>CM060630.1:3392500-3810000 GCA_030578275.1 Meda fulgida | reverse complement strand
GCGCTCTCACGGAGATGTGTGTGCTGCACGACGTGCTCAGTGTGCTGAAGGACAAGAAGTACATGGCGCTCGACCCCGTGTCCCAGGATCCCTCAGCGGGAAAGGTCAGTTTATTCTGTGGTTATTACAGAAACTTTCTATCTTAAAGCTGCAATCGGCAAGTCTGGCAGATTGAGCGGACTTAGGCAAAATTTTGAATGTTTACAACTCTCATGCCCCTCCCCTACTATCAACGAATACCCTCCCACCGAGTTCGTGCTCGTCAGTGCGTGTGCACCACGAACCTGCCCAACAAGTGCTAACGTTAGCTATCCATACCAACACATTTGAGCAAACATACTTAGATTACTAACATAACACTAAGAAATAAAGTAACTGGTTGATAAAGCACAATTACCTGTCGAGAAGAAATGTTGCAAGCTCTGCATCCAGGCTTGAACCCAATTAAATCACTTAAATCTCTCCACCTTTCAAATGCCGATCCGATGTTGATCCTGGTTTTATTACGGGCACGGTCGCTTTCTTTCTTTACTTTTTTTCTTTTCAGCAGGTATTCTCTTTTCCTGTGTTGTTTTTGACCTCCTAGCTCTTGAGGTTAACTGAGGAATTGGAATCTTTTCCGCCATCACTCTTCGTTACTGCGCGAACTTCAATATGTGCATGTGATTGTAACGTGCGCGAGGGGTGGCGTGTGCACGACCTGTGATTGACAGTCAGATCTCCCACCCCCCTGCACTGATTGGAACCGATGAACTGGGAGCGGTGGATTTTTGCAAAACAAATAACACGCTCCAGGTGGAGTTAGAAGCTCAGGTTTTCTTCTAAAATCACTTTATTTATGTTGTTCTGTCGGATTATAGTGTCGATTTCACTGAATATGATCAAACAAATGTTGCCGACGGCAGCTTTAAGATTTTCTGCGGAGTTAGGATGCCTCTGTAATACCCCTTTCCTCTCTGTAGTTAAGATAAGATTATACATTTAAGAAATGTCATATAATGGGTTCTCTCGTATTGCGTAAGTTAGCTTATGCTACGGAAAGATTCATCTTTTCGAGATATTGAAGCCAAAAATTATCCTTAATTTTGTATCTATCGTCAATGCAGTGCAGCAGCTAGCAGACCTAGATCAGGCTGCTCATTGGCTAGCCTGCGGCAACTGCAGCAGCCTACCACTGAGCCCGACGTGACGTCACGTCCAATGAAGGGCGCTCGCGCCCTCATCGCGTCACAGCCCCCCAGAATTGGCGTGGGCTAGCGTATATAAGCAGGGCTCGGAGGCTGCTTCCCTTGTTTTTCATCTCTTCAGCAAAGCTCTTCGCATCGCTGGACCTCGAGAAGCTGCGCCGCCGTTGAGAAAGCGACACAGCCAGCTAGGGCGACTTCGCCACCTTCAGCCATCCGTGCGAGCTGAGCTATCTGGCGACGTATCCTTTTTGCAAAGCTCTACTCTCTCGGTGTGTGTTCGCCACTGCGACACCCCATTCCTAAAAGAGCAAAGCGAGCCGTCTTTATAAAGATGCCTCGCACTTCCTGCGGCTCGTGCAGATGCCCCGCTCAGCGCTGGACACCGGCATTTGATCTGCGCTCTCTGCCTGGGCACTCGCAGCCCTCACGCTCTCTGCCTGGGCACACGCAGCCCTCGCCCTCTCGTCTGGAGGCTGCGAGCACTGCAAGGAACTTCCGTTGTTGACCCTGCAGGCTCGACTCGAAGTTTTCAACCCAGAAGCCGTCACTCCGTCCATTGTGGTACCGCGCAAGAAGCGCCGTTCCCAAATACTGCCGGAGCCTGTGGAAACTGCGAAGCACGCGCCGGAGCGCCTCCCTTGAGCTTCGCTTTCGCCTTCTCCGCCCCCCCTCCTGGACGCACAGCCGCCAGCTCCCGCCCGCGCTGCCGTCGCTTCGGACGATGAGGCGGAAGGAAACGCCACAGAAGACTGCTGTTCCATTCTGGCGTCGGACAGTGAGTAGTGGTCTCCGCGAGATGGCGCTCAAAGTCTGCCCTCCCGTCCAAAGCCTGCAGGACCACGTCTGCTTTTGTTGGCAGTGCATATGCCGCCGCCGAACAGGCCGCGTCTGCCCTGCATTCAATGGCTGTACTTCAGATCCTCCAAGCCGATCTCCTCCGTGAGTGAGATGAGAAAGGCCCGGATCCAGCTGCCGTCACGGACTTCAGAAGCGCGACGGATCTTTCCCTTCGCGCTACCAAATCCGCAGCTCAGGCCTTAGGGAGGTGCATGGCCGCGCTAACCATCACAGAGAGGCACCTCTGGTTGACGCTCGCCGACATGAGGGAATCTGAGCGCGCTACGTTTCTCAACGAGCCGCTCTCACCTACTGGTCTCTTCGGCCCAGCCGTAAACGGGATCGTCGACCGTTTCTCCGAAGTGCAGAAGACCACTCAGGCCATGAACTTGTTCCTGCCGCGACGCTCTGGTTCCTCTGCAGGCCGCTCGCGTGACCAGCCGCCTGCACGAGCCGCTTCACAGCGCCCAGCACAGCCTAACTAGCCTTCGCAGCGACGTCAGGGCGGCTGCCCTAGATCGCGCTCGGCCAGCCGTCACAGGCCGCCTCCCCCACGGGGGCCCCGGCCAAAGATCACGTTGAAATCCGAGCATGCGAAGCCCTCCTAGCGGCAGCAAGAGGGAAAAGACGGCTGAGTTACGCCGCGGCCGAACCACCGGAAAACTCCTTTCCCTGTCAGTCCCCTTCATACAGGCTACTACAGTGGTACATTCAGCAGCCAACGAGCTGGTAACACAACCCGCTTGCCTGCACACAAACGCCGTTTTTATGGCGACCCAGAGAAATCTCATAAAGAGTATAATGTCTGGTTATCCGGCTAACGCCGACGGTGTTTTAAGTGTAGAAAAAGTGCCCACTTCTCAGTGTTCACCCCTACACACAAGCACAACACTTCCCGTGTCATTCACAGAGCCCACTCTCATAAAGCAGGCAAATGCCGCTATGGCGCCTTTTCGGCAAAGTGGAAGTCGACCTCTTTGCATCGAAAGATAACGCTCACTGCCCAAAGTTATTTTCAAAGAGCAAGGACGCGCTGGCCCAATCATGGCCCAGCCGCCCGCTATACGCTTTCCCTCCGGTCTCATCATTGCCACAGGGGATCAAGAGAATCAGGGAAATGCGCCATTCGTTGCTCCTCATAGCCCCGCGATGGGAGAACCAAACTTGGTTTCCGGAGTTGACGCGGCTGTCACAGACAGCCCCGTGCCCGATTTCGGTGAGGACAGATCTCCTCTCTCAAGCTCGCGGCTCGATCTGCCATCCCCATCCAGAGCGCTGGTCTCTGCACGCATGGGTGATCAACGAATACCCGTTGTCCTGCCAGAAAGTGTGATGAACACGATCACGCAGTCTAGAGCTCCATCTACTAGAAAGCTCTATGCGTCTAAATGATCTGTGTTCTCCAAATGGTGCACCGACAAAAATCTGGACCCGCGTACGTGTGGGGTATCGCGGTTGCTTAGTTTCCTTCAAGAGCTGTTGGAAAAAGGGAGGTCCCCTTCCACGCTTAAAGTCTATGTGGCGGCCGTCACAGCGTTCGCAGAAACGACGAGCGGCCGGTCATTAGGAAGGAACGAACTCGTCATCCGCTTCCTTAGAGGAACTAGGAGGATGAACCCTTCTGTCAGTGTAAGTGAGATGCATGTCCTGTCCAAATCTGATCGTGAGCAGGCTACTCTCACGTGTTATTAGCTCTCCTGGTTGAGCTGTACTTTTGGGTTAACGTGCTATATGCTTATACGGACCGGCGGCGCCGCCCCGTATTCCCTGAGTGCTTATGTACATGTGCCAGCCCGCATTGCTGGCCGCCTTTATTCTCCGCTTATTTGGGATCCCCGGGATTCCCTGGGACTCATAAAGTGGATGCTTGGCGCGCACGGCGTTGACAAAGGGTTCCCGTAGCGAAACGAGAGAACCTCTTGTAAGAGAACGTATCAGTTATGATAGCTAACGTGACTTCGGTTCTCTCTAGAAGAGGGAACGAGTATTGCGTAACCTGCCGTGCTCGCGCCACGAGTGACTTTCGCTTCAGTTGATGAAAACCAGGGAAGCAGCCTCTGAGCCCTGCTTATATACGCTAGGCCGCACCCATTCTGGCGGGCTGTGACGCGATGAGGGCGCGAGCGCCCTTAATTGGACGTGACGTCACGTCGGGCTCAGTGGTAGGCTGCTGCAGTTGCCCCAGGGCAGCCAATGAGCATGCTAGACAGCCTGCTCTAGGTCTGCTAGCTGCTGCACTGCGTTGACAATAAATACAAAATTAAGGATAATTTTTGGCTTCAATATCTCGGAAAGATTTATCTTTCCGTAGCATAAGCTAACTTACGCAATACTCGTTCCCTCTTCTAGAGAGAACCGAGGTTACGTTAGGTAACCGATACGTTTTGGGGATTTTTTGTGGAGTTAAGGTCCGATCACACCGAGCGCGTTTTTCAGGTTCAAAAACGTGAGGCGCCCAGCACTGCTTTTTTTGGCTCCAATCTCACAGAACGAGCAGTGCACTGCATTTTTTTATTGTTTTTTTATGTTGCTAGGTGTAGCAAGGTTCAGATGTTATGGGAAGGAGGCGGGAACTGGCAAACATTTAAATAATTTAATCACAAAATAAAACAAATACAAAAACAAAAGTATAAGCCAGCAGCCCCTCAGGGACAACTGCTGGCCACACAAAACAGAAACAAAACACAACATAAAATTATTCACTGTCGTCGCTCCTTCGCTATGCCTCCGCTCCTCCGTGAGAGATGCGAGACCGGTGCGTCTCACAGGTGTCGCTCATTATCAATCATGCACCGGCCTCGCGCCCTTCTCACAAGTCCCTCTGCCTCGTCCTGCTCGCCACACTAGGCAACCAGTGAAACAGCTGTCCTGTCAGTCAAGTAAATGTCATATTAGACTTTTATTAACTCTTTTTACTTTCTGTTAACATTGTTGAAGGAACGGTCTGTGAAGTTTTCAAACTCCTGGTAACTGGTCGACAGCCACCACAAGCTTATCCTCCATCATTGCAGTCTCCGTACGTTGAAGCAAGTGTAGCTTTCGTTACTACAACGGAAGGCCCGCCTCTCCATTCATTCCATTGGATAGTGGAAAAAAACGCGGTGACGTCGGGCGCTTTTTCCGCTCGGAGTTGCTTTTTTTTGTCAACTGCAAAAACGTGAGGCGCCTGGGGCGCATAAACATTGCGCTCACTGCCATAAGGCCGCATGTCCACCAAAGCGTTTTTTAGCCAGCTGATTATGCCAGGCGCTCTGCTGAAAACGCCTAGCTATGGGCGCTTGAGTGTTTTGGCAGCCCAGCATTTTTTTTTCAGTTGAGACACTTTGCTTGTTATGTTACGGAATATTTGCGAAAGTGTTACTAGTATCTCATTTCCCACATATTTTGTTTCTGTGTTAATTCTATTTTAAATTGTCAATACAATGTAATAGGGCTGCACTATTAACCAAATTTTAATCGCGATTTTGGCTTCCCACGATCAAATTCGCGACAGCGCACGAGAGATACCGGCCGTTTCTCAATATGCGTTCTTGTCTGTACTTGTGTTCTTGTGTACTTGTGAAACATCATCAGTCGCTGCCCAAGTACTGTTCCAATTCACAGTTCACATCTAGCCAAGTCCATTTCAAATCCCCGGATGTGCTCTTGATCCGCCTCTTTTATCGAGGATGCATCGAGAGGTGACTTGTGCGGACTTGAGTCATCCAGGTATCCCAGAATGCATCTCGCACCAACCAGCTAGTGTCAATAGCCGAGGAGAAAACCCGCGCAATATCAAAATATTACTGTTATTGTGGCACGAAATGTAATTTAAAGAGTGTTTCAGGCGAGAATATAGTTGTTTAAAGCTCAAATCTGTGGTTTATTTATAAAGATAGCGCCTATTTGAAAAATATATCTGACGTTCTCTGAGTTTTGAGATCCAGGTGATCACCGGGTGTTCAGCGCTCATTAACCCCGACTGGAACAGCTTTTCCTCGGCTAGTGCTTCTGATGTGTGCCGCTGGCTCTGATGTCTCTAGTCTAGTGGTTAAACATGAGATATAATTTGTCTTGTGTATAAGTCGATCTTTGTACTACAAACGTCTTGTTTTGAACTATTGTTTAATAAATAGAAATAATTCGAGCACATAAACTTTCATATGGAGGATTAAATAAGATTCAATTTATGCAGCAAGATTTCACAACTAATCACTGACACTGTTCCACAACCAGGTTTTATTTTTTTTAAGCGTCAAATAACAATGACTCTGAATTTTATCCATTAATTGAACTTCCATAGTGCATAGTTCTGCCTTGAAATTTCTCATTTGGTTACATTTTGTTATGAAATATTTGTTTTTTATTGATTGTATATTTTGAGTTTTATTCACATCCATTATGCAGGTACAATGCAAGTTTATATTTTGCTTCCTAAAATATATTTACACAATGTAAAATAGTGCCCCGTTGAAGTTTTGCTACATTTTCTTTCTTTTCTTTCTTTTTCTTTATTCTTTAAAGAGATGCACTGAATTTTGGTTAATAAGAGGACCTGTTTTATTTTGATACACATATTTGTACATAAGCAGGAATGTTGCACAATATGGATGTGAAAGCAGTTATATTAAGCCTATGTGACAATAAAATTAGTAATCACAAATAGTAAAACAAATAACCGTGATAATTAATCGTGATCTCAATGTTGATAAAAATAATCGTGATGATCATTTTGGCCATAATCGTGTAGCACTACAATGTAACGTATTTTCTCTGGCTCTTGTTTTAAATTATTTTGTTCCGTTGTTATGCTTGTTGTTGTCATCTGTTGACGTTGAACAAGCAGAATGTGGCGGTCGGTCGGTGAGGTATCAGCCCCGCCCCTCCTCCACTGTGATTGGACGGCTGGGTAAAAAGTGAACATTCTTCAACTCTAGACGACCAGTAAAAAACGGCGGACGTTCAGCGCTTCAGCGTGAAAAAAACGCTCAGCGCCTCGTTACGCTCATGGCGTTTAAAAAAATGCGGCACTCCCATTGAAAACAATTGGAAAAATATGCCAGCTGCGTGAAAAAAAACGCTTTGGTGGAAACAATTAAAAAAAGTCGCCTCTCACTGCAAAAAAACGTGTTCGGTGTGTCAGCGACAAATCGCTAGTCTCTGTACTGCGAGTCGCTTGTGGGTGTTCGTAGTGCTGACGCTCTAATGTTATTGGTAGACTGCACGTCTGGCCAAATCTATACAAAATACTTCTAGAAGCCTTAGGATGCTTCTGTCATACCCTATTCCTATCTGTAGGATTGTAAAGTTAGGATGCTTCTGTGTCCAGACCCCGCAGGTGTTCCAGCTGCTCAGCAAGAAGAAGTCTCTGGCCACGGCTGCGCAGCTGCTGCTGAGAGGAGCGGAGAAGCTCACCAAGTCTGTGGTGGAGAACCAGGAGCAGCGGCGGCAGCGCGACTTCAACTCCGAGCTCCTGCGCCTGCGCTCGCAGTGGAAACTGCGCAAAGTCGGAGACAAAATCCTGGGGGATCTCAGTTACCGCAGTGCCGGTAATGCAGTGATTTTATCAGTTAGTGCTGCAGGGATGACGTTAGTGCTAAGCGGTATGAGCAAAGAATTATATCACGGTATATTTCTAAATTATACCGGTTTCCCGGTATACAATGTTTTTTTTTTTTTCAAGCATGACTGGGTGTTAACCACATTTTCTACTGATTGAGAGGAAATACTGCAGTAGATTGACTTGGAATGCCCCATTTTACTGTCATTCGAGAATATTGTAGAGAAATCCCACACCAGTATTAATACAGGTTTGCAAGGCTGTTCATAAAGAGGTCCAGCAGGAGGCGCTGTAGCAGCGGCTGAAATAGCAGTTTCCACGGCAACGGCTGAATACAAAGCAGTGCAGCGCTCATAAACGCTACTTTATCAGGAAAGATTCAAAGAAATAACATATTGAAACTTTTCTAAAGACATTCAATTCCCTTTAAAGATGCATTAATATAAAAACACCTGGGCCGCGTTTTGACTTCGTTCGTCTTATCACTCAAAATAAAAGTCTATGTTGACTTAAATGTATGGATTACAGCTTATCATGTTCAGTTTACTCAAATAAATAAATATAATCTGCAGTATTTGTTATAAAAGGGATGATGTTTTCTTATGGTTATAAACAGCATTTCCTCATAAATGACGATTATGAACATACGAGTGCTGGAGTGTTTAAAGGGATAGTTCACCCAAAACTGAAAATTATCCCATAGTTTAGTCATCCTCAAGCCATCCTAGGTGTATATCACTTTCTGCTTTCAGACAAACACACTCAGAGGTATATTAAAATATCCTGGCTCTTCCAAGCTTTATAATGGCAGTGAGTAGCGCCTGATGTCTCGGGCCGGAACTCGACTCGCGTACGGCGTGTGGTCGTATGGATTACTTTAATGATGGATGGATGGATGCACTTTTTTTGGACTTCAAAATCTCAGTGACCATTAACTCCCATTATAAAGCTTGGAAGAGCCAGGACATTTTTTGTTTTACCTCTGATTGTGTTCGTCTGAAATAAGAAACTTATATACTCCTAGGATGGCTTGAGGGTGAGTAAATCATGGGCTAATTTTAATTTTGGGGTGAACAAACCGTTATATATGTGGCGCTGGCGTTTCAGGTTCTCTGTTCCCGCATCACGGCACGTTTGAGGTCATCAAGAACACAGACCTTGACCTGGATAAGAAAATCCCCGATGATTATTGCCCGCTCAACGTGCAGATCCCCAGCGAACTGGAGGGATCCGCGTACATTAAGGTAAAATTCAAGAATAGCAGTGATGTAACTCGCCTGACATCTCATGTTGTTTTCCCCAAGATAAAGTGTGTGTGTGTGTGTGTGTGTGTGTGTGTGTGTCTTTGCGCAGGTGTCCATTCAGAAACAGTCTTCTGATATCGGAGACCTCGGCACCGTCAATCTCTTCAGAAGACAAGCTAAAGCTAAACCTGGTAAACTCAGCTGCTGATAAATGCTGCGGTCAAACTATACTTACTGAATTATATCCTATTATAACTGAATATATGGGTAATTTTAATGTTCTCTTTAAACAGTCATTAAAAGTCAATTAAATTAGTAAAGATGGCTAAATGTTTATTTTTGTGTGAAATGTCCCTGTAGGTTTCCATGACCATGCCAGTCGGTTTAATAGCATCTCTGATTTAAATAGGGTGACCATATTTTGATTAGCGAAAACCAGGACACTCGGCCGGGCAATGAGATACTCGAAGTTTACTCAAAGATGCCTTATTAATTTCAATACATTTAAAGTAGGCTATGCCTCCTCTTTATGGATAGAAAATTGTTATATTACAAAATACTCTCTATAACCAAAGACACAAATTCAGATAGGCTTCTCAGAGGTTACTCAACATGTTTTATTATGACAGGTTTAAAAAATAATCAATGAAATAATGATATAATGTCTCTACTGTAAAAATAAATAAATAATAAATAACTAAAAAAAACCTCCATATTGAACAAAATAGCTCTCACAAACTTACAAAAACTAACTAACAAAAGATATGTATATCTTTAGTTTTCTTCTTCCTCTTTATCCTGTTTTTCTTCCTCATCCTCCTTGTTTGCCCATCTGTAGAGCTGATCTTTCCCAGCAGTATTTTGAAAACCAGGACATTTTCATCACTTTATAAAAAACAGCCAGGACAGGACGTGAAAACAGGACGTTTGGTCACCCTAATTTAAATGTATATTTATAAAATTCTGCTTGAACTATTTGTTCACCTTATTAATCGTGGAGGTTTTGAATGGCAGAGCAAATGCATGTTTGGTGTTCTTCTCTACTGGACGCAGATGCTCTTTGGTGTAAATGGTGAATCATGTCTGATCTGATCATGTTCTCCTCTCTCAGGTTCTCAGATGTGGCATTTAAAGCTTGAAGCTGCTCAGAATGTGCTGCTGTGTAAAGAGATTTTTGCCCAGCTCTCACGTGAAGCTGTCCAGATCAAATCACAGATTCCTCACATCGTCGTCAAGAACCAGATCATCTCGCAACCCTTTCCTGGTATTTACCTTTACAGCTAATCATTCAACACACACACACACACATACACACACACACACACACACACACACACACACACACACACACACACACACACACACACACACACACACACACACTTACTTGATTATTGTATTTGGATTGACCAATACTGATTAAAACAACACAGCATCCAAATATTCACACAGAGCCTGTTATCTTTCACCTGACAATACAAACACTGCTAATAGTCACAACCACATGAATATATAAATGTAGGCTATGGATAGAGGTGACATCGCCTCCTCCAAACATGCAGTCTGCCTATGACTGCTGACACAGAACAGTATTTGGCTGTTTGCTTAGAGATCTTTTTACTCAGCCCAGCAATTTGCAAGCCTCTGACACATAATCTGTGCACATGTCCTAAACTAGCAAAGATTAGGATGATCAGTTTTATCCTGTAACCACACACTGCCAAAGCATTTGTTAATGATATGGTACTTTAACATTTTCTCAGAAAAACACAAGTCCATGTAAATATGAAAACAACAGCCCACTTCCAGAATCAGAATGTTCTTAGAGAGTTCATTGACAACTACAGTGTCTGGAGTGTTTGGGTATTCCCTGAGGACACTTAGAAGGTTTGTGTTATCATTCAGATTTGAAAACCAACTAGTTTGAACAGTCTTGTTTGTATGTATTGCACTTTGTCCAGAAACTTTGCGCAGTTCTTGAGCTGTTATGTTTACGATGCGATCGTGGCGCGCGATGTACAGGCCTTCGAACGCAAGGCACCCGTTCATTATGTGCGCTATAGATTCCAGTATTTTATCGCTGTGTAATAAGCAGAATGGTTCATGGTGTTTTGGAAACCACAGGGAAACATTGTACTTAGTGGGGAGAGTTTGCAGCCGGGCTGTAATAACAAATTTTAGGATACCCTCGTTAACGGCTGAGTTTTGTAGCGCCGAGTGTGAGACCGTATGATCCGCGCACTGCAGGCATGTTGCTTTGAGCACTTCATAAGTCACGGCGTCTGCACCACATGCCTTGTTGTTCGGGAGGCTGCAGAGAACTCTTGAAATCTCCTCTGTGGTGAAGTCCGAGGTTGCGGGGTGATCTTTCGGGTTGTCCAGGTCAAGAGCGCCATGCCATGGAGGGCTGCTTCTCTGCTGATGTAACTGTGCAGGTTGACATTTCGCAGCATAATACTCATAGACTTTATCCACGTCGCTTATCGCAGGAGGGGGATCT
Organism: Meda fulgida; assembly: GCA_030578275.1. Classification (NCBI taxonomy): domain Eukaryota; kingdom Metazoa; phylum Chordata; class Actinopteri; order Cypriniformes; family Leuciscidae; genus Meda; species Meda fulgida. The sequence goes on along the minus strand of CM060630.1, from coordinate 3,798,693 downwards.
GGGTAAGAGCTATAATTTAGAATAATATCTATTGCCTTGCTCATACGGTGTTCCCAAAGATAAGCCAGTTCGTTTTTGCTTACCACTCTTGGCTCTCTCACACGGCTGGAATGTGTCGCTTTATTGAGCGCCGGCTGGATGGTTTCCCGTACGAAGCACAACTGCTGATCTATCCATCCAGTGAGCATCTCCGAATCGGGTCTCGGTGAGAGTGCTCTGCAGAGGGGGAATTTCCGTAGGATTCTTACGGTGTACTTTAACAAGGGGATTCCCAGTGGTCTCCCATCTCTGTGAGTTGCTGTGCAAGACCCATTTCTGTAGTATACTCCACATAAGATGGTTATGAGTTTAGTCCAATAACGCGGGTTGTTTCCGGTGAATCGTATTGTTTGTCTATCATTAATTAGTTTAACATCCAGGGTTTTTCTGAACTCTCTCTCCTGTGCCTTAAAGCACATCCATTCCTGGTCAGAAAGTGGGCCATTGTAATGTTCAAAGTTTGCCCAGGTGGCGTACAGATGGTTACTTTCGGGACAAACATTTGCCGGGTCATTGATTTGCCATCCGAGATTATGGATCTTACCACTTCTTTTAAAGCAGCCTTGGTCGCGAACTTCAAGGTTGAAACCAAGCACATTGTGAGTAGTCCTGATATTAACATAACTGGCTCTTTCTGCGTTTTCGCCGGTAGCTACGACGGGTGTAGATGTTAATTTTGTTGGTGCAGCATGCAAGCGTTTGAATCTACTGCCGCCATTACAGCCGCGTCTCAGACACACACACACACACACACACACACACACACTCACACTCACTCACTCACTGTGACTATGTTCATGGATGTATTTATACATTATTTGAGTACTTAGAATGAATGTTCCATAAAGAAAAAATTTGAAGAAATGTTTTAAGACCTATAACTACATAGTTATATTTAGGGCTGGTCATCGTTAAAAAAAAATGTTGCTACCGATACCATGAATTTGATACCGGTTCCTGAACGATACTTTTTCTGATGACCATTTTTATGAATGGTTAATGTTATTGCAGAGGCTGTAACTTTAATGTGAAGAGGGGAAAAAACAAGAACGCTAAACTGTTAATGCTGCCAACGTTGAGGATAAGCACACTTTACTAGATACCTTGTTATTAATTTAAATGGTGAAACGTATTCAATTGAACAGCAATTTATTAACAATTTAACAAATAACATTCTGAATGTTTTTTTTTTATTTATTTTTGCCCCAGTTCTGTGCTTTCTCTTTTATTTTGTCTAGAAGAAAATATTCTATTTTAATTCAGGGATTAAAGTTCTCTGTCGCTACAGTGGATTTCTGTTAATTGTAGCGGGTCTACGATGGATTTCCGATAAATGCGGGGTTCCCGTCTGTCCTTAATGTCGTAAATTCACTTTTCATCATTTTAAGGCCGTAAATAGGCTTACATTTCTCAAATAGTGTAATAAATGTCTTATTTTTAGTTTGAATTAGTGATGGGAAGTCCGGTTCTTTCGGACAGTTCGTTTCAATGAACCGGTTCAGCAGTTCTTTTACGTCCTCACGAAATGACTTCAATTCTATCATCCTGGTGGATACAAAATACTTTAAATTAAAGGCATTTGTAATCATAACTTCAGTTAAATAATAGTACTTATCGTCATAATCATCTTGTATAAGTTTCTTACTTTTACGTTTTGCAAATTAACCCTGTAGCCTACAGGTGATGTGCAAACGCGGATGTTTTATATGTCTTAAAGATAGAAAGTGCATAAATGGTCTTCATCTTTTTATTTGTTATTAAAATAACAAATTATATGCGTGCGTGCGTGTGTGTGTGTGTGTGTGTGTGTGTGTGTGTGTGTGTGTGTGTGTGTGTGTTCAGGCCTGCAGCTGTCTATCTCTCTCTGCCACTCCACTGGAGAAAAGAAAAACCAGAGAGCTTCACCGGACAAGAGTAAACCAGACGATCACCTGTATGTGTTAGAGCACAACCTCCACCAGCTCATACGAGAGGTACACACACACACACACACACACACACACACTCATTCAGACACACTCACACAAACACACTCACACACACACACACCAGAGACAGCCGCTTGCGTCACTGAGTCTGAGGTGTGTGTTCCTGTAGTTCCACAAGCAGACGCTCAGTTCGGTGGTGATGCCTCACCCGGCCAGCGCCCCGTTCAGCCACAAGCGCCTGCGGATGGCGGGACCCATGGCCTACGACAAGGCGGAGATCAGCTCTCTGCAGCAGAGCGAAGGACTCCTGGAGAAGATCATCAAACAGGCCAAACACATCTTCCTGAGGAGCAGGTGGGCCGCGCACACACACACACACACACACACACACACACATATACACACACACACATATTTGATTATTGTATTTGGATTGACCAATACTGATTAAAACAACACAGCATCCAAATATTCACACAGAGCCTGTTATCTTTCACCTGACAATACAAACACGGCTAATAGTCACAACCACATGAATATATAAATGTAGGCTATGGATAGAGGTGACATCGCCTCCTCCAAACATGCAGTCTGCCTATGACTGCTGACACAGAACAGTATTTGGCTGTTTGCTTAGAGATCTTTTTACTCAGCCCAGCAATTTGCAAGCCTCTGACACATAATCTGTGCACATGTCCTAAACTAGCAAAGATTAGGATGATCAGTTTTATCCTGTAACCACACACTGCCAAAGCATTTGTTAATGATATGGTACTTTAACATTTTCTCAGAAAAACACAAGTCCATGTAAATATGAAAACAACAGCCCACTTCCAGAATCAGAATGTTCTTAGAGAGTTCATTGACAACTACAGTGTCTGGAGTGTTTGGGTATTCCCTGAGGACACTTAGAAGGTTTGTGTTATCATTCAGATTTGATCACCAGCTAGTTTGAACAGTCTTGTTTGTGTGTAGTTCTTGAGCTGTTATGTTTACGATGCCATCGTGGCGCGCAATGTAAAGGCCTTTAAACGCAGGGCACCCGTTCATTATGTGCGCTATAGATTACATTGTCTTATCGCTGAATTGGCTTAAAAATGTCCTTAATAATCTGTGTAATCAGCAAAATTATTGTAACTTTTAGCTTGTTCATTCTCGATAATGTCAGCTCACGCATCGTTAAATGAACAATTACAATTGTATCGTAGGCGATGCATATCAGACACCCCTAGAGAACAGCATACATTTTAGTCTGAAAAACATAACACTTAAAGATGCTGTGCATCCAAAATAGTTTTTTTTGTTTTTTATTTAATTTAAATTTTCATGACTTAAATTAATTTGTTGTTAGTCAAAAGACTGTTTTCATAATTTTCACTGATCATCAAGTGTGTAAATTAAAATATGCGGATCAAAGGTTTTGACCACTGAAAAGTCTCTCTTTGTCCTTGTTTCCTTCAGGACGGCTCGAACCATCGACAGTTTGGCCAGTCGTATAGAAGACCCTCAGATCCAGGCTCACTGGTCCAACATTAATGATGTGTATGAGTCCAGCGTCAAAGTGCTCATCACCTCTCAAGGATACGAGCAGATCTGCAAGTACGACTACATTACACTGACTCAAACACATTAACGGCAGTTACAGTGACAGTAGCTGAGAATGCAGGCCTCATTCAGTAAAAACATCCATGACAGAGGCTGAAGTACACCACAACTCTTGCACAAACCTTTGCACCGATTTTCAGTAGTTTCCACAGGCCTGAGTTGACAGATTTTACCCCACAATACCGGAAATGATTCTAGTGAACCGGAAGCTCACACAAACCCCCGGTACTCTGTCCTTTTTGGAGATAAACTGAAAGCGTTGATTCACTCGCTCTCTCGCACACTGGGTCTCTCTTGCGTGCAGTTTTACATATTTAGATATAAACAGGGTTCGTACAAGGTGCTTGAAGTACTTGAATTTGACGCTTTGAAATTTAAGTCCTGGAAAACCCTTGAAAATAGCCATATTTATGAAAAGGTACTTGAAAACTGCTTGAATTATTGAAAGACAATATATGTGAAATTAGTTTAATTTGGTTGATAAAACGAACAAATTCAACGCTGCAACCCGTCTGATAAAGATATAGAGCCATTTTGCATGGCTATGAGCTTGATATTGTTCATAAATATCCAAGTATAGGATCATCTTTTCTTCATAATAATCATATATTCATGGGAGAAAAAAATCTGTTTAAATAAGGAAAGCGGTATCTTTGTCATAGTATCCTTTCAGTGGTTAAAGTTACCGCAGTCATTGCATCTGCTGCACTTTATTTGGACTATTTTGTTTTATTCGTTTATGTCCTGGAATTTCATTTTACAGTGCCTTTACGAACCCTGTAGTGCAACGTTTTGACATTGAGTTTAACGAGACTGCCATAGACGCGGCAGTATTCCTCTGGTCCTGCTGCTCACCTCCGTTTGCACGTTTTTAGGCCTGGAATTGAACCGATCTTTGACTTGAGCTAGACAGATATCTGATTATAGCCTAAATGCATACCCCTTTTTAGAACTTGCCCCATTGAAGTCAACAGGGTGTGAATTTTAAAAAGAGGATAACACGTTGTAGGCAACACCGATTTTTGTTGTTTTTGTCTGTACTGACAGCACTCCAAATGTACAAAAAAAATAGCTCAATGTTAAAATTGACCGGAGTTCTCCTTTTAATGTGTGGAAGGTGCTTATGATTGCACCTAGTTGGAGGATATTAAACTTGTTTGATATTTGATCATAAAACCATGAACCATGTAAATCATACATTAAATTATTCTTGCATAAATAGCATTTTCTGTAGAGTTTTAGAAATAATCTACACACAAATTTGTCCTGCTTCTGTGCACAAACTTGCTACTCTCAAGAGTGATCTAATCATGCATCTGACTATGAGATTATGAGGAAGCAGCCGTGATTGGCTAATGATCTCCTGGTGTGTGCAGGTCGATCCAGCTGCAGCTGAACATCGGAGTGGAGCAGATCCGAGTGGTGCACCGGGACGGCCGCGTCATCACGCTCTCACACCAGGAGCAGGAGCTGCAGGACTTCCTGCTGTCACAGGTGCTCGCGCTCACATTTGAGGAGGCACAAGCTCTTTGTGCGGTGCTAATCATCTCTGTGTGTGTGTGCAGATGTCGCAGCATCAGGTTCATGCAGTGCAGCAGCTGGCTAAAGTCATGGGCTGGCACGTGTTGAGTTTCAGTAATCACGTGGGCCTCGGCCCCATCGAGAGCATCGGGAACGCCTCCGCCATCACGGTCGCGTCTCCCAACGGAGAATACGCCATCTCAGGTGCACAAACACACACATCTACACTTGCAGTGCTCTGGGTTCAGTGCAGCTCATGCAGACCCATAAACAGTGTTTACAGTAATGCACGAGGAACCAAGTCGATACTGACATTTTTAAAAATGTTATGATACCAGCATTTCCCCCTTCTATTTTGAGCGCTATTGAATGGATTCTTAAACACCTCTGATTGGCCATTGTGTTCACACTCTTAACATATATGTCTGTGATTGGCCATTGTGTTCACTCTCAACATATATGTCTGTGATTGGCTACAATGAGCAAGGATTTAAAAACATGTTGTAAATAGACATCTTACACAGATACACACCTCGCATGTATCTGAAAGCAGGAGTCTACCAGCGGATCCCTAATATATCTGCTGATAGACGCCTGCTTTCCAACGCTCCTGTGTGTATCTGTGTAAGCGCTCGGTGAAGAGCATCAAACATAACTTTTTCCAACACTATTTAAAACTGACCGGCACATCACAGTGTTATGCAAGCTTGTTTCCGCCACAGAATAATAATAAAGGTTACCGCTGCTTTTTTTTAATCCTTTAAAAAAAAATTATCACGGGTTTATAACTCACAATTCAAGATTTTATTTATCGCTACTGTGAGAATAATACCTGGTTTTAAGATGTGTTTTGGTCGATTAGATCACAAGTAGACGAGGGAGACACATTCCCATTTACACCCGGTGTTTTAATCCGTCTCTTTTGGCCACTTCTGTCCTGATTTCTTCGAAGGTATGGTAAATGTATGGGTTTTTTCAGATCTTTCGATCTAATGAATAAATTAGGCTCGTGCAATTTACATATGAACGTGCCCGAAGACGAGACACAGAGCAGCAGCTTTAGTTTCTGCCACAAGATCAGCCGAATGCTGGGAGTGTGTGTTAGAAATCAGGAATGGTGAGATAACATCGTGCTTGGTACTTTTTTTCCAACTTCAAGCCAAAGTTGGTTCTCGAGCCGACAGTTTAGACCCCGTCTGGCTAGTGCGCTTCCCACAATGTTTACTCTTTATTTCAGTAGGCGGAGAGAAGACGCTCTTTTGTGGCTGCTTGAACACATGAGCATTTACTCTACGAAATCAATCTGGTCGAGGTGTTTTCTGCTAGATCTGGAAGTGGTCGAAAGTGGACAAGCTCAAAACACTTTAGACCCTGTTTACCCCTGTATTTAGTGTCATCCACTGGTGATCTGATTGACTAAAACGCATTTCAATATCAGGTGTAAACAGGGCCATAAAAAATAGTTTTTTTTACCTTTTAAATTTTAATTTACCTTTGTTATTACATGGCAAAAAAACAAGCTAGTATACAGATGCTGTATGAGTTAAAGTTTAACCCTGGAATATCTGTCTGTAGTGCGCAACGGTCCCGAGAGCGGTTGTAAGGTGTTGGTTCAGTTCCCACGCAGTCAAGCCAAAGAGCTGCCCAAGAGTGACGTGGTGCAGGACGGCAAGTGGACCCACCTGAGGGGTCCGTACAAGGAGGTGCACTGGGGCCGCATGGAGGGAAGAAACTTTGTTTACAAAATGGAGCTGCTAATGGCCGCACTGACACCGTGTCCCTGAAGCTCATTGCTTGTTGCTGCTTCTCTCTCTGTCTCACACTCCTTTGACATGTTGCTTTTACCTGATTGATCATCTGTAAATGAATCCTGAAGTGCTCTTGAGCTTCAAGCATGAAGTTGTCAAGACATTTTTCTAAGAAAAGGCCAACGATGGCCAAAACACGTTGGAAATAAAACATTTGTACTTAAAGGTATGCATTTTTCTTTTGTTGTTATAACTAGTTTTTACAAGCAGAATGATTCTTCTATTCACAGGAAAATATTGCATTAGAAAAGATCAAGCAAAACTCTAGATTTAATGAGTATAACCAGTGCAGGAAATCATCATTATGCAAATATGTTTATTTTAAAGCTTTAAGATCAAAATGGTCAGGCCTGTTTTGGCCAAAAATCAGGGAATATTTTATATTAAATATTTTTTTTTTGGATTTTGCCATTTGCTAGATGTGGCTCAATGTGATTATTACTATTTAGCAACATTTAAATCTACTTTGCACACTAAAACGTATAACATAGTAAATCTGTTAGGATTGGTACGCACAGATGGAAATTTGCACTAGCAAAATCAAATAATAAAAAAAACCTCAAAAGCCACAAATATTCCTGCAACAGGCATAATACAGCATGCTTGCCTGATTATATTATACACACACACACACAAATATATATATATATATATATATATATACATGTTTTTTTCACAGTAATCTACATTCCATACAACAATGACAGCAAAAAACAGATCTGTGACAACTTAGCAAATTTAAAAAGTAAAAACTGAAATAAGTACATTGCATAAGTATTTAAACCCTTAAGAGTGGGAAAAGAAGGCTCACCCCCATCATACCACTTTTTGTCTTCCCCGGATCTGTCTTGACACAGCCCTGTCTCTGAGCTCTACAGGCAGGTGTTTTGACCTCATGGCTTGTTTTTTTCTGATATGCATTCTCAGCTGTTAGACCTTTTATTGAGAGGTGTGTGCCTTTCCAAATCATACCTATTCAACTGAATTTTCACAGGTTAACTCCACTAGAAGTTTAGTAACATCTACAAGCGAAATTGGAAAGCTCCTGAGCTAAATTTAAAAAGTGTCCCAGAAAAGGGTATGAATACTTATACAATGTTATTATTTCACATTTAATCCTTTAGTAGACACATTTATCCAAAGCGATTTCAGTTTTTTTCTTTTAAATACATTTGCAAAGTTGCCACAAATCTGTTTTTATGCTTTTGTCATTGTGTATGTGGTGTAGATTGATGTGAAAAATGGAAAGCAGATTAACATAAGGCAGAAATAAATGAAGTGGTGTGAATACTGTTTACAATGTGTATGCATCATTTTCTGTTTCTGGACCGGATTTTCGAGATCTGCCACAAGACTGAACAATCTGGGCCTTTAGAGGGAAACTCTGGTTGTAGAAGATGTGATGTTCTTCACTCAGCTCGTCCTCTTCATCTCAAACACGTTTATGAGCGAGATAGTGTGCTGTTTGTTTTCGTCACAGTGGCTGTAGTTCGGTCTCGGTGTGCTCTGTGTGCACAATACAAATACAGAGGTTCATTTCATTTGCATTTAATATTACATCTTACAAAAAAACGCAAAATTGCTTGATAAACTTTCATATTCTGCTAAATTCTTTCTGATGGAACAAATTGTCTGATCCTTTTCTCTTTTGTCCTGTCAGTGTGTGTGTGTGTGATTTAATCCAATACCCTAGACGTGAATGAAATATCATAAATATATGCGCTTACCTCATTGAGACACCTAGCATGTTACAATTGATACTATTAGTTTAGGGCGTTTTATAAGCATTTCTGTGGCGACGAGGTGCAGACAAGACAGCGACGCACATAGTCAACAAAGTACGAAACTTCATATTGAATTGGTAATTTCGCAGTAGAGTTGGTATTTCCACGGTGATGGGCTTGTTTCTCTTTGACAGTGGATCTCAACCCTTTTTTACTTTTAAGGTCGCCCCATTGTCCACAATAATATTTGAAGCCCTCTGTATCAAACCCTCTAGTGCCGCCAACAGCTCAGTTTCACTATATGTTTGTGCTAATAACTTTTGAACAGTATTGCATTGAGACAAATTTCTATTTTGTTTTGCGTCAAAGATGTACCATTGTTCAGTTCCTTTTCAGTCAGTCACTACGAGTTACGTCGGTGACTGATGAAATGGGGTTTCGCTAGAGAGCCGTATCATCTTCGAGTATTAGAAAACGAGCCAATGGTATGAAAATACCATAAGTCTGTGGCATTTCCATTCGAACCGCACCCCACCGCCTGGGTATTAAAGGACCCGCGAGTGCAATCTCGCATTGTTTCTGCTTTGGAGCCGAAGTGTTTATGTGCTTTCTTCGTCTTCAAAGAAACCTCTTCAGTCGGTGTCTTTTTAAAGATGTCTCGCTCATGATCCCCAATAGGGGATCCTCGAGAGGGGATACTGTGGCTGGTGGCCAGGGTGATCTGAGGGTTACGGTGTGGAGCAACCCGATGAGTCTTCCTCGGGCCACAGCCGTGGAGCTTCCGTGTGAAGCTCGTTCCTCTCGGGGACCCAGTGTCTCATTCGGGGCTCCGGCGGATGATGCTACGTCACTCACTGCATCACAAGGCGGGCTTGATTCCTCTGGGCATGAGGATTCGGCTTTGTTGCCTCCCTCGAGAGTGCCAGCGTTGTTCGAGTCGGATCCAGAGCTGACGGCCATGCTTGCCCGGGCAGCTGAAAGCATCTGTTTGGAGTGGCTCCCACCGTCCTCCTCCGAGCACTCAAGGCTGGATGATTGGTTCCTGATGATTGGGTGCCAGCACCCGCCCCCAGTGCCTTTCTTACCGGAAGTGCATCAGGAGGTCACCAGGTCGTGGAAGTCCCCATTGACTTCTCGCGGCCTGGCAGCGTCCTCCGCCTTCTCTGCCCTCAACAGCGTGGCGGCCAAAGGGTTCACTGGAGTGGTCCAAGAACATCATCTGTGGCTCAGTTTGGCTGATATGCGGGAGGCTGAGAGAACTCGTTTTCTCAACTCCCCCTTATCCCAGGCTGGGCTCTTCGGCGGTGCGGTTGAGGACTTCACCCAACAGTTCTCGGCCGCCCAGAAGCACCCGCCGAGACCGCCCTCCCGCTCGGCCCAAGCAGCAGCCTTCACCCGAGCCGAAGCAAAGAGCTGGTCGAAGGAAGGCGGCACAGTCCGTCTCCGCTCCTAAGCCTGTCAAACGCCAGGCTAAGCGGCGCTCCTGATCTTTTCAAAATTTAGCTAAGGTAAGCTTTAGATCTTTGATAAATATATTGCAAGAGAGCAGAACTTAAGCGTGTACATAACTGAATTGATTGACAGCTTCAGTGAATAAAAATGGAGTGTTTTTGCTGTAAAAACCTTCCATTAAATGTAACAAAGTAACTAGTGGTGGTTGAGGAGAGATTCCCTGATATGATTGTAAAGCGCTTTGGGTGTACAGTAGTACATATGAAAGCGCTACATAAATACCCCATTCATTCATTAATTCATTCAACTACAATATTGAATTACACTACGCATTACATTTACATTACATTACACAAAGTATTACTTTTAAAAGTAGCTTAGAAAAGTGCTTTAGGAAACACTTTCAAAACTTTCAGAAACATCTATCTGCAGCATCAGTCTCTCTTGACCAGTTAACTTCACTTTTGTTCAGTACGGCATCAGTTCTGCAATACATCTGTTTGCTTTAATGTAAGGCTAAAGACTCATTTTACAATGGAAGAAAACAATGTTTGTATCAGACATAACCTTCTATGTTAATCAAACATATCATGAGTGCACAAACTGAATAAGACAGTTACACATAAGCCACTTAAAATAAAAGATCATGCTACATAGTTTTAAAGGTAAATTACAGTAAATGTATCTTGTTACCTGGAAAGCATCTCCTTTGTATCCGGGCTTTTATGAAGTGGTACAGTTTATTCAAGAGCCACATACACAGCATCAGAAAAGCAGCCAGGGTCGCCAGCACAATGAGGGATACAACCAAGAACTGGATGTCCTCATGCAGCACCTCTGAAACATGTAGCATTGGTTCAATGCAAGAATAGGAAAATTATATTAAAACGTTGTGCCAGTGGACATTTGTTTTATATCAAAACTCTAAAATATGTGCAAGCTGATATACCACACTGCAGAGACCCAGTACATTGCAGAATTACAAATATGGTAGACTATATCTGTGACAGTGACATTTAACATTCATTCCAGCCAGTGTTTGGGGTAACAAGTAATGTGCGTTACATATTCAAATGACTTTTTGGAAGTAACCAGTAATGTTATTTTCTGAATTATTTTTTACATGTTTTCACATTATTTTTCTAATGATTTAATTTATTTATTGGTAAAAAAACTATTGAACACAGTTCAATTCAACTGGATAATCGGCATCTTATGCCAGACCACTTTCCAAAGTAAAGCATAAGCTGGTGCAACTGAAGGAGAAATATCTTTAAAGCTACTCACCAGTTACACTCAAGACCAGACCCATATCTTTGCTGTTACCAGACATTTCTGTCACAGTGATGATGTAATAGCCGGAGTCTTGGAGACGTAAGTTGGAGATGGTTAGAGAACCGTTGGGATGCGTTTGCACTCTTCCCTTGTACATTTGCGTGACATTCGCAGAGCCGCCGAGGATCCACGCTGCGATCCCTTGCTGTCTGCTTACAGAACTGAACATCCATCTGACTGTTGGAGACCCGATGCATGTGATGTCCACGGAGAAAAGTGCACTTCCCTGGAGTGGTGCAGTGACGGTGTTCCCCGACACCTGAATGGTAATCGCCTGAGCTTCATAGAGAGTAGACAGAGGAGAAGTGTGGGTGATTTTTCTTGGGGATGTTAAAATACTTATTTTATCCCAGTTTATCAGTCAGTCCGTTTACGTGCACACAAGAAAGCTGGCATAATAGTTAAGCCCAGATCAGGCCCACATCCGGTACACGTGGATTCCACACGGCCCATTTGTGGGCTAGATCTGGGCCGACACTATTTTGCTGTCTGGTAATCTGAGATGCAAAAGCTGCAAATTTCCATACACTGCAAAAAATGCTTTTCTTACTTAGTATTTTTGTCTTGTTTCCAGTCCAAATATCTAAAAATTCTTAAATAAAGATGCATTGTTTCGGTTTGAATTAAGATTATTTTTCTTACCCCAATGGCAGATAATTTTGCTTTAACAACTCTCTTAATTTTGATTTATTTCCCTAGAAATCGCCCTTGACGCACTTCCCACATCTTTCTTCAAAACTGTGTCACACAGCTTAAAAGCAGATCTCCTAGAAGTGGTAAATGCCTCACTTCTCTCTGGGAGTTTTCCCGAACTCCCTGAAAACTGCAGTTGTCAAGCCCCTCCTGAAAAAGAGCAATCTGGATAAGACCATATTAAACAACTATAGACCGATCTCAAATCTTCCTTTCATAGGCCAGATTATTGAAAAAGTTGTCTTCAATCAGCTGAACAAATTCTTAAGCTTGAATGGATACTTTGACAAGTTTCAATCTGTTTTCCGACCGCATCACAGCACAGAGACAGCTCTCATAAAGATAATAAACGATATTCGCTTAAATACTGACACAAGCAAATTATCAGTTCTAGTACTACTCGACCTCAGTGCTGCATTTGACACTGTCGATCACAACATACTTCTTGACAGGCTGGAAAACTGGGTGGGGCTTTCTGGGATAGTCCTAAAATGGTTCAGGTCATACTTAGAAGGGAGCGGTTATTATGTGACTATAGGAGAGCATAAGTCTGAGTGGACATCTATGACATGCGGAGTCCCTCCAGGCTCAATTCTTGCGCCACTCCTATTCAACCTGTACATGCTCCCAATGAGCCAAATAATGAGAAAGAACCAAATCTCTCACCACAGCTATGCAGACGACACACAGCTCTACTTAGCCCTATCGCCTAACGATTACAGCCCCATTGACTCCCTTTGCCAATGCATTGATGAAGTAAACAATTGGATGTGCCAAAACTTTCTTCAGTTAAACAAAGACAAAACTGAAGTCATTGCGTTTGGAAACAAAGATGAAGTTCTCAAGGTGAACGCTTACCTTCAGTCTAGGGGTCAAACAACTAAAAATCAAGTCAGGAATCTGGGCGTGTCTCTAGAGTCAGACCTTAGTTTCAGTAGTCATGTCAAAGCAATCACTAAATCAGCATACTATCATCTGAAAAATATTGCAAGAATTAGATGCTTCGTTTCCAGTCAAGACTTAGAGAAACTTGTGCATGCTTTCATCACCAGCAGGGTGGATAACTGTAATGGACTCCTCACTGGCCTTCCTAAAAAGACCATTAGACAGTTGCAGCTCATCCAGAACGCTGCTGCCAGGATTCTGAGCAGAACCAGAACATATGAACACATCACACCAGTCCTCAGGTCTTTACACTGGCTGCCAGTTACATATAGAATTGATTTTAAAGTTTTATTACTGGTATATAAATCATTCAATGGCCTAGGACCTCAATACATTGCAGATATGCTCACTGAATATAAACCCAACAGATCACTCAGATCACTAGGATCACATCAGCTAGAAATACCAAGGGTTCACTCTAAGCATGGTGAGTCTGCTTTTAGCTACTATGCCAGCCGTAGCTGGAACCAGCTTCCAGAAGAGATCAGATGTGCTCCTACAGTATCACATTCAAATCCAGACTCAAAACACATCTGTTTACCTGTGCATTTACTGAATGAGCACTGTGCCACTGCTCGTCCGACTGTTTGTACTGTATTTTATTTAATGTTTTAATTATTCTGATTTTATTTGATTATTTCTGTATTTTATCTTTTATTCTAAACTGTTTTAATTTTCTGATTTCTTTTGTTTTAATTTCTTCTATGTAAAGCACTTTGAATTACCATTGTGTATGAAATGTGCTATATAAATAAGCTTGCCTTGCCTTGCCTTGCCTAGAAAACAAGACATAATATCTTATGGCATTTTACTACTTTAGTAAATGCATCTTGTTTTAAGAATTTTTTTATATTTGGACTGGAAACAAGACAAAAATATTAAGTAAGAAAAGCATTTTTTGCAGTGTAAAGTACCAACTCTGTGACTGTATTGCTGTTAATTTAATGAGAAATTGCTTCAAAATTTTTGTGACCGGAAAAGCAAATAATAAAAATATTTCTTCATAAAAAAAGGTCATTTATTTGATCTTTATTATTTGGCACACATTAGGCCCTCGCGGTCTTCCTCTTCAATCTTCCTCCAAGTCCACACTTTATTAGCTTAAAGCCGATTTAACTTTTGGACTTCAGGGTGAACGAGGATGCATAGAGCCGTAAAACGGGGCACGTGATGAAACCTAAAATGACAAATGTGACCCGCTATACAGTCCTGCATATGTAACCGCTATTATAAGACGGTGAGTGTACATGCTGTGCCATTTGGGATAGGCCCAATAACAGCAAATATGTTGATAAAACAACATCGATGTCTAAATTAATTCACCCTAAAATGAAAATTGTCATTATTTACTTACCCTGAATGCTAAAATATAATATTTTGAATAATATAAGTCCACAGAGTCTGACTTGTGATGCAGGAATTATAAATCACCTCACGTTCATTAATTTAGTCCAAAAGAGAACTGGGCCCTAGACTGATCCAGTTTTTCCCCAAGGTTTTAATTTCTTTCTCCATTTCTGTCACAGATGGAGTTTTGGGTTCCTTGCCACTGTCACCTTTGGCTTACATAGTTGGGGACATTAATATTCAGATATATTATTGATTTGACTACACTGACACACAATCGGATGGGAACAAAATATGAACTGACTCGAGCTGAATAATGACACTATTGTCTTCTTCAGAGTGGCTTTACATCAGAATCTCAATATTAGTCTCTTATTTGATGAAGTTTGCATCATTCATTCTGCTATTTCCTTTGTTGTATTACTGTGAAGCTGTACTGTACAAATCTGTATTGTATAAAGCGCTATAGAAATAAAGGTGCCTTGACTTAACACATCCCCAATATCCCCAAACAACAGTATGTCTATATACATACACAGTGGCTGTAGATGGATTTAGCTTCTCGATAGGATTGAAAAACCTCCACTCGTGTGCCTGTCTTTTCTCAGTGAGTTAATAATTAACCCCCTTCAAACCAAAACAAGTTTGTGGAGTTCACTGCCAGTGATATGATAAACACGAGCCTTTTAGAAGGAGCGGCTGTAATCTTTCTCTTATCACTGGTAAAATGACCCGCTTTAAAACATTACTGTCCAATCCTAACTTAGCAACTGCCATGTTCTTCTACTGCTTCTACACTGTCCATTCCTGTTCCTACACATTTCCAAATGAAACTATGCTCTGAAACAGTGTCTTCAAGTAAATAAACCATGATGTAAAGAATTTGCAGTGACAGGCTAGACAATCCTGTTTACAACCTCATTCCTCACTTTCCTGACTCATTCACTCTTGACACCAGAATCCTTTCCTTCGGTATACAGCTCAACTGCAAGTTTCATACGTGGCAGGTGTTGCTTTTTTTAGCCATGTTCAGCTGAAAAGCAACATCTAGACTTGTTATACAGTGTGATATTCCATCGCCAGTTTTAGACAGGATTGTTACATGTTATTGTAGCGATTGTGCTGGATTGTAGAGGAATTCTGTTTAATGTTAGAAAGTTTTGTTTGAACAAATGCTTGGCAAAAATACATGAACGGTTCAAAACAAAAACTATGTAATCATACTATAATAAATCTTAACATGCATTCACCTCTCCTGGAATCATAAAATATACACATCAAGTTGGGTAAATGAGGACATACTATAGGCATCTATTATTAAACCCTAACCCTAAAAAAAACTTTTTTTGTCCCCAAAACATATATACAAACACATAACTCGACACACATATACTTACTGTAATGGCAGAGACAGAAGATAAGATATAGTATGTGTGCGTTCTGAGACATGCAGGCCTCATTAGACTGATTCCTCCATATATTCAAATACAAGTTACATGTGATTGTCTTTATAGCTATGTCATAACTCTAGACTTTCACCCTGTCTTTCTCTGCTATCCTTTCTGTTTGCTGCATGCTTCCTTATGCCAGTCTTTGCGTGTCCATATTTTCTTCTGAATTGTTTTCTCTTTCCCTTTCTCTTTCAGTATTTACTCCCTTTTGCTCTTTTTCCTGTGTGTCTGATTTGTTCATTCAACAAGTCTTATCCACTTGCAGGCGATACTGATCTGACCGGTTCAACATCCAGTGAAAACACACACACACGCGCGCACACACACACGAGCACACACACACACACACACACACACACACACACACACACACACACACACACACACACACACACACACACACACACACACACACACACACACACACACACACACACACACACACACACACACACACACACACACACACACACACACACACACACACACACACACACAAACACAAACTGTACTCACATGTGCCACACACATACACTTTGGAATGGAACATCAGCATAGTGCTTACTGCACAGTATTTAATTGTAGGTTGGGGTTAGGTGATTTTAGGTAATTCAATCTTAACTTGTGAGTGTTCAAAAGTTATATATATATATATATATATATATATATATATATTAAAATCCAATAGTGTTCTTTGAAAAAACTACTGCAGGGGTGGTACAACTACTCTAAAAGTGGTGGGGGCAAATTGTATACTTTAAAATGTAATAAAAATTGAGCTATTAATATTAATTTAAACTAAATATTATGTCCCAGAACAAATGCAAGTAGAACAATAATAAAAGTTTCATCAAAAAAATATTTAGTTTGAAACGAAAGGTTTGAAACGACATGAGGAAAAGTAATTAATGACAGAATTTTCCTTTTTGGGTGAACTGTCCCTTTATAATCAATGTGTTACAGAGGAGGCTCCCGTACCGCCTCCTCCGCACCCTGGAGGGATCCGTCTCCAGAATATTAACCTTTTCCTTTACCGAACTCAAATTCCCATCATGTCTCTCACCTGGGACTGATTGCACAACACACCTGCACCTCATTTACACACACACACATAAAAGCCACTTCTATACACCACTTCTCTGCGAAGTCTTGATTTGCCCTGGCCATCAATTCTGAGCGGTTTTCCCGTGTTTGCGTTCTCTTTCTGTTTACCTCGTTTCTGGTTGTTCTCTGCCTGCCCCGACCCGGACTTTTTACAGGACTTTGTTTATTGCTGCCTGCCTCGACCTCTGCCTGTGAATCTGATCTTCTCTGCGTTTCCTCCTCCATTGCCCTGTCTGCTGTAGAGTACCCTGCCTGTTCGACTAATCTAATAAAGCTGCAAATGGATCCCTCTGAGTCCGGTGAATCCTTACAGAAGACTTCGCCAACAACCGGTCATGCAGTTTTTCACGGAACTATCAGCCCAAGCCTCACAACTGGCGTTGCATCACCATCAGCTGAACCATCTGACGTCTCTCACTGAGGAGCTTGTTCAAGGTCTGCAAAGTCTCCGGGCGTCAGCTGCAAACGTCCCCGTCGAGCAACCAAAAAATGTTTCTCCACCTACCGTGAGTACTCCAGTCAATCCTTGGCTTACCTTCCCTGAAAAATTTGACGGCACCCCAACAAAATGCAAAGGTTTCCTGCTTCAATCCTGCTTCGTTGATCAACAACCATCACTCTACCCCACTGATTCAAGCCAAATAACGTTTTTCTGTTCACTACTCATGGGAAGAGCGTTAGAGTGGGCTACCGCTGTCTGGAGGCCAGATGGGTCTTCATTTTCCTCCTCCGGGGCTTCCTTCAACAATTCCGCAATGCTTTCGAACATCTCACTGAAAGAGGAAGTGCTGGCCAACAGCTGCTAAACCTCTCCTAGGGAATATTCACTCACCTTTCGCACACTTGCCGCTCAAACCAACTGGGTGGAGGACACCCTGAAAACCCTCTTCAGGAAAGGATTAACCGTCGAATTTCAGTCTGAGTTAGCCTGCCGGGATGAAGGTAAAAAACTGAACGAGTACATTGACCTTGGCATTCAATACAACAATCTAATCCGTTCCCGAGGTTCTACTCGAGCACCACTCCGATACTCTCAGGAAACCACCACCGCACATGAACCCATGCAAATAGGATTCACTCACCTCACGCCTGAAGAACGCAAACGCAGGATGCAGAACCGTCTATGTCTGTATTGCGGTCAGTCTGGACACATGAAGCTTTCCTGCCCAGTCCGCCCTTCACCCAACCATCAATCGGTTAGTTCTCATGCTAAATCCCACACATTGGCAACTAGTTTCACTCTACCAGTTCATCTGCTTGTTCAGGGTGAAGTTAGCTCTACCACTGCCTAGGGGTGTATCGATATGGATCGATGCATCGATATAACATCTAACGATTCGATCCATCGATTCCACACGTAAAATATCAATATAAGGTACCTTTATTTTTACACTCTCCACATTCTCGCCTTCCGCCAAAGCGCGCATTTTTGTTTACTCCCCATCTGTCTGCCTGTGTGTCTTTACAACATTAATCTCCTCGGCTGAAATACACGCCTGACAAGACTGACTGAACCCTAAACACGTTTTGTCACAAAAGCCGGTATTGTCCACTGTCAAGCCATCGCAAGTTCATGTTTTACAGCAGAAAGCGACAAGCAGTAGCACCCATGTTAGTGAACGCAACACGATAAGTCCATTTTAGGGACTCAGCGCGCTGTATTCATGTCAGATGTGACTTCGAAAAGATGCGCTAGCTGAGAGGAGTCTCATCAAAGCTGACTAAAAGTGATCAAGGAGGATGGATAATTTCAACGAACTTGATGAACCCGTGATATCTTCTTCGGGGTGTAAAAGGAAAATAAAAGCTGAAACCTTTTCCCGGAACCTAACTAAAGCATCACGTTAGTGATGAGGGAAAAGCTCACTGTATTGCGTGTACGTTAATCACAACAACAAAATTTGTCAGGCGTCTATGTCACCGGAGGAGATTAACGTTACAAAGATTAACCGAGTGTTGTATTATGTAGGCTATTATAGCAATTACTTGGTTTTGTTTAACTCTCAAAAAACAATAACTTTTAATATGTAAAAAACAGTTAACTTTCAATTAACTTTAATTTTGTAATTTACCTGTATTTTTTAAGTTATCATTTATTATTATTATTATTATTCAAAACATCCCAGCTGCAGTTTGATATTACTTTAAAATATATATTTATGAAAATGAACAAGAACGGAGTTCTTGCAAATGACCTCTTCTGTTGTAAATGTCTCAATTGGGAGAGGGTATGCAATTTTCAAAGAGTTTAATTAAACATACACTTTAAATATTTTGGTTGCATTTGTGAGTTAATAAAAACGTAACTGGCTGTGTGAAAAAAAAAAATTAAATATCGATTAATCGATCGCTTTAGCCCTGAATCGAATCGAATCATATCGCAGAATTTTTTGAGGTATCGACAAATATTGTATCACTGGCTGAGAGAATCGATATCGTATAGTGATGAACTGTCCGATTTGCACCCCTACCACTGCCTTACTAGACTCAGGAGCAGCTGGGAACTTCATCTCTCACAAATGCGCTGTGTAGTGTAAACTAAAATTGAATCCCTGTAATTCCTCCCTGACAGTCGAGGCGCTAGATGGCCGACCCCTCGGAGAGGGTAAAATTCACTGTGTCACAGAAGAAGTCAAGACGCACATTGGATCCCTGCACTTCGAAAATATCAAGTTTTCAAGTCATCCTCGGTCTCCCCTGGCTGCGCATTCACAATCCTCACATCTCTTGGAGAGAGGGTCAGATTACTCAATGGGATACCACCTGTCAAGATCACTATCTATCTAGAGTCACTCGAGTTTCCTGTCAAGTTCCAGATACCCCCGCGTAAGGTCCAGAAGAGTTTGTTTGTTTGTTTGTTTTTTTGTTTGTTTGTTTATATAGCACTGTTAAAACACAACCAAGGTTGAACCAAAGTGCTTTACATAAAAATTCTATAAAAAGATAAGAATAAGGACACACATAGACCAATAAGTAGACAACATATAAAACATCACATCTAACCATTATAGGCTACTGACATTAGATGCACTTTCAACAAATTCTTAAACAATGAAAGCCATTTCGCAGACCTGATAGATAGCGACAGCTCATTCCACTGTCTCGGCCCTATTACTGCAAAGGCCCGGTCACCTTTATGCAGGCAATTTGTTCTAGGCACTATAAGTAGTTTATGATTCTCTGAGCGTAATGTTCTAGAAGGGTTGTATGGTGTTAAAAGGTTTGGCAAATATGGTGGAGCTTGGTTATTTAATTATTTATATACAAATAATAAAATGTTATATCTAATTCTAAAATGAACTGGAAGCCAATTTAAGGACGCTAGTACAGGTGTAATTGATTCGTGTTTCTTTACCCTCATTAAAAGCCTCGCCGCGGCATTTTGCACCGATTGTAATCGAGACAAAGATGCCGCGGTGATGCCACAATACAGAGAGTTACAGAAGTCCCGTCGTGATAAAATAAAGGTATGGATTACTCTTTCAAAATCTTTATTTGATAAAAATGATTTAGTTTTTGCTGATAAACGCAGATTATAAAAACAAGCTCGAACTACATAATTTACTCGTCCATTTTTAGGTTATTGTCAATTAAAACGGCTAAATCTCTAACAGTTATTTTCGAGTAAGATGCCAGGGGACTTGAATCTTGAATTGTTTATAGACTTAAATCTAGAGTTATTTGGGTGGCTGAATAAAATAACCTCAGTTTTTTCCTCATTTAGCATTAAAAGGTTTTTGGCCATCCAGTTTTTAACGTCCTTTAAACACTCTAAAAGTGACTCAAATGAATTGGTAGAGCGTCTGAGTGGTAGATACATTTGCGTGTCGTCGGCGTAACAATGAATTGAGACTCCATACTTTCTGAAAATACTACCCAAAGGGAGTAAATATAAAGAAAAAAGTATGGGAGAAAGAATAGACCCTTGCGGAACCCCACAAGGAAGATTTTTTTTACCCGAGGTCATATTACTATAATTAACTGAAAAACATCTACCACTCAAATAGGACTGAAACCATTTCAAGTCTATGCCTTTTAGATCTACTGAGTGTTCAAGACGGGAGATAAGGATGTTATTATCAATCATGTCAAAAGCTGCGCTCAAGTCAAGAAGCACCAAGACAACATCATCTCCTTTGTCTAAAGCCAGAAAGATATTGCTTAACACTTTCAATAGTGCCGACTCTGTACTGTGGGCAGTTTTAAACCCCGGTTGAAACATTTCTCCAATAGAATTTTTATTTAAAAATGAAAGTAGTTGTTGCAACACAACTTTTTCTAACATTTTAGAGACAAACGACAGCTGAGAGATTAGCCTATAGTTTTGCATATCATCCTGGCCCAAATTTGGACGTTTCAGCCGGGGTGTCACCACAGCATTTAAACTCTTGTGGATATGTCCCGCTGGACAAGCTCTTATTAAACAAATGTGCTAAACTCAGTGACAAACAGTCAAAGGTCTGCTTTAACAAGCGACTAGGCATCAGATCATTTGCACAACATGTTGGTTTCAGTTTTTGCACAATATCCTCCACAACTGGCAAAGTGATGCCTAGCAATGCAGGCAGGATAGTCAGATGGATCAATTGTCACCAAAGGGATCTGGGAGCGTTGACCAGCAATCTTTTGGCTAAAGAAATTAAGAAAGTCCTCACAGGAAATAAGTGAGGACTTTTGGTGTATCTCAAAGGTTGAACAATACCTTTGTAACAATACCCAATACCAGAGTTAATAATGGAAAATAAGAGTTTCGAATTATTAATGTTGACCCTAATAATATTTGAGAAGTAGGTATTTTTAGCTTTGCTTACAGCTTTTTGATAACTAAATAAAGAATATCTTAGAGCTTCATAATGGACTTGTAGTTTACTCTTTTTCCATTTTCTCTCAATCTGCCTACATTGCTTTCTGAGGACACGGGTATTATCATTTAGCCAGGGATTTATCTTTGTTTTATGGCTTGTCAGCCTTTGCGGAGCTATATTGTCTAAAATGTCCATACAGGTTGATTTTAGCAGAGTCCAATGGTCATCAACACTTAAATGCTGAGGGGATGTTTCCAGCATCGATGTATTACAGTTAGTTTTAAACAGTGCCGAAAATTCATCATTGGAGGTGCTACTTAGTCTCCTTGACCAACACATAGAGTCCCCCATGGATACAGGTTGAATGGCAGTAGAAGTCTTAAAGATGATTGGCATATGGTCAGAGCAATTAATATCACAAATATTTACCTTATCAATTTGCAGATTATGAGTTAAAATCAGATCTATCATGTGACCTAGTTTATGGGTAGGGCTTTTAACCCATTGTAGTAAATCAAACGACTCAATCAAATTTAAAAATTCCCTTGACAGCGTGTCATTTGCACAACAAATATGGACATTAAAATCACCCAAGAGGAAAAAACGATCATATTTTGTAAACATTGCGCTCAAAAGATCAGAGAATTCCTGAACAAAAACCCAGTTTGGTTTTGGATGCCGATATACTAAAGCAACCATAACAGGGTTTATGGCTGCGATTTGAGTCAGTTGTAGTT
This sequence comes from Meda fulgida, assembly GCA_030578275.1. Lineage (NCBI taxonomy): Eukaryota > Metazoa > Chordata > Actinopteri > Cypriniformes > Leuciscidae > Meda > Meda fulgida. Next base: position 3,776,199 of record CM060630.1, on the reverse strand, counting down.
CGAAACTCTGCGGTGGTTCGACCGGGAGTGATTGACATTGAAGTATTATTTTGTATATAGTCATTAGTCCTCCGCCGCGACCCTACGGGCGAGGAGAATGTATGCATACATAGCCCTCAGGCAAAAGTTCAGACAATGGTGATAAGTCTCCTACCTTTAGCCATCTTTCCGATATGAAGAAAAAATCCAGATCATTTGTCATGATAAAATGATTTAAGATGAAAGTTTTGTTTACCACTGAGTGGGCATTTGACAAAGCCAGCTTGATTGATATTAGATCATTAACTGGAGATTTCTCATGGCGCAAGCTGCAGAGATTCTTGGGATCCACACCTCTCCCCTGAAAGCGTGGTGGCACGAATCTTCGGGGAACTCCAGGAGAGCTTAACCCCACCGGTTGAATCCAACCGCACGGCCCCTCCAAGAAACGTTGCGAGACAGAACGGCCATGAACGGCCTGAGGCAATGATGAAATCCAGCCCGTGGACGTCAGACTGGATATCCACAGCGTCTTTAATTTGATAGCGATGCCGCCACGACATCCTCTCTTACGCCGGCGCTTTTTGTGCAACGAGTTGTGTAACGGGCGCCAGAGATGGCTGGGAATGCTAGCCAGGAAGGGAGGGGGGCTGCGGCCCTCTCCCGTACAGTCCGTCGTCAGCACATCATTCGTAATTGACTTGATGGACAGAAGCTGATCCCGATCATAAGTCTGAGTGCACAAATTTGTTTGGTTAAACAAGTTAAGTACAATAAAAACACCACACTAGCAAATGGGCCAGACAGACGGCTAGCCACATACATCGGCGCCCCATCTTGGAGTGAGAGTTAAACTTACCATCCAAGTATGCAGATCTCACCGAAGCCTTCCTGAACTTCCTGAACATCGCCCAATCGACTGTGCCATAGATCTCATTCCCGGCACCACACCTCCAAGGGGAAAGATATTTCCTCTGTCCAACCCGAATCCGAAGCCATGAAACACTACATTGAGGAAGAGCTAGCCAAAGGTTTCATCAGACCCTCAACTTCACCGGAAGCTGCCGGATTCTTCTTCGTATAGAAGGACAGAGGGTTACGACTATTTATCGACTACCGAGGGTTGAATGACAACACAGTCAAGTTCCGATATCCATTAGCCCTTGTTACAGCCGCCCTAGAACAGCTCCGCCAAGTATTTTACCAAACTGGATCTACGCAACGCTTATAATCTGATTCGTATCCGTGAGGGTGATGAGTGGAAAACTGCAAACTCATAGTGGGCACTATGAGTACTTGGTTATGCCTTTCGGCCTAGCTAACAGTCCTTCCGTGTTCCAGTCGTTCATGAACAACATCTTTCGGGACATGCTGGATAGATGGGTAATCGTGTACATCGACGATATCCTGATCTACTCGAACTCTATGGAGGAGCACATCCGTTAGGTCCGATTGGTCTTGAAACGTCTTATGCAATACCAACTCTACGCCAAAGCTGAAAAATGCGAGTTTCATCAAACAAGCACATCATTTCTGGGATATATAATCAGCCAGGAGGGGGTAGCTATGGATGATAAGAAGGTCAAGGGGGTTCTGGATTGGCCATTACCCCAAACTATCAAGGAACTTGAATGGTTCCTGGGGTTCGCAAACTTCTAGGCGGTTTATAAGAAATTTCAGTATCACGGCCGCTCCCTTAACCGCTATGACCAAACGTCACACTGCCCGTCTGAACTGGTCCACAGAAGCACGTCATGCATTCTCGATTCATGAAGACTCGATTCACGTCTGCTCCCATTCTACGTCATCCAGATCCAGAACGTCAATTAATTGTGGAAGTAGATGCCTCCAACACAGGGGTAGGAGCCATATTATCACAACGACAAGGTAATCCAGCAAAGCTTGACCCTGGTACCCATGGGTACGTGGGTCTTTACCGGGGGTCCAGGGCCCCCCCCAACTCCTTCTGACCGCCTGATGTCACGCCTGTGACCCCAATCGATCGCTTCATGAGCTTTTTTTACGCGCTTTTCGCCTTTTTCACCACTTTGTACCAGTGAGTACGTGACAGACCACACTCTGGCCCGGGCAACTGATTTTTCACCTGGTACCTCTGTTCCCGGCCTCTGTGCCGGTGGAGGGGATTTCGACAAAAAAAAACGCCCTTCAGGTTTTTACGACACATTCCACTCTCCCGGGCGTACCAATGGCTACATGCTGACCTCTCACCTTGGGTTTTCTTGACATTTTCTCACTTTTCAGCAAGCCTTATACTCTCAGAACTCTACACACAAATGATAAAAAACACACCCTCAATTCGCCTGCAAAATTAAATTTTACTTTCAAAACAATGTATTTTCTTCTCAAAATGGTATTTTGTTTTCAAATGACATCATCATATGAGTGAACATTTATAAGAATCAGTTGAACAACTTGTGTGATCAATGTAAAACACTATGATCAATGGAAAACAGTTCTTCTCCATTCATTATATGAGCAAGGCCTTTTCGTCTCAGTGTTACACTTACTACAGACAGTACATACAAATACATGGTAACAATTCTATTTTTCCCACAGAAAAAATGCACACAGGTTGTGGTCATTGTGTCTCAATTACCAGTATTTGTGTGTAAACAATTGAGAAAAACTGTAAGTTATTTTGTAGGTTTATATGTGTTCAGGTTAGTAATTCTAAGTGGATAAACAACCAAGCCCTGCAAAAATATGCATGTCCACTGGGTGGTGATGTGGGTCTAGAATCCAAAAAGTCCATGGAAGGAGTGGGGGGATGTTTTTAATTAGCATTTCCATTGTCTCTGTGAGAGAGAGAGAGAGAGAGAGATAGAGAGAGAGAGAGAGAGAGAGAGATAGAGAGAGAGAGAGAGAGAGAATACATTTAAATAAATGTATATGTATTATTTGTGATACATACAGAAAATGTGTACACCAAATGTAAAAAAAATCTCACCTCTCACAAATGCGCTGTGCAGTGTAAACTAAAATTGAATTCCTCCCTGACAGTGGAGGCGCTAGATGGCCGACACCTCAGAGAGGGTAAAATTCACTGTGTCACAGAAGAAGTCAAGATGCACATTGGATCCCATGGAACAGCCGTTCAATGTCCTCCGGCTTAGGACAGTTCACCTTCCAGCCCTCCTGCGTGATAACCCTTGCCACCTTTGCAACTGAAGAATTGTGGACCGTGAAATGTGCTGAAAGACAGAATGAAATAACGTTACTCATGTGAGTCACTTGTCACTGTAAATTAATGGCCTAGTTTTTGTGTTGAGTTAATGAGTGCCAATGCTTTATTGATGGATTCAGAGACTTAAACAGCAGATATTCCTCTCTTTGGGCATACTGGGTCGTCCACCACTTGTCGTAGAAAACGTGGTCATCGGGAAAACCTGATTCGACCCGCTGCCTTTTGGATGGTGGCTGACCCTCCGGCAAAACAGGAATCTCGCCACGAACACAGCAAAGTCCTTCTGAGCTGCACCGCTTGTGGCCAGGGATTACTTGTCCGCAGAACTGCTGTATAAGTGAGGAATATAAGGTTTATGATGTATGAAAAAATGACGAATGACAACTTGTTAATTTCACTGTGCAAATTGTTTGTGATGAGTTATGCCCTGGTTGGATGAAGAAACATAGCTGGCCAATGATTCCAGCAGCAGAGCTGCGTCGACGACATCATTAGGCCGGGCCGCACCAGCGCTGAGGGCCAGGTAACGGTGCAGTGCCGTCTGTTGTTGCGCCGGGAGCTTTATTGCAGCCGCCTCAACCGCCCTCCGCACACACTGCAGAGAAAGGAGCCAGGTTGTACCTGCAGAAAGAAAATGAAAAATAAAATGTTAATTGTGAGGTGACTGTGATGGGGCAAGATGCAATTAAGTGTATCCATTCACACACATGCACATATGTTAGGCACTTACAATTTATGGAGCCGATTCATGTCCCGCGAGACACTGTGAACATCCACGCCGGACGACGAGACAAAGAAACTCTTGCAGAGTTTCTCCGGCTGGATGTTCTCAGGCCTGATGGATGTGAAGTACAGCTCCAAGCACTACGAAAAAAGACCAATGAGTTATTAAATGTAAAACACTGGTGGTAAGCAATCAGCAGTTTGTATCATAGTAAAACTTGCAGCTTGCTCCTCTTGGGTCAGAGCGATCTGCATACTAGAAGTTTTCTCCCTCTGTACACCGATCACAACCTTGCCAGCCAGCTCGGTCCTGTTCACCCACTCTGCACCCTGGAAAATATTGAAAAGGTGTTATTTACAAATGCATAAGTGTGCCAGCATATCAGAAGTGTAAACTCGTTAAAATAGATGAACTTACCGTCAAGGCTTCCACTGCTCTTGGACGCTGCATGTGGACAAACACCAAGAGCGCCTCGCAGTCATTACGGTACAGCGTCTGGTCTGTGCTGGAGAGCTCTCTGCCCACCTGCAGGTCCCTCTGGATCCTCAGCACGTCTGGCTTTGCCACTCTCACAGTCTTCTGGCAGTCTGTAATAGCAGGAGCCCTCTGAACGAACTGGCTGTTTGGAGTAAACACAACAGACAAGACTATTAAAGTTATTGATAAAAATATTAAGTAAGAAAAGGAGCAGCAGCTTCTTCATCACTGTCAGACTCCCGGGGCTGGTTTGTGATTAAAAAAAAAACACGGCGAAGAAGCTCCTTGACCATGGTGACCCGAGAGCGTCGGTCGTGCAAGAGCACACAGATCTGCTAGAAGTCCCAGGTCCTGTTGGTGCGGACCCACTCTCTGGCCGAAGCCTTGGCTTTCTGGACCTCGGCCGCTCTCCTCAGGCGTGCTTCTCTTCACGCAGACCCGGCCAGATGAACAGCAAGGCTGTCCTGCGGCTTGTGGCACTGCAAGCAGTGCACAACGGTGCGATCAGCAGACGTTCAAGACAAAATGACATGATATAGAATTAATTAGTTAAACAATGATCTGAAAGAATGAGACATGATTAAAAAAAAGAGATAAAAAAACTCTAAATATGCAGCAGCACAGGGTCTGTCCTATTACCATTTCCATGGGACTCAGTTTCAACTTTTTATGAACACTTTTTTTGAAAGAACAATGTCATTAATATCATGTATTGTTAACAGTTTTTTTTTCTTTGAAACTCAGTAAAAATATCAGACATATTGCTTAACGATTAGTTAATAGTCATGTGCCTCAACAAGTAAAGTCATAACATGATACCTTTTCAAATCATTAGCTAATGATTAATTAAAGCAGACAACTGGAAGTTGAAGTACATTGCTTTGACCCATTGTGGTAATTAACACATTAATTTACACTATTAGTTAAGAAAATATGTTATTAAGGAATTAATACACAATGAAACATTTAATTAATAGCATTTAATGTATTACTTAATCTATTAATCATATAGACTCTTAATTAGATGCTGATGCAGTAATAATTCATTAATGGTTTAGTTCTTCATGAGTCATACATTAACATGATTATCTGTGCATTAGTTAAACATGAATTAATGCATATTATTGCACCTGTATTGTAAAGTGTTACCGACTAGTTCACCACAGATGTCCGGTTAGAGACATGAAGAAGCAGCAGAAGTTTTCTGGCTAGCTTTTATTTTCTCCACAAGAATTCCATAAAGCTTCAATAAAGGTTTAGCACATCCGTAAGTGTTGATGAGTACAATCGTAATCAATCAAAGCATATAATATATATATCAATATAACATAACAGAAACATAATTCAATAACAAGATAAATACATAATATATAATGAGATGTAGCAAAAATGCTTCCATGAAACATAAGCAACATCATGTGAATACCTGAACACAAATCAAATCCCTACTTCTATGTGAAGTATCCTTAAACAAGGAGTAGACTTCACATTGAGGTGAGAGTGGCCCATCATGACATGGGCTGGAAACTGGTTTGAGTCTGTTTTCTCAGAAATATAAGCTATTATCCTTTTATAAGTTTTAAATGAGTTAGAAATGAGTAAATGTGACCAAATCTTTGTAAACTGAACATAATGAGCTTCATTTTGATAGGAAACACATGAAAAAAAACTTTGAAAAGAAAAGAGAGCAGCATTCTTACAATGAGCGCAATCACTGGCCTGTTCAAATGTATCACATTAATTAGAGTGGACAACAGAAATACACAAACCTATATACAATAAACACACAGAATGGTAATTAACAAAATAAGTATGGTTAAATAAAATGAAAACTGTATTAAAAAAATATAAAAGAAAGAAAAGAAACAATAGTGGCAAATAATGTTATGTGTTTCCTATCAAAATAAAGCTCATTATGTTCATTTTACAAAAATGTTAGTTAAATTTGGCCACATTTACTTATTTTGAACTAATTTGAAACTTGCAAAAGCATCTTCTGTGAGAGCTGACTCAAATTAACATGCACAGCAGCCATAAAGAAATCAGTTTTTCAGCTGGCCCGGACCACGGCCCATTAACGCCTGCGCAGAATGGCCCATCGTGACATGGGCTACAGGGCAAACTGAAAACTTTGAGTTTGAAAATGAGTAAATGAGACCACATCTTTGTAAACTGAACATAATGAGCTTCATTTGATAGGAAACACATGAAAAAAACCTTGAGATTTGAAAAGAAAAAAGAGCAGCAATGTCAAAAGAGTCTTCTTTTAAGTTAAAATAATAAATCCTGCATGTTTATATGCTCATCAGGCCTGCATTAATTTGGTCAAAAATACAGAACAAGTTTTGTAACACTATATCATTCAAAAGTTTGGTATCCTATGTATGTGAAGGTCAGTGAGTAACTTATTTGTCAGGGCCTCGATAGGCTTTCTGTGGACAACACACTAATACTGTGAATGTATGAGGTAAAACCTGCTGTACACCACACACACTGCAACACTCATTGTGCATTACAGCCATTAATTATGCAAAGATTTATATTGTTAGATTTATTTTTATTTTTGATCAATTATAAGTTATATTTAATAATTTGATAAGTTATAAATGATACGTGTCCTATGATAAAGGCTTGGTTATAATGGCTGACACCCTGAATACTTTGAACACTTTTTTGAATGAACAATATCATTATTATCTTTGTAAACTACACACAACATTTTTACTGAATTACACACCATCATCAGATGCAAAGGAAGAGAGCCTTCTCACAAGAGCAATACATAACAGTTTTTGCTTGTCTTTTTTTAAATTATGTTTTCTATATAGTTTTATTTTTTCAGTAAAACTGGGTCACAGTTAAAATAATTTGAAACTTGCATAAGCATCTTTTGTGAGATTGCTGAGTCACACATTAGAACACGATGGCCCATTCTCAAGCCATTAGAACAAACCAGTTTTTTTAACGAGGCCTAGCAGTAAATATGATGGCCCATTCTCACCTGCGCAGAGTCCTGTGTAATGCTGCGACCTCATTGGTTATGTCTGGATGCTGCGATGTGATTGGCTAGATTGAGTACACACTCAGGTTAATTTCTGGTCTTTTTGGTCAGCCAGTCAGTCTGTTTCGAATCATTCAGTTGAGGTCATCCTCTGCACGAGCTTGAAAACTCAGAACTTGAAATGGCTTCTGAAGGGTAAGTGATTCCATTATCTGTGTAAAGCTGCCTTGTCTTTGTTTGCTGTCTTTGTTACTTGCTGTTACTTTGTTTGCACATGTGTACCTTTAACAGCGATGCTTTATTGGGGATACTGGAGTCTGTTAATGTTGTTGCCAGTCCAGATATCTAAAAAGTCTTAAAACTCAATCATTTACTAGCTAAATATTATGTGTGGCGAACAGGACGGCCGAGGGACGTGAGAGAACGGCGCGAGGCCGGTGGTGCGATTGCTAATGAGCAACACCTGTGAAGCACACCGGTCTCGCATCTCTCACGGAGGAGCGGAAGCATAAAGGAGGAGCGACGACGTTGATGATCGAGAGAGGAACAGGCCTGTGTTTTAGTTGTGTTTTGTTTTTGTATTTTATTTTAGCCAGCAGTCGTCCGCGAGGGGCTGCTGGTGGTATTTTCGTTTGTTTGTTTTATTTTAAATAAATTATATTTTGATTGTTCGCCGGTTCCCGCCTCCTTCTTCCCTGAACATTGCTACATTATGTTTTGTTGTTTTCTGAAGAGATAAATCAAATTTCAATCTACCTTAGCCAATTGTGGATAGTGGTGTCTGTTACACAACTTTAAGGCCAGACAGGGTCTGCAGATCTAGAAAAAAGAGGTAAAGAATACATATTTCCATCTTGGCTCTAAATTTTTTTTTTTTTTACATTTTGTGAAATATTTTTGTGGTTGTTTTTGCAAAGTGGTGCTTATTTTCTATGCTGCAGACTAAGTTGACTATATTTCATTTAACTTGTATGTATGTATGTATTTTTTTGTTCATACAGAAAGTACCACAGCAGGATTTATTTCCTCTGCCCGATCTGCAAGAAGGCGCCGCGCACTCTTCCTGGCCATCTCAAGACGGTGTGCATGCAGGGAAGGACAGAGGAGGACACCCAAGCCACCGTACTCCAGGCCAAGAACGAGATGGCCGAGTTCACCCACACTGGACGGTTCTGGGAATACCAGAAGATTCGGGACATTTTGGGAGCGGCTGATCCTCTTGCTAGGTGTGGTGTGGCTGCTTTGTCCTGTTGCAGTACAATACTCAATATTCCATCAAATGTGTGTGTATTCACTGTTATTCATTTTTTTTCTTAGCTTGTTGGAGGAAATGGAGAAGGGCTTGGTGGTGAGGAACACACCTGTACTCCTTCCTGCGCCATCCTCTGTTCCTCACAGCTCCTCGACGGATGGTGCGAGCGAGCCAGAACCAGAGCCAGCATCTGAGGCGAGCTCAGAGGAGTACTATCAGAGGTAAAGTATCACGTCATCCTTCACAGAGAGCAGATGCAGGGTTTAGACATAACTCTTGAACATATACACAATCATTTAACATCCTGTTTTATTTAACATAAAGTTCTGGAGGACCGAGGTGGACCTCTGATATCCGGGTGGAGATGACCAGAAAAGGCCTCTACAAAAAGCACTCCATTGATCATCCACTTCTTCAGGGTTTCTTCCACTATTTGCGTGTGGATTTGGGAAACAGGTGAAGCAAACAAGAGGTAATTTTAAAAGAAAAGATGCATTGAATGTCACGCACACACACACACACAGAAAAATAAATAAATACATTTAAAGAAAATATAGGTTACACTTTATTTTCAGGTGTTATTGTTACAGTGTAATTATATATTTAAGTAATGTGTAATATTAATATATGTACTTACTATAGTATTAGGGTAGGATTAGGATTTGGTTGAGGTTTATTTGCACTCAGTTATGCATAATTTACTGTCATTACTATGGTACTAAGCAACATCACATGTTAACCTCTTTTACATTCAGCCCTGCAGATTTTAATGTGTAATTACAGGTGGAATCTGTCTCCCGGTTCATGTACTTCATGGACCCCAAAGAGCCGAGCCTGTGTTTTGTTCGGGAGGTGGAGAAGGTCCGAGAGTATTTCATCGTGCTCACCCAGACCCAGCTCTCGAAGCAGACAGTGCTCAACTACTGGAAGAGTCTGAAGAGGTCAGTACTGTGTAACATAACAAACACATCATTTAACTGTCAACTGATAATTGTCAGACAGGCTGTCCTCTGGCTTTAACAGTCATTTCTTTCTCTCTCTCTTTAAGGTTCATGAAGTACATCGTCACTTCCACCAGCCTCCACAGCAAGGACAGACGTCTCTACAGCGATCTAGAGTCTAGAGACATCATCCATCCTCTGGACGGCATACGGGCTGGTATGTCTAAGAAGGTTAACAAGGAGCTGACAGAAAAAATATATATTTAAAAAAAAAAGCACTTCTTTTTGATTTATTGAACGGAAATCGCAGGTGAGTTCAACATTACAAATTTTTTTCTCAGGTACGATGGTTACAGAAAAGTGAAGCTGCCGGCAGACTGTTTGTTGGCCCTGGATGACCCCTTCATGGACTTCCTGGCGGTGATGGGGAAACTGCAGGGTCCAGAAGCCGTTTCCGGGGAGGAGCTTGACAAGAACGACCGCCTGCTGGTCCTATACTATTTGGAGGCTATTGTCATGCTCAAGCTCCTCCAGTGGCCCGGTGTCGTAACCAACATGACTGAAAGTGTATTTTAGTAACTTTTTTTATTTCATCAATGGCTCGTGTATTTTGATTATTAGTGAGACTAACGTGCACAACTGTGTGTTTGCAGGTCGAGGAATGGCCGGGGAGAACCCGCACACAGAACGGCGCTTCTGTGGCGGTGAACGAACACAAAACGGCCGCATCACAAGTCGCTGAAGTTCCTCTGACCGCTGACCAGGAACTTGTACGTTTGTATTCAAAATTACATTATAACTGTGTGTGTGTGTTTTAAAATGTATTTATTTCTTTTTCCCAGTGGTTCGGCCTGAATTTTGAAAAGATTCGGCCGGTTATGCTCCAGGGTTCCAGGTCAGGCGACGGCAGAGGGACATTTTTTTGTCTCAAGCACCGGAAGGCCGATCCACAACCCCTGCAACGACTTATATAGACTCCATGCTAAGTAAGTGCCATTATGCATATCTGTATTTTTTTTAACTTAATCTAAAGTACACAAATGTGCAATAAAAGACTAATGAGACTAATGTTGCCCTGTGTTATAGATACAACATTCCACCAGTGTCCAGCGGTGACGCCAGGATGTCCTTTGAGACGGCTGCTAAGAACCTGCCGGAGGTGGAGAGGAATACGGTGGCGCGGCTGCTGGGGCACACGCTGGAGACGGCAGAGAAGCATCACCGCATGCGAACCCCGGCAGACGCATTCCTGGCGCAGCGTCTGGGCGATCAGATTGCGGGAAAAACACGGTAAGCAATGTGAAATCTAATGAACGAGATGATTGTTATTTGTAATGTTGCTTCTCAAAGCAGTCATTCATTAGCACTGTCTTTATTGTTTATTCATGGATCTTGTAGACCTGAGTCAGGTGCGTCCACGAGCAGAGAGCAGAGGGTGAGTGCGTCTGACGGGCCTCCTCCAAAAAGGGCCCGCAGGGATCCATATGACTGTGTTGTAAAGCTTCACAGGCTTCCTTGATACTGGGCTAAAGTCTTACGGGAGCGTTACAGTGGACATCCAACATCCTCACCGCAAAAAACAACAACAGCAACATTTATTTATTTGTTATTTCTGCTTTAGTTTTGTTATTGTATATAGTTATCTTATCTTGTTAATAAAATACAATTTCCCTTAACCTATTGTTTGATTTATTTTTTTTCTTTTATTAGTAGCCTATATGCAATTATTCAGTATAAATAAAGTCAAATTATTAACACTTTCCCCACCAGCAGTTTATACATGATACCAGTCAGTGACAGAATTTTGAAATTTTTATTTATTTGATATGTATTTAAAAAAAATGCTCAACTCTTCTATACAATGGTAACCCCTTTCTTTAAATGGTTCTAATAATGCCAATGTAATTGAACATTAAACACAATTGCACAATATCAAGTCCTCTCTTTTCTCAAAAAAAACATAATAAACTTAATTTTAACATTTATTCTCCCTCATTCAACCATATGCAAAGCATATTGGTAATTAACAGAAATAGTACATAGAATGGCAGCTAATGGGCCTTTTCCAACTGTCAAAATTTGAATTTGGTTTGGAGTTAGAACGAAAGAAAGAAATATAAGAAAGAAAGAAAGAGAATGAATGAATGAAATAAAGAAAGTTTTAAAAGCTTGAAGTTTAAAGTAGTGTATAGATATATATATATAACGGAGTTTAAATAATACTGTTAAATTCATGCATTAATTGGGAAAACTCGACATTGGCTGTTGCGTTACTCGCATTTGTGTTAGTGATATAGTGGGCGGAGCTACGTCACCACCAGCAGAGTCTCATATAGTCGCATCAATAAGCGTTGCTTCATGAAAACTGAGTTTAGATAGTTTTTAAGTGTAAAGTTTGGACTTTTATATTACACACCAGTTTACTTCATTTGACTGTCAGTTACTAGTTCTGTCAGTCGAGTCAAATATGTGTTATTTGCGATGATAAAATGGAGAGAGTGTGTGTGTTAACCTGGTCGTGAACTCCGATTCTGTTTATTTTTATTTATGACATCTTAAGCAGCGTGATGCACTATACGCTAACCAGCTTTTGGTCGTGTTTGTCCCAGGGATGTTTCTTTCAGATTTGTCATGTTCTGTGTAAAAATATTTTAGCTAAATTGAGTGTTAGCATTAACACGCGTGCTATGTGCTCACACGTGCTGAACTGTGTAACTGCGCCATTTTAGGTCTGTTTTCTTCACTTTCAGTATTTAATTTATACAAAAATATGTAAAATGGTTACTTAAGTTTATAGTTTCTCTTTACTTCTGTGACGTGATAAGAGAAATGAGAACAGAGACAGTGATTTTATATATTTTTTAATGTATGTTTTATTTTGAGTTTTATTCCACTATATGTTCACTATCACTTTGTAAAAATGTATATCGAGCAGAGTCTCATATCTCTCGCTGCTGACATCTTAAGCAACGTGATGCACTGTAGCTAACCAGCTTTTGGTCTTGTTTGTCCCAGTTCTGTCTGTCCCAGGCCCAGTAAAGTGAAATCTTGAGTGACCATCCACCTGCTCTCAGTTGCCCTCATTTATCAAAAATGCGTACACCTAATTTCCAGCGTACACCCAAAACCACGGTGACTGAGATTTATCAAAATGGACGTTGGCGTACGGCACGCTCAAATCCTACGCCAGCTCAGGAGGTGGTGTACATGTACGCACGCTTTGAGTTAGTGCGGAAATGCGCAGTAAAACAATTCCTAACACCACAAAACGCACTGACAAACATTTAAAAACAACAACATAGTAATTTTAAACTTAAGTGTTTATTTTTGTGCAACATGGACTTCAATGTTTAATTTGTGTGACTTTACCAAAGCATTTGATTTGTAGGCATATGTGTTCCTTCAGTTGCGAGCCTGTCCGCTTTACCTGGCGTTTCAGGGTCAGGTCCGGCACGGACTGGGTTCAGTCATGAAAGGCTTTCAATGACCAAAAAAATAATTCAGACTGATAAAATAATAAAAATGACATTTTTCTTCTAAATAATAAGCGTCATTTATAATAAAAATCATAGTAAGAATATTACAAATTGTCATGCAGTTATTAATATGAATGATTGGTACTCCACAACACATCATCATCACTATTGTACACCCCAATACAAGTGACGTGATACGAAATTAAATGCTAATTGTTCCAAAACACGTGTTGTAAAAAAATACATTGTGATGGTCATTTCGTTTCTCTTTGCCGTCTTCCGTGTGTCCATGGCGTAAAATGAGGGCGTGGGGGAGGCGGAGACTTGAATATATAGGAGCGTGTTATTCTAATGAGGGTCGTTTTCAGCCGTGGCATTTATCAAGGGCAGGTATTGCGTACACCTGGATTTCAAAGGTACGCACAGCTTCATAAATCAGCGGTGAGAGGAGTGTAAGCATAATCTTACGCCAACATATACGCCCGTTTCTACGCAAGAATGATAAACCCGTTGTTTCTTCAATCAATTGGCTCCTGAAACGGCTGAGGGTTCATCTTAAAGCTTTCGCTGGAGTCAGGTGGACACAATTTTGCTCAGGAACGGTTTTTTTTTTTATAAAAAAAGGACTTTTTCATTTAGTGACTGCAATTAAGCAATTTTCAACATTTGCTAAGGACAATTTGCTATACAGCGAACAGCAAATTCTAAGTTTTTGATTTATTGTATTCATATTATTTTTTACTGTACTGATATTCATTACGAGTGGTTTTGATAACTATCACACTCCAGTATGTGGTAGTAAAAGTAGAGGATGAGGTTTATTAAAAGTGCCAAAGTCATTACAGTTCAGTGGGCCTGATGTACAGAGTGATGCTCATGTTATCATAGACAGTCACACTCACAATTCAGATCCATTAGGTTTTTAGGGCCCATCCACAAGTTATGATTCAGATGCTTCAAGACAGCAACAGGGTGTGTTTTCGTCTACTCCAGTGTTTGGTCGCTCCTAACTTCATCTCTGTTTGGATCCTAATAAATGAATGAACTGGGGTATCAAAGTGTCGTCGCGCGCCAGAGTGATTCAGCGCACGCACTGAGACAAGAGAGGTATGTATCAACTCGCCTTAGTTGAGGGAATAACATAGTTTAATATGAAAAAACGGTGGAGTGTTCCTTTAAGAATAGGGCAAAATAAATACCTACCTAAGTAAATAAAGTAATGAACTACATTTAATAGCTATAAATTACTTTTAAATAAATAAATAAATACTGGTGTGACAATCAATTACAGAACAGTTCAATAAATACATAAAAATATATTTAAATAAAATAGTGATTTACTATTTTACTACCAACTTAGCATCAGAAAAAGTGATTTTGACATCAATTTGACATCAGAAACTACTGACTGTTGAGTTGAGCCTATTGTGAGTCTTTGCTGTTGAATTTGGCAATCAGCATCATTTTAACGTTGTCCTCGGTTAGGCTGTGTCTGTGCTGTGTTAGAAGTGTAGAATAGTGGGAAAAAAGTCTCTCCACATCCACTGAAGTAGTGGGAAGATGCAGGTACAGTGCAGCCAGTGGGGCAAGTGTTGGCATTCGATCTTCCCTTGCAGCCCACCACTCCACCGCACTAACCTCCCCTGCATCGCTCTTGTCCATACAGATGTAGCGATGCCACTCCTCTGCAGATACCTTGCTCAAAGCAGGGACAACTTGGACATAATTCTTAATATCAGGTTTTAAACCAGATACCTTGGCTGGATCAAAGATTGGGAGGGCTTTAAATAGTTCAGTGCAAGGATGTCTCTCCATCACAGCCTGAAGCTTGGTAGAACATTGTGCCATTGCTTCTTTAAACAGCTCTGAACAAGTGTACCGCTCATCATCATCTAACTCCATCAGCTGCTCTCTGGTGCGGGGACGCGGAGACTCAAACAGCATGCTGAGGTCCTCTAGCTGACTAAAGATGGTGGCAGCCACGGGTCTGGAGGTTTCTTCAAGCTTGACCAGGGTGGCAAGTATATCAGAGCTGTGCTCAACGATGAAAGTGGCCTGGATTTTCAGGAGTTTTCCGTTCTCCTCTAACAGAACTCTAAGATCCCGCACAGCTTTAGAGGACAGTGGCAGCGTTTGGATGCTTTAATCCAGGAACCCCCATCTTGTCTGGACAGCAAACACTGGCATGAGAGGAGACAGACCCTGCTGCATCATGAAGGCCCTCAATTCAAGGCGACGCTGGGGTGACTGGCAGAAAACACGCTTTACCAAACCACACATCCGGTTCAGTTCTTCAAATGTGTCTGGAAACACTGCTAAAACTAACTGCAGAAGATGTGCAAGACAGGTGACATGTTCTGCATTGGGAAAGAGGCCATAGAGAATTGTGTTATATGCTTTTTTCATATAACTTGCAGAATCTGTGATAAAAGCCCACACATCATTAAAATCAATGTTGTTGGAGTTAAGACAGGAGATGACAGCCTGCGATACAGTGCTGAAATTAACCTGATCCAAAAAAATGAGATCTGCTGCAACAGGCGGCTTGCCCACTGGCTGGAGGAGAATAGCAAGAGCACAACGGCCACAAGCATCTGTTGTTTCATCTGTAATTACATAAACAGGACTTCCGTGTACAGCCTGCTTGATGTCCTCCAAATACTGAGGAAATAAGTGTGGAAGGTAATCAGAGCGTAGGTGAGATGGAGCTGGAATTGACCCTCCCTGTTTGCAGTACTTCTGTAAAAATGAGGAAAATTTTGAGTTTTTTTCCAGAGGGATGTCAGCTTCAATGAAGGTCTTTATGAAATCATAAACGAACTCCTTTCTTTCAGCTGTAGATGGAGTCTTAGACATACAGGAGGCCAATGTCTGTGTTCTGAATGATGCTTCGGGGGGGGGGGGGATAAAGTATTTTAATTAGATGCATTAAAAAAACAATACGTTCACCAAGCTCATAGTCACATTATTATACTATCCCATTCTATTAGGCTATACTTTTCTATTGTATGCTAAGCACTGTATATATATATACAGTGCTTAGCATACTGTAAGTGAACACACCCATGCTAAAGTTGACTAAAAAGGGAAATAAAAAAAATCATCTTTTGGAAATTGATCTTAATGCTTCATTAAAAAACTACAACCTTTAAGGATCAATTAATGAACTTTCTATTCATAAAAGAATCCTGAAAATGCCCCACATCATCATAACACACCCTTCACCATACCTAGAGATTGGCATGGGGAGCTTTCCACAAGATCATCTCTCAATGCAAATCAAACCAGCTATTAGGCTAACTGAAATAAAACCATGCTAATCTCTAAGTATGGTGAATGGTGTGTGATGATGTGGGATATTTTAATTCCAAAGGCCAAGGGAACTTTTATCAGGATGCATAGTATCCTGGATCCATGACATTTATGGGAATTTAACATATGCACACTGTATTTTAAGGAAGAACATTTATTTATTTACGCTACATTATTCATTCACAAAGACAATTGGTGTCCTTAAAGGTTGGAGTTTTCCTCATTTTTTTAATGAAGGAATTAAGATCAATTTCCAAAAGATAATTTTTATTACTCTTTTAAGTCAAGTTTAGCATGGGTGTGTTCACTTACGCTGACCTCTGTATTTATGTACACACACACACACACACACACACACACACACACACACACACACACACACACACACACACACACACACACACACACACACACACACACACACACACACACACTTAGATATATTGTTGTTTATAGCAGTATATATTACATTAAATGAAAGCACTATACAACGTGTTAAAAAAATTGTAGTGCTGGGTTGTATGATGACAAAAAGATTAATTACGGTATTTTTAAGAAGCTGGTGTTAGTTGTTCTTTTCTTTTTTTCTTTTTTCTTTGTCTTTATATTGGCTTATTTTTATGCCAGGAGTACATATATTATAAAAACATAGCATATATACAAATTTATAATCAAACTGTTTGTAATCAAATAAACTAATACAAGTGCTTGGTTTACTGGTTAAATGAAATAATGTGAAATGGTTTGATTTTTGGTATAAAAAATTATTTATTATTTATTATTATTATTAGCCTATTGTTATTATTATTACTTCGATTGAAGTACGTTCGATTGTACAATAGTATATTTCTGTGATAATTTCATCATGTTAAACCGAACTTTTATTTTGAAGGGGTTCTGAGTGTATCTGACAATGAATGAAATGCTGGATAAACGTACACAAATCTGCGGCTCTCGTTTACAGAGACTCGCAGACAAATCAGATTTTAATAGCAGTCTTTAATATTCACAGACACTAGTCAATATAGCGATTTGATAGGCTACTATAATCGCCAGTGAGACTGTAGTTAGTTATTTCAGCTTTGGGCCGGTATTGCGATAGCAAATAATAGCAAATATACACACCACCCAGCACTGTTCTCATCATGATAAATTTAGGTTGTATATTGGATAATGACACTTTTCATTACTTTTCAACACAAAGAAAATATAACTTTAAATAAAACTTACCAAGAGCACTCCCCTTTCTGTTCTTGTGGCGAGCGGATTTGAGATGCTCCAGTGCCGTCTGTCGCCTCAGGTAATCCGGAGTGTTGACAGGCTTTAAAACATGACTCCCCCATCCTCATAAAAATCGTTTGTAAATTATTTCGCTCTGTCCTGTGCCGTGATTTTTGTAGACAAGTGACGTTTCTTTAATTCCTCCGCGTTCAGTTTTATTTTAGACATTTTCGCATTCACTCTCTCTCATGAATGATACGAAACACCAATCAGCGCAGCCTACTACCCCTCACAATCGCGCGCGCGCATGTTGTAGCCTGCTCGTCAATGACGGGTACGATCTGCGGAGGTTTCTGCGGGAGTCTGCGGGCGCAGATTCCGTGTGGGCCTGATCATGAGAGCAGTGGCGGCTGGTGAAAAATATTTTAGGTGGGGCTGTGTCATATTCGGTCATTTTCAAAAGTCTGGTAACCATGGGCCCTGGTCTTTTGGCGTTGTGGAATGCTCTTCGTCAAGACATCCGTCAAGCATCCACCCCTTTCTCCTTCAAAAACCTCTTAAAAACACATTTTTTATCTGAATATTCTTTAGCTCACAATCTTTAAACTCTACCTTGTCATGGATATGTTATTTGCTTGAATCTTTAACCTAACTTTGTAAGTGACCTCTGTATATTACTTTCTGCCCTTGGTATGTCGATCTTTGATGTTGAGGTTTATTTTGTTCAATTCCTTAACCTATCTTTGTAAAGCGACCTTGGGTGTTGGAAATGTTATATAAATAAAAATTTAACAAACACAATTTTAAACAAACTGCAGGATACCAGTGCTCAGTGAAAAGTAATTATTTAATGCCAATATTAAAAGGTTGAGGCATTCTTGCACAAAAACAAACATATTGCACAAACTTTCCATTTGCATTTGAAATTGAACTCAAACACTTAGTTAATTAGCTGATTAAATAAAAAAAGTATTACCTGCAACAATTTTGAGTGTTTTTCAAGAAAATATTCCACAACATTTACAGTAAATAGCAAACGTAGTATTAAAGGGATAATTCACCCAAAAATGAAAATTAGCCCATGATTTACTCACCCTCAACTCTAGGTGTATATGACATTCTTTTTTCAGACGAATACAATCGGAGTTACAGGTGAAGCTCGAAAAATTAGAATATCGCGCAAAAGTTCATGTATTTCAGTAATTCAAATTAAAAGGTGAAACTAATACATTTAGTATATATAACTATATACATAACCATACTTTTCAGAAGGCCGACATTTCTGTATTTAAAATTCTTTTTTTTTTATTAATTTCATGTAATACTCTAATTTTATGAGATTTCAAGTTTGGGTTTTTCATAAGCTGTAAGCCATTATCATCAAAATTATAACTTTTGCACAATATTCAAATTTTTCGAGTTTCACCCGTATATAAAAAATGTCCTAGCTCTTCCAAGCGTTATAATGGGAGTGAATGGCCGTTTGACTTTGGAAGTCCATTAAAGCGTATCTATTCATGATTAAAGTGCTCCACGTGTCTAATAAAGGCTAATTTTCATTTTTGGGTGAACTATCCCTTTAAGACAAAATTTCTATTTACAAAATTACTATATACAAAGAAACATGTGGTCGGGGCTGCAGTGTGTGTGTGTGTGTGTGTGTGTTTGTGATCTTATTTGTACAGGAATTTTGCCCTTCTCTCCTTCTGAGTGGCAAACCTCTCAATGACCCTATTGTTGAAGTCAGGAATGTCCCTGATAAGTTTCTTCTCCATGGAGAGCATCGCCAGAGCATTCAGGCGATCCTGTGCCATGGTGTTTCTCAGGAAGGTCTTAATCCTCTTTAAAGTTGAGAAGCACCTCTCAGACTCAGCTGTTGTCATGGGTGTGGTGATGAGGATCTTGAGAAGACTGACAGTCTCTGTGAAAGTGCTCTGAAGGTTGTTCTCCATGAAAAACTGGTACAGAGGCACTGCACCACTGCAAGCATTGAACTCGTCATTCTCATAGATGAGGGACAGTTCTGTTTTGAGCTTGGCCTTGTTCAGCATTGGGTATGCCTCCACTGTTTTTTCAAGCACTGTGTCAGGGAACTTCACACGGTGTTGTGGGAACAGCTCTCCATGCAACAGTGTTGCGCTGATGAGGTGCTGGGTGAAGGAGAACCGCTCCTCGGCATGGGTCAGGATAGTATCACATACCTGTAAAAGATTCATCAGCTTAAATTTGCAATAAAGCTATTTTAATGAAAGTGATTCTGACTGAATGAGTCAAGTATGATTACTAAAGGTTTTAACACCATTATTCCTAATTGCACTTTACACTACGTTTACTTCTCACTAACTCCCAATTGGTTTCCGTTACAAAACGAGGTTTAATTTCAATATATAAACCACATATTTTCTGTCACATGTGAGGATTCCTTACGCACTGAATTTCTTTCCAATGAAAACTGCTATTATTTTGCTGCTTGTGACTGCTTTGTCATAAACCTGGAATCTACTGAACTAACAATAATAAGGATGCAAATATAAATTGCAGACCACCTGCTCCATCAATCGATCAGTCAGATTTGGCAATATGCCATCCTTAAGTTTTTTTTTATTACGTATTTACTTGCCACCACAGGCCAAAAAATCTTTGTAGAGGAAACACTGACTGTTACATCTCAACTTACCTCAGTAGCCAGCCTTTGTTGTTCTCCTGTTCCCAGTATCCTCCGTCGCTTTATAGGCTGCTGCTGGTCCGATGCACCGTCCTCACACAGAGAGGGAATAGAGGCCCTGGTCAAAAAAATAAAGTTTAAGTTGATAACCTGTCATCAGACTTCTTTACTCCCACACGTGCACATCCACTGACTCATATACACACATAAGGACTATGTCTAGCCCTGTGAGGTAGGCTACATAATTAAATTTCTATCATTGTTCTACTATATTTATGAGCTGGATGCATTCTGATGTGCATTTTTCCTGTGTAATAGTCTAAATTACAATAAAGTTAATCTTTAATAACAACTAGGCCTCTTCTAGAAATTGACCTGGTGGACACCAGAATAAGCCTGTTGTTAGAAACGGTGTTTGATAACTACTTTACCTACATTATTATCCAAATATAATGGTCTCTTTGCTTTTAAAATACTAAAACACATATAATTGTAATGGGCTCTATGATAATCATCCACTTGGATGACTAGTAGGCACATTTAGACACACAGCTGGAAATAAGCAAAACACATTTCTAAAAACAAAAGATTTATCAGCCAATAGTAAATACAGTTATTTACCTGATCGTTTGCATGCTGTGTGAACCTCTGGACAAGTGCTTTAATGAAGACAGGGTCGATGTTCCTTTTCTGCAGCTGGTGGAACAGCATGTCCACGTGTGGCATGATCTTGTGGAACAGTGCCAGAAAAAAACAGAAAGCCTCATCTTCAAGCATCCTCACAAAGCCCCCAGCCTCTCGGACAGTAAGGGGATCAAAGTTTCCATTGTCTCTGATGGTCTGAAAACACTTTAGGAGGTCATCCTTGTGTTCATTCACTGTGTTTACAGCGCGACTGTGGAAGTTCCAGCGTGTTGTAGAGGCTCTGGGAAGTCTATGGGCAACCACTTGGTCAAGCACGGTGGTTCGCTTGGGTGACCTGGAGAAGAATGCAGAAAATCCAGCAAGATCCGAGAAAAAAGTGCCGATTTTGTTGATGTGTGACGTTGCCTGCTGCATGATGAGATTCAGCTGATGCGCATAGCAGTGGACGTAATGAGCATTTTCGTAGACATCCATTACCTTGCGCTGCACTCCACCGGTGGCTCCCCTCATTACATTAGCTCCGTCATAAGCTTGGCCGATAAGTTTGGCTTCTTGTCCATCTGGAAGTATGATGCGTAGCCTCTCCAGAAGCGCTGTAGTGATGGTGTCTGCGGTGGCATTCTGGATCGTAATGAACTCGAAAAAACGCTCTTGGATGTTGTTGTTGCCGTCGATGTAACGTAGCACGAGCACCAGCTGGCAGTTGGTGGAAATGTCAGTCGTCTCATCGGCTTGTATGGCGATGAAATCCGTGTGCTTTACTTCCTCCAGAATGTAATCCTTCAGCACTGACAGCATGCAGTCTAATAGCTCGTTTTGAACGGTCTTAGACGTACCTTTAAAAACGGTGGCTGTCTTAAGGTGCTCCTCCAGCACACTGTCGAGTGAGGCAACGAAGTCCACCAGTCCCCTGAAAATGCCGGGATTGTTCGAGGTGTCAGTCTCATCATGCCCACGCAAGGCCAGCTCGAAAGCCCCACAAAACTTCACACAGTCGATTATTTTGGATAATATGTGCCGATTTTTATCCACCTCCTCGTTGTGTTTCCTCACCGCAACCCTGTGGCCTTCGTCAAGCTGCGTTGCGATGTTAACTCTGCCCAGTATAGCTAGTTTAACGGAATTATCCATGTGTACCTTGGTGTTCTCGTGTTTCGTTATCTTCTCAGACAGGTGCTTCATATCCCTCACTCCGGTAACGGTCCATGCTGGATCTGTCCCCGAAGTTTTAAAAAGTAAGCACGGAAAGCAAAATAAGGCATTAGCATGGCCACAGCCAGCCAGCCAGGCCTTTCTAGTATACCAGCTACGAGAGAATCCTCTCACATACTGCTTCCCTTTATCGCTAGCCTGCTGTCTGATAGAGATATCAGGTTGATCTGGGCCCAGCTCTTTCACAAGTTGTTTATTTGCCAAAATTCTCCTCTCAAACGGATATTGAAGGAGAGATTGTACCGAGTTAGAGTTGGGAGTCATTTTGTTCGCAATTGTCATACAGTAAAAATGGCGCCCTATGACTCGTCCTGACTTTAGAAGTGGCGTGCATGAGCGCGGCCGCGCGCAGTTTGGGGCGCTAAAAGAATCGCCCAAAGCTGACCTGATTGGAGCTCGCTGATTGGCTACAGATTATGTCAAACATTTATATCTTAAATCAGCAATTGGCTAAGCTGCTCCAGAGACCCGCCTTCCTGGGGCGATTTCTCCAGCGCCCCAGAGCTGATCACGTGCACAGAGCTAGAGGGGACGTGTAGAAAAAACAGACATTTTGAATTTCTATCATATTTTTCACATATACTGGGTGCATTTAATATCTCAAACACACAAATATTGACAATTTGTATATATTATTTATTTATGTATTTATTTATGTACGTGACTCATAAACTGTGGTCTGGCTCATGGGGGGGCGGCGCCCTAGCGCCCTCTATTGGCCAGCCGCCCCTGCATGAGAGACTATATTAAATGCAATAATTTGAGAAAAGAGCATCAAGTGGAGGAGATTATGGTTCATCTAAGAGGCAAAGCAAGGGGTGTGGTCAAGTTTGGCATAAGAAACTGTGACATTGACATTGTTCATAACCCTGATGCAATCTTTAGTATTCTCAGGAAACACTTCGAAGCTGCTCCTTGCTCTCCTCTCCCACTGGCTGACTTTTATACAACCTTACCCAGACCAGATGAAGATGCCTTCGAGTACTGGATCAGGCTAAACCAGTGGTTCTCAACCTTTTTTGAACAAACGCCCCCCCCCCCCCCCTGACCTCTTCATGATCCTCTTAAACCCCCCTAAAAAAAACACTTCAGAAATATTATTACAGCCAAACAATTGCAACACTAATACCTGAAGCCTGAGTTTTTGGTAAAAAAAAAAAAAAAAAAAAATGAAACAGAAGTTGCTTATTGTATTTAACCTACATGTAAAAACATGGGCGGTGCTAGTGAGGGGCTATCAGGTACTTCAGCACCCCCAACACAGACCAAAGCACCCCCAAAAATAATGTCTGGAATCAATTATATCAGGCTGTATTCTATGGTAGCCGCATGGTGAAGAAAAAATAATTAGGTGTTCGAAGTGCTGAAAACCTATTGTAATTGCTATTTGAAAAAAAAAATCCCCTAAAACGCATCGTGCAGCCCAAACTGTAAGGCCTAGAGACTTGAAACTCGGCCAGATGGTAGGGCCTCAATTTGGGGACAACCTATCAGAGTATGACCCCGATTGGCCCATAGGTGGCGCTACAACAACCAAAAGTACTAAATTGCGCATAACTCCAAGACCGGAGTCAAGACGGACAATATGTATATCTCCGATTTCGATTTAGGCCGGAAAAAAAAAGTTATGTCGGATTTTGTCCAAAACCTACTTTTGCGAACTAGTCCCTGGTTTTTCGCCCGATCGGAACCAAACCAGTCTAGGCCTATTCTCTGGACTCTCTAGATGAATAATTATCAAAGAAAAATTGGAATTTGGCATTTGGGTGGCTGTAACAGGGTCATTTAGAAAAGGGGCTTGGCCAAATACAGTCAAAAGCCTATAAATCATAAATAAAAACTCAAAAACAAAAATTGGTGAGCATATGTGAAATAACATCATTAACAAGCATGCAAAGTTTTATGGAGATCGGACCATAGGTGGCGCTATAACTGTTAAAAAGCTTTAAAACCATGTATTTCCTATGGTAAATTGCCTGTATTGGCTGTAAATGGTGTTTTCCATCTACCATGTAGAATAGAATGACTGCTGCGCTTGACAGGGCGCACGAGCAGAGGGAGAGAGAGCGCCCCGAATGCGCACACGCGCACTCTCACGTCTTCAAACAACACGAGCGCTGTTTTGCTCTCTCTCGCGCGCGCATATTAATCAAAATCAGTTGACACGATAGTAAAAGGTCGGAAGACAGCAGTTTCACGTGGAGCATTTGGAGATTTTTCTCCTGAATTACCGCGGTGTGAATTGTGCTAAAAAAAACGCGTTGCCTTATCTTCTCTAAAAAGCGTACTGCCCATTCAGCTGACATAAACCACATTTCAATAAACGAAAAAAACAATCCAGTGATTACATATTTTCTGTATTGACGCAAATCTTGTGCGATGTCCTAAACTGCCGAGAGACAATCACTCAAGCGTGCCATGGCTAGACGTCCACTAATGACATGTCCGACATGCAAACGAATGAGTCATTTTAACTATTCACTTTAATGAGCAGGTAGTCACTCAGAGCCCTAAAGACCGTCTCCCCTAGTGTGTCAGTGGAGAGATATTTGGCAAACAAAACGTCCTTGGCCACATCTCTCTCAGACATATAATGCCCATACGCCATCAGCAGAACATTATTATCTATTGTCGTGGTTTCATCCAGCTGGATACTGAATGGATGTTCACGCAGTATGGCACACAACTGCTGCTCTGTATCAAGTGCCATCTCCTTTATTCTCCGAGCCACACTGTCATTGCTGAGCGGGATGGCCTGCATGACTGGCGATGGGTCTCTCTCCATGATGGTGGAGATGGCCTCTTTAATCGCTGGGATAATCAGCTTCTCCCCCACTGTAAATGGCAACCTTGACTTCGCTATCAGAAGCGAGATGTTATAGGAGGCCAGTAACCCACTCTCTGTCTGGTTTACCTTCCTAGCGAACATCTTGGAGATGGACTGTTTTGAAAGTTGCTCCTTGAGGTTCTGGAAATACGCAGCATCCTTGGATGCCTTATCGGGGTGAATTTTTGCTAGGTGCTCCTTTAGACGGGACGGTTTCATTGCCTCGTTAGAGAAAATCTGCTGGCAAAGCAGGCACATCGGGAGCTGGATGTTCGTTGGTGAGGGAATAAAGCCATACCTAATGTACTCAACACTATACTGTCTGCACTTCTTGTTGTCCGCCATGATGTTCAAATGTGTTTTGATGTCAAAATTGCTTTAGCCTGTAATTGTGCTTGTGTACATTTTGATTGGACACATTCTTTCTACCACTCTGGCAGCTGGCGGCTGCGCATTTGTTTTTAGGCGTTGCTATGGAGATCATTTGCCGGTAACTAGCAGTCTATGGTAACTAGCCGAGTGGGCTACTAGCAACATTTAAATATTAATTAATATATTATTATATTATTATACTAGGTGGATAACTACATAAAGACATCTAATATAAAATCAATATTTATATTATTATAAATATTTATAATAATATAAATATTGATTTTATATTTTTATTCACCTAGTATAGTAAGTTCTCTCCCTCGGCACAGCACTTAACATTTTTATAAAATCAATATAAATATTTATATTGATTTTATATTAGATGTCTTTTTGCAGTGATGTTAACATGCTTTAAATTGCTAATAGGCTTTATACAAATGTTAATGACGGTGCTGTGAATTTCACTAATAATATAATACTCATTTTAACTGCACGGGTCTATTCAATCTAAATAATTTAGTGAAAATAATAATTCAATTGCTAAAAAGCTAATTTCCAAATAAGCGCATAAATTCCATTAGGAAAGACTAAAGATTAAATGCGTTCTTACCGGATTCAGTGCATCTTGAATTTATATATTTTTTGTCTGATCTGGCAGCTTCGTACTCAAGTTCAGATGCCAAGGGGGCCACATGTAACCACATAAAATGAAGGGCCACAAATTACAACTTGCATCGTAAGACTTTATTTATGACAATATTTACAGTTTTTACTTATTTAAAAATGCAGTTTATTACCTATCTTGCTATAGTCTTGCTAGTATTTGTCCTATTTAAAGTAAGCTAATACTGAACGTGAAAATAAAAAATCTGGAACAATAAAGTGGCTTAACAGTTTTCTAGCAATATTAATGCAAAAAAAATAGTTCATACTCAAACAGAGCTAGTCTTGGTCCAATTTAATTAGTAAAGTAATAGCCTACTGAACATCAAAAAAAAAGAAATCTGGAACAAAAAAGTAGATTAACATAACATAAAAAAATGTGTTAATACTCAGAGTATTAAAAACCTCAAAATGTATGAAGAAAATCATTGAGCAAATACAGGCTACTTCATAAAGGAGAACTCCGGTCAATTTTAACATTGAGCTCATTTTTTTGTACCTTTGGAGTGCTGTCAGTACAGACAAAAATGGGTGTTGCCTACACCGTTATCCTCTTTTTAAAATTCGCACCCTGTTGACTTCAATGGGGCAAGTTCTAAACCTGCTTTAGCCTCTTAACATCCTTGATTTGTCATTACAAGTGCACAGCCATGTGAGTGGTGTTATTAAGAGTTGTTATCATCGCGTGAAAAATAGGCTTATATGCTATTGTTATTTTATGCAGCACTGCACATAGCCTATTCGCCTACAAGGCACATGTTACTCTGTTGGCAGGAATGAAGCAGAGAGCGAATCCAAATGCAAACACTTTAATAATCCGGGGTAAACAAAGAAACTCAACACAAAGCTACAGGCAATATTAAACAACAACCGACAGCAAACAACTAAAACACAGGAGTTTAAATACACAGACAAACAAGCTAAATAAGATAACAAGGGGGCGTGGCTAATAAGAGACACCTGGAGAGACTAATAAACCTAACGGGGAACAGCTGTACATGAAAAGACAGGGAAACACATGACAGACAACAACAAGGAACAAAATCCAAAACCCACACCGTGACAGCACACCAAACCTGCTGTTCATTATATATAGGCTATATATATATATATATATATATATATATATATGTGTGTGTGTTTGTGTGTGCATTTTGTAAATTTTAAAAAGCAATTTTAACCAGAAAAATCTCAAATGTATTCCCAAAATCATGCAGCCCTATAGTTTCTATAGAAATCAGCATGTTTTGTTTTATTTCTACAGGGACCAGATGCCCCACTGACTTTAACATTCACATGAGTCTCTGTACATGAGCATGGCAAAGTCAAAAATCAAACACCTTGGAAATGACAAGTTTGTGTTTCGGGAATGGCACAAAGGTGTGTGACTGTCCAAGTCTCTGTCTTTAGATCAGTCTCTGTTAAATAATGTGATTTTTTTTTGTCATTTGTAGTGTATCTTTGGATTATGTTGTGTTTTAAAATAAACCCAAACAATCTAAAAGCCATTATTTTTTAAATCTCTCCTCATTCTTTGTGTAAGGCTCCTCATAATGATAGTACCTGATAGCACCTTATAGGGCCACTAGGGGAGGGTCTGTCTTTCTCAGGTGTCAAACACATCAATATTCATGATGTATACTCGCATAAAGCTTTCTCACACAAAACATGTCTTACAAATTTTAAATCATGAATGAATTCACAAATCTAAATGAGTAGTCAGGATGATTTTCACATAGTTCTGAAGCAAATACTCTAGGCCACGTGATACAATTCTTGTGAGTAAAAGTCTTGTGAAGAAATAATCAGTATTGGTTTCATGACCTCAGAGCCGGTCCGAGCCTTTTGGGGGCCCCCTCCCACTACGCGAAGTCACCTGTGCTTGACGATTATTGACACAAATGTCACGCAATAATGATACATAATAAATGAATACAGTGAGGTTATGTATTAATACAAAAAAATTCTTAATAAAAAATACATGCCTACTTAAAGGGTCATGAAACCCCCTCTTTCAGCTCAGGTCTAGCTCACAATCTTTTTCAAATATGCAACTTAAATGGGCGTGGATGGCTGTGAGAAGAAGGGAGGGTTGTGGGTGTGGGATGGCACGGCAGGGGAGAGGGGAGGGGGAACTGTCATCGCCAGTGGCCCATGCATATCGACTGTCACTAAAAATCAGTGGTAAAACGTGAGGAAATGCTAGATTTTTTTTCTAGCTGGCAAAGTTAAAGTCTAATGAAATACACGGACACTTTATTATTGTCCTTTAAAAAGTAACTGAATGCCCTGCTACATATATCAGCCTGCAGTAATCGTAATTTATTTAAAAATATATTAATATACATGTAGCCTTTAATTATAATGTCAATATAAAATATATAGTTGTTTATACACACTATAAATGCATATATTTGAATATAACTAATTTTTCGCTTAAAAAAAATCGTTACGTGCATAGCCTATAGATCTAGTACGCGCCCCCGATCCCCAATAATAAAGATGGACAGTGACATCGATTTGCAGTAGCAGCAGTACGCATGGCTCTGTGGAGGTGGAGGACTTCTCTCCTCCTGAATCCCCAGGGTTAAATCGTTGCATAATAGATGGCGGTGCAGGTCCTCTGCCCTCTCTATATGAACCATTAGCCCCTGCCGCGACTGTGGAGGAACATGGACGAACCGGAGGCCGCGCGGATGGGAGAAGTGTCAGAATAGTAGCTAACTAAGTCCGATCCTGGAATTAGCATAACGTTTTTATTCACAAACGTATAATTTATAATAACGTATAGGAATTTTGTCCGGTGGTGCTGGGGGTATCTTTGATGACACATTAGGGTGGTGATTCCCTCGTGTGCTGTTACCCGCATTAGAGAGCAGTTCCCTGACAGTACTGGAACCTATTCAGGTTTTCAACCACCTCCCCTTGACTAAAATAAAGAATTTAACATTGCAATTTGACCATGTAATTTGTTTATTTACTTTTGATCACAACTGATCACAGACAGAAGGTGGTCTAAATCGTGACGTGTGTTGTGCAACAGCTTCACTCTTTTCAGGTCTTTGAAACTGTGCAGAGGTGAAGGGATAGAAAAGTCTTCGGGACTTGGTACATTACTGGCAAGACGGAACTTGCATTGGTCGTCAACAAGGCCGAAGTCCACCATTCTCCAGTTCTCGAAGCTCTCTCGTGTAAAATGTTTGCGGCACACGTACAAGTTAGATATGTCCGTGGTTGATGGCCAACCAACCGCCCGGAGCCAGAGTCTAGCCCTGGCAGCATCGCGGGGAAACATATTCAACCCACTTGAACTTCTGCTCCACGAAAAAATCCCATGTTTGTCTCTCTCGTCTATTACGCGATATCACAGTTTGACGTCTGTCATTGGAAAGATCCACGTGGTGTCATGAATAATTAAGAGACGGTGTCTTCTCATAGGATATGAAAACTCAGTCTCATTAATAATTATGAGAGACCGATGGGTCATCAACGCACTACACTGTGCTCTGCCACGTCACAGCCTGCCATGAAGATTTTAAACCCGGAAGACGAAAACAGCGGAAAGAAAATAAAATTTAACCATTTTCACTCTGCTATTAAATATAACAGATGCTAACATTGTCTTCAATGGTGTTCAACACACACACCTGTTAAAATCTCAGAAAATTTGGTTAAGGGTTTCATGACCCTTTAAATAAAAAAGTTTTAACTTTTACTTTACTCTTTTACTAACTCTTTGAAACTTCTTAAAACAAACTGTCTCGAAACATATAAAATAAATGATTTGCTAAAATAATGACAAAACTGAGAAATCAGAAAGATAATAAGAGCAAGGGTTCAACAATGACAAATATTGTTGAAAACTGTTACAAAATTATTATTTCTCATTTATCTCAATACAGTGTAACTGTCCTCAAAATCTTTTTTATTATTTTTTCATAAAACTTAAATTACTTTTTTATTATTATAGACTTTGTTGGATTGTACATGACAAAATCCAACAAAGTCTGTTACTATAATACATGTCATAATGATGTACTGGCACTAGTTGTATGTGTGTATGCAATGTATTTTTCCCCTCGGGGCTTGCCGTAGATAGGAATGGGTCGTGCGCACTTGGTACTGGAGTGTCGCAGGTTTTTGGAGTTAGTGATCTGATGTGTGCTATAATAAAGTGGAGAAGAGTTCAAACTGCTATGTTTATCATTTATTCAAACTGTTACCCTTACACCTAGAAGGTTAAGTTCCCCTGCGTCTATTTTCCCCAACTTAAACCGATACCGTGACTATGCCGCACGAATTGTCTATGCACGTGCGAGGTGTCTAGATTATGCGCATGACTTAAACGCTGGCAGACACAGCAGCACTTGTAGGCAGGTATATTGATCATGAAAATACAATTTTAAAATTTTTAATACAATTTTTAAAATACAATTAGTGCCCAGGGGGCCCCAAGCAGCCGCTTAGTTCGCTTATGCCTCAGGCCGGCCCTGCATGACCTTATTTCAGTGACAATTTGTTTTTGTTTTTTCACAAACCACGCATAAACGTCATTATCTTAAAACTACAAACTTTTACATACATGCTACTGACATATTACTGTAGCAGAGTTTGTGCTGAATACAGTGTAATCAGACTTTAGCCATGAAAATGTCATAAGCATCAGAAATAAGCACAAATGTCAGAGCATGTCAGAACACCTCCAGGACCCAGAGAGTTAAATTAAACATCTGGACATTTAACACTTTTAATAACATTGATCTGAATAAACAGGTTATACGCAACTGGTGTATAAGACAGCAGGCTAACCGGGTAGCTGTATTTGGTGGAAATGATATAAATCATAATGTGATTTTGTAGAAATTAAGTACCCATTAAAATGCATTTAAAAGGACCCAATCATGGAACAATGCACAGTACAAGCGCAGCGTTGAGCTTCTCGAGTCTGTTCAGTAAGAAGCGTTTTGATTGGTGGATTAAAAGCTCACCGCGATTGGCTAAACAGAACATCCTCCAAAAAAAGATATTTATAAATCTTAACCTGTCAGGAAGGTCTCAAATACCTCACAAAAATTCAAAGCAGTCCACGCACGTGTGACGATTTGCAAATGCAGATTCACCAATCCATAAATACATGTAACATCATTCATAAATGTGTGATGGAAATTAATTCAAGAACTTGATATATACGTAGTTGTGTAAACATTTTAAATTTATTGAAGTAAGATGCATTTGTGTGAGTATATGGGAAAATATTTATGCTTTTACTTGTGTATTTATTAATTGTATTTTGAATTTACGCATTGGATTTTGTAAATGTGAATTGTGCTGTGCATTTACAAATTTTGTTTTGTAAATGTATTATTTAGGCTGATCTGGCTCCATACTTGTGTTCTTGTGCCAGATCATTGTCATGTTTCCCATGTTGATGGATTGCCCTGCCATGCCTCGCCCTGCTTCACTAGAAAACAGAAACCAACACAGGAGGTGAAGGTGAATATTACAACAACAAATAAAAAATAGGACTTTGTAAGCCTGTTTATTGGTCCAATGAGGGTTTCCAATAAGACAGATGAAGGTCTCTGCGGGTTACTGTCTTTCCTTTTACGCAACACAACAAGATTAAATGGAACACATTTTGTCTTATTTATTGACTCGTTATTTCATCTGACTCCATAAATGAAAAGGGTTTTAATGATATCTGGGTATCATTAAAAGTGAGCGAATGTTTGATTATTCTTTTGAAACTCTTTAATTATGTTTTACCCGTTCAGATTAGGAAACTATGCCGCTCAGAGGTCCTCGCATCTTCTGCGGTCTCACGATCACAATCTCGTCAGTTTCGTCACTAAACAGAGGTTTTTGACTAATATCTCAGACGGACGGATTCACCCAAAACACAATCAGAGATACTTTTCGTTTAGTCCCCTTGAATTGCATACACTTAATTCACTTAATTCAATAGTTATACTTTAGTAGAGGTTTTGGCCCTATTATAGGTATGAGTTGACCAACAATACTTCCCTCATAATAGTTTAAACTGGCCAAGCCCGTGATTTCTCATGTACACTTATCTAAAGTTACTTTAAATTAAGACAGAGGTAAAATAGACGTACCCAAATTTAGGTTGGTCAAGTAGCACGTTAGCTACCCTAAACGGAATGCCCCGTCTCTACAAAACAAGTACACTTGAACTAGTGACAGAGTACTAGGCGTCGCCAATCTGACGCAGTCTTGCGGGAGCATACGAATCCGATAATCTCCTTGGGAGAACAAACTCAGAGTCAATCAGAGTAAAATCAAACGTTTACAATTTATTGACCAGGTAATGAAGCAATGATTCAAAATCCAATTCATGAGAATAAAATCATCAGTTGATCATATCATAACAGAAATCAAAGAATTCGTAGAAAATATTACCTGGCAATGAAAATTACACACTGCGATTGTGCGGGCAGTCAACCTACAGACTCCCCGAACTTTTCTGCCCTTTTCCCTAATATACCCAGATAATTCAATTGTTACCAAATGGTGATGTCTGTCATTATAATTAGATTTTGGTTGTCTATTCAGGGGCTCACACAGTGAGGTCTGCCTGATTTTACATACAGGAGGTAGCTTGAATGAGGCTATTATGGGACACATCACTTTTCTCACATTTCATAACTTCTTTTAGCTTTCCATCATAGTTGGGAGAATGAGACCATCCTACCAGGCGCACTGTGACACTTTAAAAGACACCAAACATGAGTAGTTACATTTTTGTACACACATAACATTGCATAAGGTTTCAGTGTATTTCAGGTGAGGAGGAGGGGGATGTGGGGGAGATAGTGTGGGTGAAGTGTGAACTGCACTGTGTGCTGCGTCTCCAAAGTTCCTGTTACATATGCAGGAGGGAGTTACATATTCAAGAGATAGTTCAAGTGTTAATTTCCAGAAGGGCCTTTTGTCACATTGAGGGGTCGACTGGACATACTGGCACCAGCCTTACAAGTTTATGGTACTGATCAAAACAAAAGTCCTTGGCATGACAAACATGACAATGATCTGGTACAAGAACACAAGTATGGAGCCAGATCAGCCTAAATAATACATTTACAAAACAAAATTTGTAAATGCACAGCACAATTCACATTTAGAAAATCCAATGCGTAAATTCAAAATACAATTAATAAATACACAAAACAACAGAACAGAAAATATATGACTTTATACTCATAAGCTCGTTAGAAGATACTCCAAGACCTGAAATTAACAGGGCCAGATAAGGAATACATCCAAAATGTGTACTGTTGGTCCAGATGTGTCCAGAACAGGGTTGGGAACTACATAAGTTACATTATAACATAAGTTATAATTAAAAACATAATGTTTGTTTGTGTATGTTACAGAAAGCTAAATCTGAATATAGAATTCATAATCAATCCTTAAGAAGAATTAGTCTGAATGCTTCTTTAGTACATTAGGTGTCACATGTATTGGTAATCCAGTCCAAAATGCTAGACGAAGGAAATATAACTTAACAGTCTTTAAGCAAGAACTAGAACACTAGAACAGGAGAAATATAACTACTAAATAAACTTCCTCACTTCCGCCAAAGAACTGAAAAAAAAACCAAGGATACACAGTAGCAAACAAGGGAACTAGAAACTAAAAGGGGAATAATTAAAACTAAACTGAAAGGAAACACAGGAAACATAGACAAAATGAAGCCGATCATAATCCTGACATGACTCACCCCTCCCGCAAGGGCATCCCAGCGCTATTAACAAAAATGAAAAAGTGGCAGGAAGGAGGATTTCTTAAAGGTGGTGTGGATCTGGTCAGGGAAAGGGAGGAGAGGTGGGCAGAGTCGATGGAGGGAGGAGCAAATGTGGAGCCCTAAGTGGCCTCTTAGAGCCTAGGACCCGACCGACGGCAGCAGAGCTGGACTTTGTGGAGACCCCAGTGAAAACCAATGGGACAACAGCCCGGGGTATCATCGCAAGCTAGGAAGTCCAAGGCAGTGCCTGTGGCTTGTGGGAGCAAGGTAGGGATGGGGGCCTGGCAAAACTGGGGCTGCATCTGAAAACCTAGGCAGCTGACTCGTTGCCTCGCTGCCCTGTCAGGCAATGACTAGACATGAAGATACCTCACGAAGGTGATTTCAGACAGACTTCTGAGGCAGTGTAAAGATTTAATGATTTATAACAAAACAAATTGAATATTTAATTACTACAATAATAACTAGAAATGTCATCAAAAGTGGGAAAAGTTGTCAAAATGTAAACCAGGGGTCGGCAACAGCAATATTTTCTTGCCCGCCGGATTATTTTGGAAGTCCTTTTTTATTTTTTTTTAATCAGCCTATTTTTCTTTGTATTACCTGATAAAAAATATTTGCACTAAATGCTGCACAAAACTCTTCCACTACTTGAGAAATGACAATAGCCCACTCTCAACACAGCGTATCCGCACTTCAGTCTGACCACCTGTACACCTAGCTCTGAGGAGCTGTTTTACTGAAACCACTGTCAGTCAACAATATTCTTTGCAAGGATGTTTGAAATAGTTTGGCAGAAAATAGCCTACTTCATTTGTCAGTAGGGCAATATGGTTTTTGTTTATGTTGCTTAGAAATTTGAGTGATAGGCTTTGTCCTATTTAATTTGTTATTTATATTTCATTAATTTTTCTAACATTTTTTTCTCTGCTGACAGAACAATGTTAAAATAATATTTTATATTGACACAAACACAATTTTTGTATAGCATTTATAATTGTTAATACTTAATCTCTCTTAACGTTAGAGACATTTGAATGTAAGATTCTGGAAACGAGATCTAAATTTTGCGGACCTGTCAGGTTGGGAAATAAAGCGTGTGAATTCACAGAGTGTATTTTAAGCGGTTGCTGAATAGAACCTTTTGGGAGTGGGACGAAAAAAAACAGTCCCGCGCAGACCTCCTTAAACCTTAGGTGTGCATGTGTGTGTCCCGAATAAATAATAATAAAAAAACGGAATAAAGTACAAAAGTCGGACTGTAAGCGAATGAGGCATGATTGCTATTCACACCTTTATTAAAATGGCTGTAATCTGTTACCACAATAGTACTTGGATCTGTTTAAAATAATTTCATTGATATATGCCTACTAAGATGTTAAATTAAAAATCAAAATTTGTCTAATCCAGTAATTAATTTTTTCTATTTTTGATCTGAGCACACAATCAGAAACAAGTCATTTTTCAGTTTTTTATTTTTGGTTTTAATTTGAAAAAAAAAAAAGATTTAAAAAGAATGATACATGGACCGGATACGCAAACAGAGTTTATTAAGAGTATTTAATTTGTATCCATAGGCCTACTCTGTGTAGCTGGCCCACCATCTACTGGCTAAAAAAAATTTTGGCCCACGGCCAAAGTTACTTGCCTACCCCTGATGTACTCTTTACACACAAACCCTACCACCAACCTCAAATTTCAGACGCAATTTTTATTTTTTAGCTCAACAGTCAGGGAATGGAACGCATAGGATTGTGGGATATCAAAGGCAGCGAAGGATCTATCTAGGCTGCCTTCAAAAATCGCTCAGATGAAGGTATATCAGGAGACAGGATGTGGCATGATCATTGGATTGGGACGTGCCTTGTTACCTTCCTACCTCCATATTCTGCCTGCAGAGGCCGCATTTTTCAGTTTTCGGGATGCAGCCGCCTGGCAAAACAGGGTGACGCCAGAGGTATGGAGGAGCCTGGTGCAGAAGAAGGGGTGGAGTGTTGAGGTGGAGCCAGATGCCCTGAAGTCCACAGCGAAAGACCATGGTAGAGCCTGAGGGATGGCAGACCACGGCGAAGCAGAGGAAGCGCAGAGCCAAAGGACTGACAGGCCGAGGTGGAGTCATGGGCCTGGGGGCCAAGGTGTATCAAGGGGATCTGCTTCACAGAGCTATGTTTTTTTTTTTTGCTCGTGATACGAGTCAGGCGCTGGTAGGGGCGATGTGTCCTATCTGGATCTGGCAGAGAGATGGCTGCTGGAGTTGTTAAAAGTCCCGGGGAGTTGGAGTTGGTGGTGGCGTTGTCCTCGACGACTCCCATGGTGAGGAAGGATCCGCAAACCCACAAGGTATAATCAATTAACTCGATTAAAGGTGATCTACCCTCAACAGCAGCATCGTTACGATGATATACAACTACTAAATACAGAGAAACTATTAAATACATTGCCAACATAGTCGACGACTGACAAAGAACTGAACAAAACAGGGAGCATAAATACACAGTAGCAAACAAGGGAACTAAATGAGACAGGTGTAACTAATCAGTAACCAAGGAAACTAACAGGGGAATAATCAAGACTAAATGGAAAGGAAATAAAAGAAACATACAAGTCATTAAGTCACACAAACAAAAAGACAAATAAACCAAACATAATCCTGACAATAGGTGTTTATTTAAATATCTATTAGTTGGAATATTAATTTCTCATTGTTATGTACTGACGTTATTAATCCTTACTGATATCATTATTTGGTTATGTCAACAACATGGGTATACTTTTGTTTCCTGAGACTTAGATATTTGATAGCTGAATATTACAGTAGCCTATTATATAAATGTCATGCATCTGAGATATTTTGACCTTCTATAGATAAATTATCTGTCAAAGGCTTCATTTATTGAAAACAAGGGCATCATTCACAAAAACTGAAAATGATATTTATCATCTGAGTCTAGTGAAACCTTAGTAGACTTCACATGTGTGTTTCTGTAGATCTGTAGATTGTCTTCTACTGTATTACTGTGAAGATCCCACATACTGGAGTGTGTTCTTTGGTTTTCATGCCAACTGCGTCTGCTGAAGCCAAAGCAATACATTATTTGTAAATATATTATTTGTAATACCAACATGTAAGTACATTTTGAAAGCAATTGCTTAATGTTCTTGGGGTTACACTTTATTTCACTTTAACTAAAGGCCCGTTCACACCAAGAACGATAACTATAAAGATAACTATAACGATAACTATATTTGCATCCAAACCAACGAACGATAACGGTCTGTTTATTCTAAGCTCTCGCGCTGCAGTTTCAAAGTGTGTAAAACGTCCGTTATTGAGATTTTTAGAGTGCATTTTAGGGCTGCAATTTCCATGTAATCGCACCTAAACCAATTTGGCTTATCGCAATTTTGGAATCGCAAAGGCTGCGATTGTTTTCTAATCGCAGCTTGTCATTGATGTACGGCTCTGTAAACACTGAGTTTGAGTCACTTATAACGTGCATTTGAAAAAGCAACACGCGTCAAACATATTTCCAAACATGAGAAGCATTTATTAACCTCTTGTCCAACAAAAGACAACATTTAATAACGTCTCGGTTACAAATGTAACCCTCGTTCCCTGAGTAGGGAACGAGGCGTTACGTCGAATGATGACGAAACGGGGTTTCGCTTAGAAAGCCTATCAACTTCGAGTAATACAAAACGAGCCAATGGCAAAGAAATGCCATGGGTCTGCGGAATTTGCATAGCGTAACTCCGCCCCACCTCGTGGGTATAAAAGGAGGACGCCGGCAACATGTAGATATGTTTCTTTGCTGAGGAGCCGAGACTGAACTCAGGCAATTCCTGCGGTACAGCGGAGGTTGCAGGAAGACGTAACGTAACGAGGGTTACATACGTAACCGAGACATTCCCTTTCGTAGTCAATGCGAGTCCCAGTCTAATCACGCCACCCGACTGTCTTCCAGTGACCTGCGTAAGTCTGAGATCCCTGTCGTGAGGCTAGCATGGATGAAGAACTCCTACTTAACACAGGAATACCAAGGTACACTGGAAAGCATATCTCAGTGGAAATATGCAATCAATGCCAGCCCTAAGGGGGTGGACTTAAGAATACACATATGACCCGGAGGGATGCATATGGAAAAACACTGGGGTGTCAACAGCCCGCAGGGTGGAATCTTTCAACCCCAGGAGTGGAAAGGTGGCTTGCCAAGTAAAAGACAAAATGCTCAGAGAGGCTTATAGTGGAAATACACATGTGGGGGTCACCGGAGGGGAACCATGCACAGGGAGGCACCTAGCCGACGCGAAAGCTGCCGCAGGCATAGACTCTGGCGTTGACGTCAACAGTGCGTTGAAACACTGCGTTCTGTCTACGTAAGCATGGAGGGTGCGTACTGGACAGAGAAGTGCCAAGGCTGGGGCTGCCTCCTCCAGGGGCAGTGCTTGCAGGTTCACCACCTGATCTCGAAAGGGAGTGGTGGGAACCTTGGGCACATATCCAGGCCGGGGTCTCAGGATCACGACTAGGCCGGCCCGAATTCCATACACGCTTCGTCAACGGAAAGCCAATGGAGGCAAACAGATCTATCTGTGCATTGCCTAACTGATCCCAAATCAGCTGAACCAACTGGGGATGGAGTCGCCATTCTCTAGGAAGAGGCTGAAACCCTGAGAGCTCGTCGGCTGCACAAATCAGGACCCCGGAATGTAAATGGCTCGAAGCGACCTCAGATGCTTCTGACTCCATAAGAGGAGGTTGCGGGCGAGTTGCGACATACGACGGGAGCGTAGACCACCTTGTCAGTTGATGTACGCTACTGTCGCGGTATTGTCTGATTGGATTAATACGTGCTGGTTCTTGAGCAGCGCATGCAAGTGGTGCAGAGCGAGACGTACTGCCAGCAACTCGAGGCAATTGACATCCCAAAGGCGCTGGGGTCCTTACCAGGAGCCCGTGTCAGCATGTCCATTGCACATGGTGCTCCCAGCCTGTGGTGGAGGCATCTGTTGAGACAACAACATGTCTGGAAACTTGATCTAAGTGCCCATAGAAAAGTGAGGTTCGACCAAGGGGTGAAGGTCTGAAGGCAGGTCGGATTAACTGGTACTCGGAACGTGCCTTGTTGCCATGCCCACCTCGGAACTCGATCGCAAAGCCAAAGCTGAAGTGGTCTCATATGAAGCAAACCGAGTGCCGTTGCTGCGGATGCCAAATGCCCCAGGAGCCTCTGAAAGTATTTCAGTGGAACCACACTCTTGCCCTCGAATTGTCTCAGGCAAGTCAGCAGTGACTGCACGCGCTCACTCGTAAGTTGCGCACACATGGCGACCGAGTCAATTTCCATACTGAGAAAAGAGATCCTTTGCACGGGCCAAAGTTTGCTCTTCTCCCAGTTGACCCAAAGGCCCAAACAAGCTAGGTGCCGGAGCAAAAGGTCCCTGTGTTCGCAAACCTGGTCTCGAGAGTGAGCTAGAATCAGCCAGTCGCCGAGATAGTTCAGGACAACCTCGATCGCACCTTTTGCCTGTAAGGTAGCAACCTCAGCACACATGACAGGGGCATTGCCACCCACCATGGTGTAACGGACTCCGCGAAAGCGGGGAGGAGATCGGGCAAAATGAATCGTGTAGTAGAGCCTGATGTTCTCGCGACCCAGCAGGACAGATTGGGAAGCTCTAGCCAGGCTCCCAAAGACTGAACCAGCGGGGTCATACAAACCACCGATGTACCGCTGGAGGGGCAGCGAAGCGGAATGACTGACCCGGACAGGGGAGGCACAGCATCCCAGGGGGGTCTGCTCTGCCAGGGGTCTGGCGACAGGGGGACGAGAGCGGCGAGGCACGTAAGCACCGCGCACTGTCGTCCGCACCCTCTGTGAGCTCAGAGATGGACATGTCAGTTCTTTCTTTAACCACATTAGGGTTCTGCCCGCCAGGGGGCGAGCAGCGGGGAGTGGAGAACAAAAGATTCTCCCCCGGCCGGGGTAAAGAGAGAGCCTGCTACTCTCTCCTGGAAAGAACTGGGAGCCATCTCTGGTCGATGGCGGCACGCAGCTCATCAAAGATCCCTGGGTCTGTCCTGCCCTCGTGCATGTCCCTGAGCATCCGTGCCTGATAAACCTGCAGGATGGCCATGGCATGCAAAGAGGTGGCAGCCTGCCCCGCAGCTCTATAGGACTTCGCGACAAGGGTCGACGAAAACCTACAGACTTTGGAGGGGTACTTTGGGTCACCACGGGAGGAAGCGCTCTGAGGACACAAATGCATCGCAACAGAACATTCCACCTGGGGAACCCCAGTATACCCATGAGCAGGGGACTCATTAAGGGGAGGAAAGGCGGAGAAGGTCGCCGAGCGATCGCGGGGTGACCTCGTGACCTCCTCATGCACCTCGGGAAAGAAAGGTATTGATGGCGGACGCTGATGGGAAGCAGCGCCAGCGGCACCCAAAAACCAAACGTCCAACCGCGAGCTAAGGACAGGGTGGAGGAACGCACTCTATCCCGATGGTCACGGCTGCCCGAGAAAGCATGGCTGTCATTTCAGAATCCAACTCGGACAATGCTGGCACACTAGACGGCGGCAGCACAGCAGAGTCGTCATCTCCTGATGATTCAAGCCTGCCTTGTGATGCAGCGACGGACATGGCATCGTCATCTGGGGGGCCGAATGACACACGCAGGATCGTCTTCATTTGGCACACGGGTTGCGGCACGCAAGAGGAGGGTGTGGGCCGAGGAACAATCCACACCGTCACCCTCAGGTCACCCTGGCCACCAGCCGAAGTACAACCTCGCGACGAGGGTGTAGATCGGGGTGTGGATGAGGGGACTCTCGCTCTAGTGGGCTCATGGAGTCTCGACCGCAGTGGTCATGTCCCCATAATAAGAACATGAGGCATCCACAAAAGCTGCTTTAGCGTGATCAATGCCCAGACACTCAAAGCAGCTATTGTGCCCATCAGATGACGAAACAACCCGACCGCAACCAGAAGTGCACGGACGAGACGTCTTTCACTGTTTTGTAGTAAAGTTGTATCGCGCGTGCAATAAACCCTGTAGGTGCTGAAGCGACCAGATTTGGTTTTCACCGATTAGGCTAAATAAAAACAGACATTATTTTCCTGTCCTCTCTCCAGTTACACTTTTAACAGCTCACACATTTAACAATGAAACAATCTAAGGATGCTCTGGGATAAACAATAAAGAAATGTTCCGTAACTTGCCAGCTGGCTAATGTGATTTCAGCAGGTAGGCAAACAGAGACCAGAAAGCAGGTGCTGTTTTAACAAACAATAATACAATTTTTTTTTAAAACTTTCACAAACAGGTCTTTCATAACTGTATTCAAATGTAAAAAAAAATAAAATAAAAAAAAAATTATATTATATATATATATACATATATACATATATATACATATATATATATATATATGAAAAACTATTATTTGCGGTTATAGGCTTCTGTAAGCCAGATTAACTTAGATCCTATTTTAAGGTTTAAAGGTAGGTGACGCTCAGGACACGCATACACGTAGCAGCTGCAACAGTGGTGATGAGAGAACCAAGGGGGGGGATCTATCAGCCGGAAACTGAAGCCTCCATGGGGGCCGCCATTGTAGCAGAACTTCACCTGCTGTTAGCATTCCATTGACTCCCATTCATTTTGGCGTTACTTTGACAGCGAATAACTTTACATCTGAGGCATCCAATGACTCCATTTGTCCATTATTTATTTCTAAAGAAACACAACAATGTATAAAAGGCTTCATTACTTTGTATCTTACGTTATGGCCCCGTAGAAGCCGTTTTTGTAAAAATAGGCTAACAATTGCGTCATAACCACTCGACTCTGTCGCACAGTTGAGAAATTACCGTGTAGATAGGCGGAGAAACTCGCAAGCAATCGGGGGGACGTGGAGGCATAAAGTCAAGGGAGAAGCCCATAGAGAGTCTTAAAGTTGATCCTGCTGCTAGCTCATAGACAGCTAATACTCACGCTCTCCGTCTCTGCGAGATTCGTAAGGGAATAATTCAGATTTCTCTCGGCAACAGCCACTAGAAGACAGACAGGTTGCTCACGTCACTTCTACGTCGTCGAGCTCAGTGTGAGCCTGCGCAGTAAGCTCAGCCATCAGGAAGTGAGTGCTTCTAAAGGGCTTCAATTCTCTCCGTTGAAATCAAAGGTGTCGCTGTGTCCATTTCTTTTACTGTCTATGAAGAAAACGCGCTTGAGCAACAGTTCAGAAAGGAGAAATCAATCTAGTCGAACTGGATGTGCAAATGAGGCGAAATCGCGTCTATTGCGCCGCATGACCTCCAGACCCACGTCAACGCGTCTTCACATTGACTTAACATGGAAATCACCCACTACAGATGCTCTATACGCGTTCAGTATGAACGCAGCAGTTAGATAATAAAATATTGGTCACAAATGATTGATCACTTTCTAAATAGTGAAAGTATAACGTATCTACTAATAATTATAGATGAATAAATCATTTTTTACTGATGCAGATATGTTATAAACAATGCATCGCGATACAAATGCCAACTTGTAAGCGATGCACACTTATTTAAATCGATGCATCGCATCGTTAGCTTTTATGCCGATGCACCGATGCGAATCGATGAATCTTACCATCCCTACTGCAGAGATCAGCAGGCAATGTGAATCTCGCTGGAATTCACCGTCACACCAACACCTGGAGAGTAGCTCGTCTCAAAGAGTGAAAACTCAGAATGGCTTGTGGAGTGAAGAATACACTTGGCTCCAAAGCGAAAACATATCTGCATGTTGCCGGCGTCCTCCTTTTATACCCACGAGGTGGGGCGGAGTTACGCTATGCAAATTCTGCAGACCCATGGCATTTCTTTGCCATTGGCTCGTTTTGTAATACTCGTGGTTGATAGGCTTTCTAAGCGGAACCCCATTTCGTCGCCATTCTACGTAACTCGAAGTGACTACGAAAGGGAACATGCTTTTACTCTAAACTCACTTCATAGCGACAGTTGAGCATCCTTCTGTGAGATGATGTGGCTTCTTACACAGAAAAAGGCAGTCGTGTGTTTATTAGTCATGTTTAATCAATCAAAATGTTTCAATCTTCTGTTTATTCAGCTACAGATAGTATGATGCCCAATATGTTATATACCAGGGTTGATCTCTCTCTCTCTCACACACACACACAAACGCACACGCTCGCACCGGTATCCTTTACCACTTAGGTCATCAGCCTTTGAGATCTTGCAGGGAGCGAAGATTTTCAAAATGTTGGATCTCCGCAACGCGTATCATTTAGTGCGCATAAAGGAGGGAGATGAGTGGAAAACCGCGTTTAACGCACCCCTAGGGCACTTTGAATATCATGTTTTACCGTTCGTACTCGTCAACACTCCTGCCATCTTCCAAGCCCTTGTTAACGACGTTTTGAGAGATATGGTTAATATTTTAGTTTTCGTTTACTTGGACGACATACTCATTTTCTCACCCTCTCTCCAAGTGCACATTCAGCACGTTCTTCAACATCTCTTAGAGAATCGTCTTTTCGTAAAAGCAGAGAAATATACATTCCATTCCCAGTCTGTTACGTTCCTTGGTAAGGTCGTGTCGGCGGATGGGATCAGTATAGATCCTGCTAAAGTACGAGCCATCATGGATTGGCCACTTCCCAGTTCCAACGATTTTTGGGGTTTGCCAATTTCTGTCATTTGGATAGTTTGGACTGATCATAGAAACCTCAAGTATATTCGGTCAGCCAAGAGGCTG
Source organism: Meda fulgida (assembly GCA_030578275.1). Taxonomy (NCBI): domain Eukaryota; kingdom Metazoa; phylum Chordata; class Actinopteri; order Cypriniformes; family Leuciscidae; genus Meda; species Meda fulgida. The sequence goes on along the minus strand of CM060630.1, from coordinate 3,732,686 downwards.
AATGCTCGACAGGCACGTTGGGTACTTTTCTTTGGTCATTTCGAGTTCACCATTTCCTACAGACCCGGTTCAAAGAACTTAAAAACAGACGCTCTCTCAAGTCAGTTTGGCTCATCAGAAGGCGCTTCGACCAAGGAGAGAATTTTACCTCAGGGTTGTGTTGTCGGAGCTACTGTCTGGGGAGTCGAGCGACTAGTTAGACGATCTCTCGCTCATGTAACTATACCACAACGCTGTCCCGAGGAGCTGTTATTTGTCCCTGAGTCTATTCGTCCAGCCGTCCTCCGGTGGGGTCATTCTTCTAAATTGGTTGCTCATTCTGGGGTATGGGGTAGATTCAAAGATTCTGGTGGCCTACAAGAGAATTCTGGTTACCTTTTGTTGCATCCTGTTCTGTCTGCACTCAGACCAAGTCTAGTAATTCTCCACCTGCCGGTCTTCTCAGATCCCTTCCTATCTTGCTCGTCCATGGTCTTATATCGCCCTAGATTTTGTTACAGGACTCCCACCGTCGGCAGGGAATACTGTAAACCTGACAGTCATCGATCGTTTGTCTAAAGCAGCCCACTTTATTTCGCTCCCTAAGCTCCCTTCTGCCAAAGAGACGGGACAGACTGTGGACAATCACGTTTTTAAACTCCATGGGCTCCCCTCTGATGTTGTTTCAGATAGAGGATCCCAGTTTGCCTCTCAGTTTTGGAAGGAATTCTGTCGACAGATGGGAGCCTCTGCCAGTCTGTCGTCAGGGTTCCACCCACAAACTAACGGGCAAGCCGAACGGGCCATTCTTGGTCGAATGCGCCGTAGTCTGGCGCCCTCGTCCTGGTCCAAACAGCTACCCTGGGCCGAGTCTTAATTCTCTTCCGTCATCCGCTACAGGGTTATCCCCGTTTCATTGTTGCCTTGGTTACCAACCTCCTCTATTCCCGTCTCAGGATTCCAAGACCTCTGTGCCTTCGGTTTAGGCCTTGATCCAATGGTGCAAACGCACCTGGAGGATGGTGAGATCTGCTCTCTGTCGTTCCAGAGCATGCACTCAACGCGCGGCCAATTGACGTTGCGTCAAGGCTCCTAGATATGTTTGTGTCGAAGGTTCTTGTCGAAGGTTTCTCTGTTTATACAGTCCGGAGATTTCTATATGTTTGTCCCCGGGGTCGTGGGCATCAGTTTCTGGGCGATTGGGAGGGGTACGGTCCTGAGGAGAGAAGCTGGATTCCATCCTGAGACATCCAGGACCGCTCGCTTTGTTGATTTATTAGACAGTAGAAATAAAAATAAATGCATAACAAGATGCCATTACAATGACACTACACATTTATCAGAACTGTCAAGGATAACACAAGAAAGTTACAAAACTTATTTCCATTGTGGTCCTCGTTGTAGTCCGATAAAGATGGCAAACAAACCACAGATGACCATAGAGCACCTTGTACACTCAACCACACAAATACATACACATCAGTAGTAGATATTCCTTAAGACTTCATAAAACTAAATCTAATTAGCATTTAGCAACCATTCACCACATGCTTGATTAAAACAGCGATCTGACTGGCTTAACTTAATCTCAACTGGGAGTTTGTTCCATTCAATTGCTGCCATGTACAAAAAGGTGTATTGCCCAGAACAACTCTTAAATCTACAAGGTACTATGTCTGTGGCACTGCTTCTAGTTGAGTAGCTATGAGAGTTCCTAATAAGCTTAAAATAATCTTTAAAATACCTTGGCTCATTCCTATGCAAAATCTTTCTTGTTAATCTCAGTTTCAACTGTCTCACCCTATTTTCGACTGTCAACTACTTTAAATTCTTAAGTTCAAAAGAGCCAACATGGTTCCTATTTTTAATGTTTAAAATCAACCTGACTAATTTATTCTGTGCTGTTTGGAGTTGAACTTTTATCCTCTTGGGGGTACTACTGTGCCATGTAGTACAGGCATAATCGAAGAGTGGCTGAATTAGAGCATTTGCTAACATTAGTAAAGTTTCTTTATTTAAAAAATGAGCCTTACGTGTCAGAAATTTAATTCTTTGGTTCACTTTTATAATAACCCTTTGACCCATACTTTCGCCACTCAAAGAACGATCTAAGTCACAGCCTAAATATTTAACACAATTTTTAACTTCAATCTGGGTACCCCCACAGAAATTCTAATCATCCGCATAGAGAAAGAGATTACAATTGCAAACAGATTTCATATCATTTATATACAACAGAAACAACAATGGACCCAGGACACTATCCTGTGGCACCCCACATGTTATTTCAGTGCTGTTAATATCAACTCTTTGATACCTCTCAGTCAAGTATGATCCAATCCATTCACATGCCATACTGTTAAACCCTAGAGCTTTTAGTTTAATCAGCAAAATCCGGTCAACGGTGTCAAATGCTTTCTGGAGGTCTAACAATACCATGCAACAGAGTTTACCCAAGTCGATCTCTCTTCTTAAACAGTCTGTCAAATACAATAAACACGTATCTGTAGAATAAGATGTTCTAAAACCAGATTACAATTCATAAAACAAATTATACTTAATAATATAATTATTTATTTGCTCTTGTATTATTCTCTCCAATACTTTTGATACAACTCCTAAAATTGAAACTGGTCTATAATTGCCCTCTTCTAATTTACTCCCTTTTTATAAAGCGGAACAACCTTAGCAAGCTTCAGATCTTTTGGAACTCTACCTGACATAATTGAAAGATTAAAAATATGAGTGAGATAAGGAGAAATATATTCTGCAGCATCTTTTAAAAATCTGGCAGGTATTTCATCTAGACCAATTGCCTTCGAACACTTAAGTTCATTCAATAACTTTAATACCTTATCCTGTGAAACAATAGAAAGGCCAAAAGAGTCTGCTACCACTCCAAGCTTAGAATAATACTGAAACATGACCTCACCATCATATAACCCAGGTTTTCTAGGCAGTTTTTCAACTAACTGCCCAGCTATGGAAGTAAAAAAGGAATTAAATGTATCTGCAACCTTTAATTGATCAGAAGATAACTCCCCATTTATGTTAAGGCAAATATTATTTGTCTTTGTCTTAAGTCTATTACTGTACCCAATTTGTTTCAATGACTACCAGAGTTTCTTTGGGTTACCTTTATGCTCAGTTAAATTATCGTGAAAAAAGTTCCTTTTACACGTTTTAATCATCTTTTGCACTATATTTCTTAGCTTCTTATAATTATCTAAGTCAACCTGCTCCTTACTGAAAACTGAAAAGGCTTTATTTCTCTTACTAATTGCTTCTAAAATGTCACCATTCATCCATGGCTCTGACCTCAATTTTACTCTAATAGTTTTTAAAGGAGCAACTTTACTGCTTTTAAGAACATATTTTTAAACTGCTCCCATGCTTCGTCAACATCCAAACATAACACTAAATACCAATTCATTGAATTTAAACACTCAATAAAGACCTCACGACTATATTTTTTTAATGACCTAATCTTAATTGTGTTTTGTTTCTTCAATGCAACTTTATACTTTTTCCTTGTACGATAAATTAATGAGTGGTCACTCATAGTACAATTTACGACCCCACTCTGAGAAATCATAGATTGATCAGATACCAAGATGAGATCAATCACAGTTTGACTCAATTTAGCCACTCGTGTTGGCTCTTTAATTAATTGCTGTAAATCCAAAAACTGGCAAAATCTATTAACAGCTTTGAACATTCCATGATCCTTGTTAGAAACATCAGTATTAAAATCACGTATCATTATAACATCACCCTTATAATCACTGCCGGGGACAGAAGATTCTTCCAACAACTGATAGAAATTATTCTGATTAGGAGGTCTATACAGAGCCCCAATTAATAAAGGCTTACTTTTAGTTAAATGTACATCCAACCACACAGCTTCAATAAGATTGTGATTTAAATCCATTCTGCGATTAATACAAATATCAGCCCTAATATAAACACACACTCCGCCCCCATTACGATTTCGATCTTTTCTTAAAACAACATAATTTTCAATTTCAATTTCTGAATCACTGATCGAGGCATCCAGCCAAGTCTCTGAAAAGCACACTATACCAACTTTACTATTACACATCATCAATCTTGTCTCATCTAATTTGGAAAGAAGACTCCGAACATTAAGGTGTATAATGTGTAGACCTTTGGTGAAACTGAAATCCAGGATCGGAGGCTCTGCTTGTAGCTTTTCCCCCACGGAAGAGCCAGTATGAGTCTGTGCAGTCCTTTCTCGGTGTCCCCTGCCGTCAGCTTCCAACTGATGACCACTCCGTTGGCACAGCCCGTCCGATGGTAAAGAAACTCCCCCTCGCCAGGGTTCTTCTGAGCCGTCCATTGTTACTGCCACAGAGAGGTGTTCTCCGACCTCCACGTGCCCACCGGCTCGTTGTTCCAACTTCTCCTCTGGCTCCGCCATCACACACCTGCCGTCCAACACACCCCCTTTCCAGTACCAGCTACTCTCAATGCCCGCCGTCGCAAAATCTCAGTTTCCCCGAAGAGATTGATTTTCAGGCCCAGGGCACTGATGAATGTCTCCTGATAGCAAAAGGCAAAGCGATATGATCAACTTATCTCGTCTTGCGTTCTCTTTGAACAATGCCATGCGTGTATTTGTCTGTTGAGTTCCTCCAAGAATTTGCGAGGATCACGTTTCGTCCAGCGCTTAAAAGCTTGCAACTGCCAAGCGGTTTTAGGACATATTCCCATTTACAAACTTGGACATTAAAAATTTGGTGGTTTAAAAAGTTGCAAACAAAAGAGTATGTTAAGAGGGCTACAAGAGCACCTGTAGAGCCTGCCGCCATCTTACCTGTAGATCACCGCTCCGCCTTTTGCTATCGCTCATCAAGGATTTCCACCGCATTCGTCAGACTCCATCCTTGGGAGCGCCTGGGGGTGCTCGTCGAGGGAGGGGTACTGTCATGAACCAGGGTTGATCTCTCTCTCTCTCACACAAACACACACCACATACACACACACACTCGCACACACACACTCACTCTCAGCTGATCCTGAATCAGCGCTCGCGTCGTTTGCCACAACACCTGTTTTCTCTTCATCCTGATTTTGTCTGCTACTTCTATTGCTTCGTAAGGTTCGTTCCTGTATTTTCTCAGTCTACTCTGCCTTCCTCATCTGGAAATTTTCTAATCCTGTCTCGTCTACTTGTCTGCTTATACTGTGTTCTGCCCAGCCATCCTGCTGCTCATGGCCTTCGACTGCTACTCAACCTGTTGCTCGACAACTACTGGTCTGGGTCTGAGTTATCTCCGCTGACCGCTGCTACCCAGCTTGGGCATCCCTGCTAATTCTGTTTCTTTAAGCCAAGTCACTTTATTATTAAGCCAAGTCTCTTTATTATTAAAACTTTGTTTGCACCTGCATTCGCTCTTGGGTCCTCCGTTTATCCTGATACGATAGGGATTCCCTGGAATGACACGTGTTGTCTACTTCTGCGTCGGGGAATATTTGGCGTGTCTGCATGTTCAGACGCCCTCTGGTGTTCAGATGGAGCAGCATTTACTACCGATCAGCCGCACTGCTCTGACAATCTCCGCATAAAATAATCGAAGCCTTTGCCAAATCGCATGTGGTTTTATAGCGATTAATTGTGCAGCCCTAGTGCATTTTAAGAATACTGCATCAAACACCGCTGTATGCTTGGTCAAAGAAGCATGCGCACTGATGTAAAAAAGCCCAACATGCATGAGGAGCGCATGGCGGAACGAGTGAAGAAGAATGAATGAAAATGCACATTCACTCTCTGACAGCAGGTGGCGCTGACAGCAGGTTACCGTGGTAACCCTGTAAACAAAGCAGGCTGCTACTGTCTGTTTCTGTACAGTATTTAAAAGTTTTAAGCAGCCGTTCAGATTTTTGTATCTGGTTCATCACAGGACCAAATAGGCCATTTATTTTCAAAGTTAAACATTTATATATTTTAATCTGGACTACAACATGCCCTAGTTATTGTTTGAAAATGTTCAGATTATTTATTTATTGTTTGGTAACACTACAATAAGGTACTATTAGTTAGTTAATTCATTAGTACACATAAAAATACTTAATCTTAGTTAATTTAATTTAATTTAATAATACATTATTAAAATCAAAATGTATGTGAACATACATGTTTTGCAAGATGTTGGTTAATAAAAAATAAATAAATAAATAGAACACTTTTGTTATTTATTTCAATATCGTGATAATACCGTATACTGTGATAAAAGCTTCAGAAATTATCACAACATGAACATTTTATACCTTCACATGCCTGGTTGGGGGACCATCAAAATAAAGTGTTAGCTTTGTTAGCTGGTCATTAAGCATACGGTCTACCAATACTCTAATAACTGCTAGTTGACATCTTACAAAGTTACACTGTTACTGTTCTTGGCTCTTAGAATGTATAGTTAACACCTTGACAATTAACACATTTTTACATTTTTCATAGAAATATAGAGTTAACATGAAACCTGATTCTTGTTCATGCACGTCCCACAGAGACATCCGATCAGTCCGTTGACAACCTGTGCCAGTAAAAGCACAGCCTCCAGGGTACCGATGCTCAACAGAATTGAAAACAGGACCACGTTCCACAGCACCACATTCTGTGGTCTCTCGCACTCTATCCATGATGTCTGGTTAAACAGGTAACTCTCTCTGAACAGAGGAAGGCAAAGGGGAAAAAGTCAGTACAAAACTAAGTATCCTCAAAGGCCTCTTCTAACTACACAAGGCCAGTGTTTTTCTCATATTCATCCAGGAGTGATGACAGATTCCTGCAATTAAGCTATTTCCATTCGGAATCCTAATAAACTAAAACAGGCGACATATACACACCTGTGCGCATCAGTTGAAATTAATATTAATGCAGCAATCACACAACACTCATTAGTCATTAGTTTCTATGGACACAGATGAATCGTCACAGCTGCTTATCATTTGGTTAATTATCTATTAACTATTTCAGTTCCTCCTTGTTCACTTTTAAGTTGACGGTTGTTGTTTGTGTTTAAGCTTGTGCTAGACACGTTGTTACATTGCCAAAGTCTCTGTGGATTTATTTTGCTCATTAAATACTTTTGTTTTGGTAATTCAGAATCTTCTTCATCTTTAAACCTGACTGATTGTGACACTGATAGATTACATCACTTGCCAACCGACAATTACACCATGAACACCAATCTTTTATCAAACTGCTGTTGCTGCTCTAATGCTTAAAAGACCAAAAAAACTATTTCTAAATATTTTTTCGAATGACGAAAGATTTACCAATAGATCAAATGTCATAGATATATATATATTACATACGTAGTTAAGAAACTAAGTTAAACAAGGATGTGATTCCTCTGTATTTTCCGCCCTGAAAAGTATGACCCATGTGAATTGTGTAAATCCGAGAAAGAAAGAAAAAAAGTTTTGGGTGTGGACAATTGGTGAGTGAAGCCGGGTTCACACCGTTCCATTTATAACAGTCCTTTATGACTTGTCAGACTGTACAAACATGTAGGACTGTAGGATCCTATGTAGGAGAGTATGTCACACTGTAGGATCTCAGTTGTCATTAATGTCAGACTGTACGGAAGTCAAGACTGCAGATGCATGCAAGAAGACTCGTCCAGAGTTTAACATCATTAATTTGTGACATGTTCGGTAAAAGTGGTCCCTTATACCCTTAAATAGGGCACTAGCTTGTAAATAGGGCACTATTTAAGGGAACAGCTATTTGCGTCATCATATTGCATCAAATTTTATTTTACAATGAAGTTCTGGCAGTGTCAGAAGTTTTAAGGCACAGTTATGCAGTGTGACTTCTCCTACTACAACCCTCAAATCAAAAAACACAGAATATAATCACTTATTGCATAATGCAATAAGTGAGAAAACAACCACCACTTGCTCCACACACACATCTTAATTTTTCCCCAGTTTTCTTTTCAAGAGAAGCCATGAGCAAAATTAATGCTAGAGGTTGCTTTTGTTTGCTAGCCACAATTTCTATGTCACATGTAAATGCAGTTTACAGTTACAGAACATGTCACGAATCTATGATGTAAACCTGGACGAATCTTCTTGCGTGTGTCCGTTTTTGGCATTATTGCTAAAACCGCATATAAAACCGCATTGCCATAATTTTATGTCCACATATGATCCTGACACGGTCAAAAAAAAATCTTCCCTCATTAGTTACACCTGACTTCACTTGCTCTCTGGCTACCTATATACCTATGAAACCCACACTCCACCCAGTGTCAAACAGTGGAACTACAACAAATTATAAATAGAGCATAATGGCTCTTACAACAGGACTGTATGTTGTGTGAACAAAGCATGTTGCAGAGTAACAGAACTAGTAGAATTATGTATACACTTTACAAACAAAAAATTAAATGTGTGTGTTTTTCACGTTACTCTGTAGTCCTGTTTAAGAATGGGTAGATAAAGGTCCCGTCTCCCGTGTCACACAGTGGGCCGTCCTGCAGGCCGACGGCAGAGACGATCATGCAGTACAGCGCTCCAGCGGCACCCAGCACAGACATCAGCATGGACAGCATCATCTGCAGCACGCACACACACACACACGCGCATTAGTCCAAACACACAAACCACTGACTCAGCTTCTCTCACGGCGCTCTTTGTCAGGGCCAAATGTAGCCAACTTTAAAGTCACATGAAATGCTGTGTGTCTGATTTTATATATATATATATATATATATATATATATATATATATATATATATATATATATATATATATATATATAAATGTTGAAAGAAATGGGAACTTTTGTACATGTGAGGATATATTCTATATCTTTTTTTCTGATAAATACAAAGAATGAATAAAGCTTAATTTTGTCCATTGTTTGTCCAAGAATCTAAGCATTTATTCTTCACCTATCTCAATCATAGGTGTCACGTACAATAATTAGTTTATTACCAATAACAAAGTTTTAACATTTTATCCTTGATTTTAACTGGTCATTCGCAAAATGTAAAATATTTCTGAATAAGTCCTTTAACAAAACAAAAAAGCGTCTTCCAGTGCTTTATAACTGACTGCTTATGCAGAAAACGTTTCTTTCATAGATCGCTGTGCTTGTGATTTATCCTTCCACCATCTCTATAAGTAATTTAAACCCAAATCAACATTTGATGTCTATTAATTTATTTGTTTAATGAAATCTATTTGTTATTAGATTATATGACCGACTGTATGTTGTCCGTTATGTAATGCTAAACAGATTATTAGAACTGCAGTGCTTTTACTGCAAAATGGTTGCATGTTATGTGACATAATAGTTTTCCACTCATATTGCAAGTGAACTTTATAAAGATGACTACAGTATAGAAAAGGCTACACACATTTGAATAAAGATTTAGCAAATGCACATGCGGCTCACACAAAGAAGTGCCTCCAACACCATCAGAGATCTGATCTTTGTGAACTGTTGTGCATTTACTCACCCCACATCTGTTTGCACAGCAGTTCCCCTCGTGCCCTGCAGCCTTCATCACTGAAGCAGGCAAAAACGCCTTAACACGGACACAAATAACAGGATTCAACTCTAGAATACAGTACACGAATGGATGCTTGTATCTCTTTCTTTCAGATACCCTCAAAGCTTCAGACTCACCAACAGTCCTCCCCCGATGACCCCGGGAAAGAACCAGATCTTTTCTGTGATTTCCTCGGTCCTCCACACCTCACCATTGGGAAAAAAACAGCAAGATGTTTCCAACTATGGCTAAGAGGCCGAGTGGAAAGAGAAGGTCTCCGGTGCATTTGGCACACTTTCCCGTACACATGATGACCTGATTTGGTTTGTTACTTTATCGGGGTAAAGAGAATTTTCTTGTATTAAAATTACAAATCAGAAGAGACTGAGAGTATTCTGTTACATTCTATATGAATGATGAGCAATATTCATATTTTATTACAGCATTGTCCAGGATCATACAATAATGGAAAAGAATAAAAATACAAACTATTCAATTTACAAACTACAGCTACTGTAATCAAAAATAACATATTTTACCTGTTTCCTTGAGTTCTCCTGTTCTACCTTTCTGCACTCGTTGACTAACAAATCGTTCTAATAGTTCCTGGTGGGGCTAATAATTGTCAAGAAGTTTGTGAAAAGTTGGCGAAAAACAGCAAAGTGCTCAGTATCATGAGACCACTAAAGGTAATGTAAGCACAAGCATGTATGACACACACAGGGACCTGTCCCTGCGGTCAATGACCCTGCTTTCAAAGTAAAAAATCAGTTTCAGTTACTGAGTTTCAGTCAAATGTATATATTTTTTGAAAGTGATGTTGTGCAAAATGTCTAATACTTAAATCTATGACACCGGAAATTCCTGTTTACTTATAATGAATGAGACCTACATAATAAATAAAATGTTTATGGAATAAAAAAACATCATTGAATCCCATTTTAAAATGTTACATGTTTCCATCTTAAAAATATATCTAAATTAGGACATATGCTCTCATTAACAAATGCGGAACAATTAGTTCATGCTTTCATGACATCAAGGCTAGATTATTGTAATGCTCTACTGGGTGGTTGCCCTGCACGCTTAATAAAAAAACTACAGCTGGTCCAAAACGCTGCAGCTCGAGTTCTTACCAGAACCAGGAAATATGACCATATTAGCCCGGTTCTGTCAACACTGCATTGGCTGCCTATTAAACATTATAAATTTTTAAATATTTCTGATTACTTACAAAGCACTAAATGGTTTAGCTCCACAGTACTTGAGCGAGCTCTTAACGCATTATAGTCCTTCACGTCTATTGCGATCTCAAAATTCGGGCGAGTTGATAATACCTAGAATATCAAAATCGACTGCTGGCGGTAGATCCTTTATCTATTTAGCACCAAAACTTTGGAACAATCTTCCTACCATTGTCCGGGAAGCAGACACACTCTGTCAGTTCAAAGCTAGACTAAAAACACATCTCTTTGACCTAGCATACACATAATATATTATAGACTTCTATAATTCAATGTTAGGCTGCATAGATTAGGTCAGCCGGAACTGGGAACACTTCCCTTAAATCCTGATGTACTCGTTACATCATCATAAGAAGAATGGCATCTACGCTAATTTTAGTGTCTTTGTTTATCCCGAGGTTTTCCCGCAGCCTGCCGGATCCAGGCCGTATCCAGATCTGACTAGAAGCTTTGCCTGGACCCGATGACAACGCAGTGCTGAAGTGCCAACTAGCCTCTCCCTATGGAGGATCCCTTTCCCACTCTACAGATAAAACGTTGTGGGGAAATTCAGTTCGCGAACTCACCTCCGAAGTGATAAAATAAAATCAAAATTTATAGGCAAGACACATAGTTTGTTTAGGCATGATTTGTAGGGAATTACAAACCTGCGCACATATATTCAAACACACATAACTATAGAATCAATTCTTAATGCGCATGTGAACGCCATCAGCGTTTCTCACAGGTTCAGTTTAAAGTCTGTTTAGAGAGAACAGGGTCATCTTAGCGGCCCCTAATTTAATAACAAATGATCATTTCGACGTAAGCGAATCAATCTAAACTAACTTTAGCTGGAAAATAACATTATTCAAGAACCGCTATACTAAACAATCTCTGTTACCTTAAATTATGTTTATCTCTGTAAAGCTGCTTTGAAACAATCTACATTGTTAAAAGCGCTATATAAATGTAGATGACTTGACTTGACATTATTGCCTCCTACTGTCACACTATCAACACCCGATCACCTGACTCCGCCCATCCGCTCGTTACCACCAGATTACTGACTCACTACACCTGTACACGCTCATCACCATTGTGACGGCCCGAGTGGTGGCCGCACAAGAGTGGTAATGTTGACGTATCATCACACACACACGAAGGACATGCATTTAAGAATAATCTTTATTTAAACTTCTCTCTTTTGTCATTCGCATTTGTGCCAGTATAAACAATATTCATTCATTCTTTATTGTTAGGTTTGCATGTTTACATTTACAAAACATTTTTATATACATTGTTACTGATTTGAAGTGCACACAAATTAGTTACGTTGTATCTGTTATTTATATGTGTTTCTATTTTGAGTGATGAACTTCAGACATGGTCCGCTGCAGCCGAATCCTGGTGTGACGAAAATTAAAGTCCGGGTGGGAACAGAGAATTTAAGTGTTTTTGGCTCCGCCTAGACATACCATTCGCTGGGAGTTGCCTGGGGGAGGAAGAAACGTTAATGTCTTTATTAAGTGATTTCTTTAGTTGTACATTTATGGTATTTCACTACATTTTGCTTTCCTTATCTTTATTTACTATATATCTCTATTTGATTTGATTTTGATTTACTTAAGGCTGTATGTTGAATGTGTAGCTAAATAGTTTTCCCTCTAGTTTCCCTGTTGCTCATTTGATCAAGTCAGTTTTAGTTGTTTGTTTTGTCTAACTGTTTTTGACCTTATTTTCTGTTTGTTTATTTTATTTTTGTTGTAAGAAGTTTATGAGTTTGTAAAGTTGATTTTTTGGGGGGGTTCAAATAAAGACCAATTTTTCGTAAAAAGCTTGTGTTCCTTGTTCCTGACTTCTCGGTCCCTCACAACCATCAACACATATAAACCCACACATCCCTTCACCCAGTGTCTGGTCTCGTCAGAGTAACACTAGACTCTTCCTAACAAACGAACCCGATCATCTGTCTTCAAACATGTCCGTTTCTGGATACCAGCCCATTCTTCCAGTCATCTTCCATCTTCTGGATTGCAAGTACTCTCAACCATCGCTTCAACTAATACAATATTCACCAACAAGCTTGTGTTCTACCTCGTCCATTCCTTCTGTGTTTGAGTAAACATCACTTACCACTTCATTCCGTTTTCTCTCTCCTCCAGACTGATCTCATGAAATGGCGTATGTATGACATGCCAATTCGTATTTCCATTTTTGGCGTGCTATCAACACGCATAATCGCTTTTTAGCGTGTTTATCAACGCCATTGACTTAATGTTACATTACTATATATATATATATATATATATATATATATATATAAATATGACCTACCTCAACCCCGTCCCTAAACCTACCCGTTACTGGGGTGATACCATTTATGAGTCTTCCCCTACCATCCTAAGAAAAAAGATATCGCTCCCCAGATGTAGATATACATTTTGCTTTGTTTCGCTCGGACATTTAACGGCGTACACATACACGCGGAATCACTCGGACATTTAACAGCGTACACATACACACAAAAGATGACGGTTCGTTTCGGCGTGGACATACACGCGGATAGCTCAAAATGTGTATAGATAACACGCCACTTGACTTGAAAGTGGCGTGTATGTTTACGCAAACTCATGATGTCGTGTTGCTCTCCTTCTGTCTGTGACACCTACACTTTGTGTTTATTTTTTTATTTTTATTCAAACAGAAATTAAGGTTGTCTTCCACTGAATGGATGACATTTCTGTCTGCAGGAATTCTAGAACCAGGAACTCTAAAATACATTTTATTATTATTAAGCACAGTGTCCTGCAAATTAAGCAACTGGAAATGTAAAATGTATAATTTCCTCTCCAGCGCTCTTTTAAAAAGTTGCCAGCCATACAGCACGTCCTGGGTCGACATTTCATTCAGTAACATTAGGCAGTTTTGATTTATATGCTGTTTAATGTTAATGATCACGTTATTTAACATATACATGATTAAATATGATATCGCTTTTTTCTGCGTCGTCTTCGCATTACGGAAAGCCGGAAAATTCAGACAATGGTGGGGAAAGAGTTTAAAACATTAAAGGCAGGGTATAGGCAATTTGTTCCAGAACTTGTTTTGTTGTTATGCTGGTTGAAAGTCTCCTCACACACTGATATCAATCATTAAGTTAAGTGGTCTAAATGTATTTATATGTATATACTGTATGTCGTCTGTGGAAAGCAAAGGACAATAAATGTTTGTCCAATCATTGCATTAAATGTCATAGCTGCCTGTCAACGTATGTATTTTCATACCTCTGTGCACCTGCTCGCACAGACATCACACGTCATCAGCGCGTTTCATGCTATGCAGAGTTAGACAGACGTCAGTCACCGAGCACAACAAACGAAACAGCAGCCACATTTTACAGTTCCTCCTGAACCAAAACCAGCTTATGCTGCGTTCACGCCATAACTACTGCAATTTGGAAGAGATGGAAACCTGTGACATTATACTTGGAGCGGTTAATGTCTCGAATTTAAGCATTTCAATGGCAACACTATCAACAGTGAAATGAATCTGCAGCAGTCAGGTGTTTATGTTCATTATTATTGTAATGTTATGTGCTTTGAGACATGAGGTTGTTTAATGCCGTCTCTCGTCTCATAATGCTTTGCAAAATCTGCTGTGTGGGTTCATGTGTTTTTGAAGAAGGCATGGTTTAATAAAGACTACCAACCCCTAAAAACCATGGAATACCTTACTTTACCATAGAATATAATTACCAAATATAAAAAATCTCTCTTTTTTTGCATTGTTGTGTGACTTTATGTACAATCTATGCTTGAAAATATTTTTTTTCCCATGAGAAATCCATAATATGTGAGATAAAATATACATTTTAGTCATGTCCCCATGCAGGTTTTCACTCCGTCATGTTATTCTAACACATTCCCGCCTCTGAAAAACTTTGCCATACCACAAGACACATTTTCAACAGTAAGTTGCATCATCTGGATCTTCTTAAGGCAATGGGACGACCAAAAGTAAGTCCTATCATTTTCTTTTCTATATATTTGATGATATTGCAACTATGTCTTAGAAGGTCAATATCAACATACTGCCTGCCCTGTTACCTGAATTATTTGATAGATGTTATTGGTTTATTTAAAAAAATACTACTTTTTGGTAAGTCACTAGTATATTCCATGTTAATAGCATGTATACTATGTAGCTATATTTCATGTATTTGCTAATTCTATACTAAAAACTCATGAGTCCTGTTACTCATTTAAACCGTAACAGTAATGGGTGAGTAGCATCCTCTGATGTATTGATTCATTAGTGTGAATATTAGTTTATGTAATACGATTTACTTTATTTTCAAGTTTTAAAGTTACCATTACTTAAGTTGTAGACATATCAGTTTTACCATATGGTAGGGTGACCATATTTTGATTAGCGAAAACCAGGACACTCGGCCCCGCAATGAGATACTCAAATGATACTCAAAGTTTACTCAAAGATGCCTTATTAATTTCAATACATTTAAAGTAGGCTATGCCTCCTCTGTATGGATAGATAATTGTTATATTACAAAATACTATCTATAACCAAAGACACAAATTCAGATAGGCTTCTAAGAGGTTACTCAACATGTTTTATTATGACAGGTTTCAAAAATAATGAATGAAATAATGATAGAAATAATGTCTCTCCTGTATTAGAAAAAAATAAAAAGAAATAATAAAGAAATAAAAAAATACCTCCAAATTGAACAAAAATAGCTCTCACAAACTTACAAAAACTAACAAACAAAAGAAATGTATCTCTTAGTTTTCTTCCTCCTCTTTATCCTGTTTATCTTCCTCATCCTCCTTGTTTGCCCATCTGTAGAGCTGATCTTTCCCAGCAGTTTTTTGTTGCTTAACAAATAAGTATGACAGTCTTTGCAAGAAATGTCTTTGAAGTTGTATTGCACAAATAGAATCCCTTTCAATGACTCAACAGAGAGCAGGTTCCTCTCCTTTGTCCACTGGCTCTGCATCAGTGAGAAAACCCTCTCAACAATTGCATTGTGAGAGTGAAATGAAAAATAATGAAAACCAGGACATTTTCATCACTTTATAACAGCCAGGACGGCCAGGACAGGATATAAAAACAGGACGTTTGGTCACCCTACAATATGGGAGCCAATCCACCACTAAGTGAGACCCAGAGAGGAGACATACATATTTAGAGAAGGAATGTGAAAAATACAGGCAGGACCTCAAGTCAGGCAGTAAGAAACTAATCACTGACTTCAGTAAGAGAGAAAAGCACAGATGTCACAGAAAGGGGAGGGCCAAGCAGTTCCAGGTCTACTTTATGAAATGGATCATGTGCCAAAGATAATGTGCAAGGGTCAGTGTTGTGTGTAACACGTTATTAAGTAACGCATTACAGTAATGTAACTACTTTTTTCAGGTAAAAAGTAGTGTAATGCGCTATTACTGAAAATTTGGTAATGAAATGTAGTTCCTTTATCAATTCAGCGCAACATTACTTTTCCCATAGTCAGATTTGACAGCAACACTGCCTTATTAGCTGCGTGCTTGCGCAATAGTCACAAGCTCCACACGGTATGTGACAGAGGCTGGTAGCAGAGCAATCATGGCAAGCGAGAAGCAGTCAACGCTAACTTTTGAGGGATGGAGGTATTCCCACTACTTCAAACTCGTTGAAACTAAGGGGAGGAATGTGAGTGTAAGGTGTACACTGTGTCCTGGTGAGAAACTTTTGTTAACTCAACTTCCAACCTCACCGAGCATTTGAAAGGAAAACATGCTAACATGAAGCTTGTAGCTCAAGATCCCTGGGCAAATGATGTCGAGTCCAAGCTCAAATAAGCAGCTAAAACTTCATTTTCACCACCAGGTAACTAAACAAGAGTTGGACAAACTTGTCGCTTCGTTCATCATCGAAGAAATGTGGCCCATCAATACTGTTGAATCTCCCACTTTCAGAAAGATACTTAGAAAGATACCTATAACAGGAGACAGGTGCCCATGGTCAGATCGTAGAACTTTCACTGGCTATCTGGACGAATGCTATCTAAAAATGGAGAGTGAATTAAAGAAAACGACTTTGCAGTATGTGTCAACCAATGCGGATATATGGAGTAGCCATAACAGAAGCTTTCTGGGAATCACTGTGCACTGCATGCAACTTTAATCGTGAGAAAGCATGCAAAAGAATAAAGGGCAGGCATACATATGATGGTATAGGCTTTGAAATGGAACAGATTCACTCAGCATTTGGCCTTTCACATAGGATCACCGCTACCGCTACCGCTACAGACAACGGGTAGAATTTTGTTAAAGCTTTTAAGATGTATGCACCCCCTGAGCCTGAGGAGGAGGAGGATGACGAGCAAGGTGTAGTTTTCACAGATGTGGAAGAGTTGCTTGGGACCACAGAAGGACAGTTTTCTCTTCCCCCGCATTCTAGGTGTGCTTCGCATACGGTCAATTTGATCTTGTGCAATGACATCGACAAATGGCTGTCATCCAACAGTGACTCAAAATGTGTTACCGGAGTGCAACGGCAAAGTGCGCTGCTCTTTGGACCTCTTTGGCTTAGATTTTCAATGAAATTTGTGGGAAAAAAATTAACGTGCCTACATCAACAAGGTGGAATTCCTACCAAGATGCCTTCCTACCACGATGCCTTGTCCCATATCAGTGACATCCCGGCCCAAGATTTGAATACGCTTTGTACTAGACTGGACATCAGAGCCCCAACAGAGCGCGAACATCTATTCCTAAAGGAATACTGCAGTGTTTTGAAACCACTGAAAGTAGCACTGGATATCTTGATAGGTGAATATAACTGTTACTATGGAAGCTGACTGAAATGGACTGTCGAGGATGACAGCAAACCTACCGGGTGTAATTGTACAGGTAAGTCAATTCTTAACAGCTAATCTGAAAGTTGGTATGTCTGTGAGGCATATGCTGAGTCCGCGAGTGACCGCGAGTGATGCAAGTGACCGCGCCTCCATGTCATGATTATATTGTCTGCTATATTTGCTTCTTATTTATTAAATCCAGGCAATTGGCTTTCTTCAAAACAAAACTTAATGAAGTGGTCAAAATCATTTCTGACCCACTCAATGTCTCCCGATATATTCCGCATCCTAGAAAAACATTATACAAACGCTTAATGCATATTAGAATGTTGAAATAACGAGATATGTTGAAATAACTAATTAATATCTCGAAATAACAAGATACCTTTTCTTTTTTTTTTCTTCACCTTGCGGTTCAGGACTTCCATAGAATACAGCCTAAATATAATTGCTTCCAGAAATTATTTTTGGGTGTGCTATCGGGGTGCTTTGGTCTTTCTTGGGGGTGCTGAAGCACCCGCTAGCCCATCCCTAGTGCCTCCCATGCATATGCCTATCCATTAAAGGGTGCACTGCTCATCGCGGAGTGTCGCACTCTACCCCCTGATGCACAGCCGGCTGAGAATAAAAACCGAGAAGTTGCAACACACAGCAGCGCCAATGAGAAGGACTTTTTTTCTTTTGATAAGGAGGAGGAAGACGCAATGTTCTTTAGCGCAGACTCAGAGATACTTGAGTACATGAGATCAGGCTCAGAGTTAGAGGTTCTCAACCGTTTCCCCCAAGTGAAAGTTGTGTTCATGAAATACAACACTGCCGCACAATCCAGTGCACCGGTAGAAAGGCTGTTAGGCCTGGGAGGTCTTGTGCTTACCCCAGAAGAAACAGACTTTCAGATAAACGTTTTGAAAGACTGCTCCTGATGAGGTATAATCACCCATTTTATGCTGATGTGGAATAGGTTGCCTGCCACCCATGCTATAGACATAGCTCAAGCCTATGCCTAATATCCTCTTTTCTAAAATGTCTTTGGCTCTAAGCTGTATTATGCCATTTTATTTTATTTACACAACCCATCGACATCAAGCCATTTTTAAGTTATTCTTTTTTCTGTTGGATTTAGATGAGGCATTTTTTTTTAGATATATGACCTATTTTGAGGTCATCATGTTGTTCCTAAGGAGCCTATTGATACTATTTTTTATAATAAAGAGCACAAAAGAAATACCTGTTATGTCCTCTATAGTAGAACTTTATGTAGGCCTACACATTTATGAACAGATATTGGGTTCTGCCCAAAGTCAAGTAACATAAAAGTAATGTAAAAGTAACGAGTAACGTAAAAAGTTACTTTCCATAGGGGGTAACTAAGTAAAGTAACAGATTACTTTTTCTTTAAGAAGTAACGAGTACGGAGCGAACACTACTTTTTAAAAGTAACTTCCCCAACACTGGCTAGGGTTAATGAAAATAGTTATGATAACATTACACTATGAATTTAGCAATCTGGTCATAGAGATTAATTTAACAATATAACAGTACATTTTCCTGACTATTGCAATGTGTAATTTATTGATGCATGTTTTTTAGGCAACATCAAGGGTAGAGAAGCCGCCGGAAAAACGAAAGAAGCTTTGTAAACAAATTCAAGAACTAAAGGTTCTGTTGAATCCGGAATCGGAAAGAAGTGAGACTGTCAGGGTTGGAATCACAGGATCCAATAGCAAGTAAAAAGTATTTATTATTCAATGCAGAGTGAACAGTGAAAACAGGAAGGCTGGTGAAGATCTGTGTCAGACAGTAGAGTCTTGGCAGTGCAGATGACAGCAGTGGGTGAAGCGTGGTCCTGTAACCCAGTAAGTCCGACACGAACCAGATAATCCACTGAAGCAGAGTGAAACAACACGGTCCAGATAATCCAC
Organism: Meda fulgida; assembly: GCA_030578275.1. Taxonomy (NCBI): domain Eukaryota; kingdom Metazoa; phylum Chordata; class Actinopteri; order Cypriniformes; family Leuciscidae; genus Meda; species Meda fulgida. The sequence continues at coordinate 3,713,170 of CM060630.1, read as the reverse complement.
TGATGCAGAGTGAAACAACACGGTCCAGATAATCCACTGAAGCAGAGTGAAACAACACGGTCCAGATAATCCACTAATGCAGAGTGAAACGACACGAACCAGATAATCCACTAAAGTAGAGTGAGATGACATGGACCAGATAATCCACTGAAGCAGAGTGAGATGACACGGACCAGATAATCCACTGAGGCAGAGTGAAAGAGCTGGCTGAGAGCTGCAGGAATCCGTGAACGGGAACTGGGAACCAGACTGAAACCAACATGAGACCCGGACAGGACCAAGGAAAACAACGATCTGACACTGAACATGACAAACACAGCACTACATATAGGAGGTACACCTGCGACTGATCTGATTGCTCGTCAGCACAGCTGACGCTCAAGGGCAATCAGATCAGAGCAGTACACACAGAATGAGAAAGTGAACCCGTGAACCGTGACAGGGACTGACTGGCTGGTCCAGGCCAAGCATGCAGAAAACCGTCCGATTCCGGTCCCTGGCAGGTCAATCGGTGCATCTGTAGGAGGATATGAAGGTTAACTACACTTACCAGCGGAGGAGGAACAACAGGGTATCAGATGGTCTGATAAGCAGAGTGAGGGCTTGTTACTTAAGGAATGATGTGAGTCACAACTGGGAAGAGGCAGACCCTCACTTAGAAGAAATACAAAAAGAATTGCTTAAGGATGCCATGAAAAATTTGCAAAGGAAGTTTTTGGCTGAAGAAAGATCCATCTCTTACTCACTCTTCTGTAAGCTCAGACCTTTCTCGGTTGTTTATCCGACTCTGAGTGAGCGGCACATGTGCATGTGCAAGATGCATGAGAATCTGGGTTTTCTTGTGCAGAAGCTACACTTGAAAGTACTTGAATGTAATCAGAACAATACATTTCCTTGTGAAAGAGATCTCATGTGACACAGAAAATGTAAAGTGTATGTATGGAGAATGTTCTGAGTGCAAGGACCTCTCTTTCCCAGTCTCTACAGAGTACAATCCAGTCTATATCCAGTGGGTAGTTAAGCAACACAAGAATGACCCAAAATCAAGAAGAACTGCTGGAACAGCAAAACCTTCTGCTGCACAGGAGGCTTTTTTTTACATCAACGACACACTTTTAACATCAACAATCAGTTTATCCACTACAAGGCGTTGAGACGAGGCTTAAAAGCACATGAATGCTTCATTCATATTGATTTTTCTGAAAATTACCTCTGCATGTACAGCACAGAAATACAGGCAGTCCACTTCGGAGCATCACACCAGCAAGCAACACTGCACACAAGTGTGCTTTATGTGCATGCAACCCCTCGCCTGATGTCTTTCTGAAGAGTTTCACCCTCAAGAATAAAGGGCCCACCAGTAATCTGGCAGCACTTGTGACAAGTACTTTATTATGTGCCAGAGTGCACATCCAGAGGTCTCCACTATCCATTTTTACAGTGATGGCCCTTGCACTCAGTATAAAAAATGAGGTCATTATTTTTTTGTTTTGTCAAACAAGGGTTTAGCCAATGGTTGAGTTGAAGTGCAACTGTCACTCAAGGCTGTCACCAAGGGGACAGTGACCCTCTACACCCATCCCATCCCTCATTATTTTGCACAAGGTGAGGAGCAGAGAAGAGACTCAGACAGATCAGGAGAATGTTGAGCACTAGAAAAAGGAGTGATGATCAGCCTCATTTTGTGGAAACTTCAGTCACTGAAGCAAGACATTTTTTTTCCAATAAAGGAGGAAGCACTCGTCTGTTGACAAGACAACTGTGCTGTTAACGGAGAGTGCAGACGGTGGCCCTGCAACAGCTGGAGCTGTTTCCATCACCAGCACCTCTTCAGCTGGATCTTTGACTTCTTTGGTTGGCACCTGGACCACATCTGCAGAATCCAGTATACCAGCAGCACCACCTCCATCCAAGGAGCAGTAAGGCCAAGGAGGCCACAACAGCAAACCTCTATGAGCGGTTTCATAACACGACCAATGGATCCATTAAGACAGAGCAAATGAAACTGAGTTAAAAAGTACATTAATTCTAATGATATTCATAGTGTCAAATTCTATGAAATTAGAGGTTGACCTACATCAAATGGTGTTTTGGTGCCCTCTAGTAGTGGTTATTACTCGTGTCTCATTTAGAAAAATTAACATGTGCTGCTGCTAATGTAGCCTCAGATGGCTAACTGGAAAACACAGTTACCTTTAATGAGAGTGAGTTCGTTCATTTTATGTTTTTCTTATTTCAGTTATTTATGTCTGCAGTATATATCAACTGATGTATTGATACATGTTGATGTATTCCTCAGACACCATCATGTTTGCTGCAGAGAATCAAAAGAAAAGAACTGACAACCAGAGAATTTGTGTGCGTCATCATTATTGGAGTTTGCAGCGGTTGTTAAAGATGACAATCGTTACACAAACTAGATGAGGCTCTGGTCAAAATGATTGCTTGTAATTTTCCGCCATTTACTATAGTGGAGGATTTAAGGGCTTTAAGGAATTTTCACATCTTCTGGACCCATCATACAGCCTACCTTGCAGAAAAACACTAACAAAAACTGTAATGCCTAGGCTTTATGACAAGTTAAGAGCTGACATAATGCACAAAATCAAGAGTGCATCTACTGTATGTCTTACAACTGGACCTCTGTGACTATCTCAAGTTACATGGGCGTGACTTGCCATTTCATAGAGGATTTTCAGATGACCTTCTATCTCCTGGACTGATTCGTCTTGACAGACAGACAAACTGCTGCTCACTGGGCAAGTGAGCTGACCAGGGTTACAATTGTTCCCTTTCGTAGTCACTCCGAGTTACGTCGGAATGACGACGAAATGGGGGTTTCGCTTAGAACACCTATCGACTTCGAGTATACAAAAACGAGCCAATGGCAAAGAAATGCCATGGGTCTGCGGAATTTGCATGACGTAACTCCGCCCCACCTCGTGGGTATAAAAGGAGGACGCCGGCAACATGCAGTTATGTTTTCGCTTCGGAGCCAAGAGTATCTCTTCACTCCACAGCCATTTCTGACTTCGCTCTACGAGACGAGCCACTCTCTCCGGTGTTGGTGTGACGGCGATCTGCAGCGAGTTCACATTGCCTGATGATCTGTGCAGTGATCTGCCAGTGAGTGTGTTTCTCCCTGCTCGCTTCAACATCGCGGAGTTTTTTTCTCCTCTCACAAAAGAGCTCGCACGCGGCACGTCTTTTTAAAGACGGCTCGCCCGTGCATTTGTGGTTGCGGCAGATTGGTATCGGACTCTGATGGGCACGAGCGCTGCCTAGTGTGTTTGGGCTTTGATCATGCTTGAACAGCGCTCGTGGGTGATTCATGTTCTCTCTGTGGGAACATGATCATCGCGTCATTTAGGTCGAGACTCGGTGAACTTGCAAGAGTGAGAGTCCCCTCATCCACCCCCCGATTTTTGGCTGGTGGCCAGGGTGACCTGAGGGTGATGGTCTAGAACAAGGCACCGACTCCGTGTCCGTGACCCCAGCCCCCCTCTTCAATGACGGAGCCCGCTAGCGATCAGGTGATTCCACAAGTCTACCTTCGGGTGGCCCGTGTGTTTTCATTTGGAAGCTACAGAGGATGGTGCTATGTCTGTAGCACCATCACTAGGTGGGCTTTATTCTTCTGGAAGTGACGACTCGTCACAGCTGCCACCTTCTGGTGTGCTATGGCTGTGCCTGAGTCTGATCCGGAGATGACGGCCATGCTTTCCTGGGACGATTGGTTTTTGGGTAAGGCCGCCGACCCGCGTCCACGGCAAACCCCAATGTCTTTCTTCCTGGACGTATATTATGAGATCTCGACGTCCTGAAAGACCCCCGTGTCTTTTCAGGACCGTTTGTTGGTCTCATCCGCCTTTGGATCTCTTTTCTCGGTATGGACATCGACTCGGTCGCTATGTCCGCGCAGCTTACGAGCGAGCGCACACAGTCACTGCTGACTTGTCTGAGACAATTTCGGGCAAGAGTGCGGTTCCACTGAAATATTTTCAGAGGCTCCTGGGGCATATGGCATCTGCAGCCGCGGTGACGCCGCTCGGATTGCTTCATATGAGACCGCTTCAGCTTTGGCTTCGCGACCGAGTCTCGAGGTGGGCATGGCAACAAGGCACGCTCCGAGTATCAGTTACTCCGACCTGCCGTCAGACCTTCACCCCGTGGTCGAACCTCAGTTTTCTCAGGGCAGGTGTCCCCCTGGAACGAGTTTCCCGGCATGTTGTTGTCTCAACAGATGCCTCCACCACGGGCTGGGGCGCCATGTGCAATGGACATGCTGCCGCGGGCTCCTGGACAGGACCCCAGCGCCTATGGCATGTCAATTGCCTCGAGTTGCTGGCAGTACACCTTGCCCTGCACCGCTTTCGGGCGTTGCTCAAGGGTCAACATGTATTAGTCCGATCAGACAATACCGCCACTGTAGCGTACATCTACCATCAAGGTGGTCTACGCCCCCGTAGTATGTCGCAACTCGCTCGCCACCTCCTCTTATGGAGTCAGAAGCATCTGAGGTCGCTTCGAGCCATTTATATTCCAGGAGCCCTGAACTGTGCAGCCTTCGAGCTCTCACGGCTTCAGCCCCTCCCTGGAGAATGGCGACTCCATCCCCAGTCGGTTCAGCTGATTTGGGACCAGTTCGGGGACGCGAGATAGATCTGTTTGCCTCTCACGACTCGATCCATTGCGACCGGTATTATTCTCTGACCGAGGGCACGCTCAGCACGGATGCACAGGCGCACAGCAGGCCGCGGGGCCGCAAATATGCGTTTCCCCCAGTGAGCCTTCTAGCGCAGGTCTTGCGCAAGGTCAAGGAGGATGAGGAGTAGGTCCTTCTGGTTGCGCCGTACTGGCCCACCCGGACTTGGTTCTCCGAACTGGTGCTCCTCGCGACAGCACCTCCTTGGCCAATTCCTCTGAGGAAGGACCTCCTTTCTCAGGGACGGGGCACCCTGTGGCACCCTTGTCCCGATCTTTGGAACATCCGCGTGTGGCTCCTGGACGGGACGAGGCAGGTTTGAGTACCCTACCACCAGCGGTGGTGGCTACTTTCACTTCCGCTAGAGTGTCGTCCACGAGACACGCCTATGCGTTGAAGTGGAACCTCTTCGTCAACTGTGCTCTTCTCGCCGAGAAGACCCCCGGAGGTGTTCAGTCGGTGTCGTGCTTTCCTTCCTTCAAGATGGGTTGGAGCGAAGGCTGTCTCCTTCCAACCTCAAAGTTTTTGTTGCCGCTATTGCCGCACACCATGACTTGGTAGAAGGTAAATCCTTAGGGAAGCACGACCTGATCGTCAGGTTCTTGAGAGGAGCGAGGAGACTGAATCCTCCTCGTTCTCCTCTCGTTCCCTCTTGGGACCTCGCGGCGGTTCTAAATGCCCTGCAGAGAGCTCCCTTTGAGCCTCTGCAATCAGTGGAGCTTAAGTTCCTGTCAATGAAGACAGCGCTCCTGGTTGCATTGGCCTCTGTCAAGAGGGTAGGGGACCTGTAAGCATTCTCCATTGACGAAGCGTGCCTGGAATTCGGGCCGGCTTACTCTCACATGATCCTGAGACCCCGGCCTGGATATGTGCCCAAGGTTCCTACCACTCCCTTCCAGGACCAGGTGGTGAACCTGCAAGCACTGCCCTTGGAGGAGGCAGACCCAGCCTTGGCACTGCTCTGTCCAGTACGCGCTCTCCGCGCCTATGTAGACAGGACGCAGTGTTTCAGGACCTCAGACCAGCTCTTTGTCTGTTATGGTGGGAAGCTGAAGGGAAAGGCTCTCTCCAAGCAGAGGTTGTCTCACTGGATAGTGGACACCATTACTTTGGCATACCAGCAGCAAGGTCGACCGTGCCCCCTTAGTGTGACTGCCCACTCCACCCGGAGTGTGGCATCCTCTTGGGCTCTAGCGCATGGCGCCTCGCTAACAGACATCTGCAGAGCTGCAGGCTGGGCGACACCTAACACATTCGCCAGATTCTACAATCTCCGAGTGGAGCCAGTGTTCTCTCATGTACTCGCTTCAACTAGCTAGTACTGGACCCGCTCAGGTGTCTTCGCTTGCTCGCCATTCCACTTCACGGACTGGATACGTGCGATATTCTCCTCAGGTGAGCTTCTCCGCAAGCCCTGAGTTCCTCCAGCACCCCTGATGCTAGCGCCAGTGTCTATTGCCTGTGTGTCGGCTAGGTGCCTCCCGTGTGCATGGTCCCTCCCTGGAGCTACCCCCACACGTGTATTTCCACTGTAAGCCTCTCTGAGCATGTGTCTTTCCCTTGGCAAGCCACCTTGCCACCCCTGAGGTTGAAATATTCCACCTGCGGCTGGACACCACATCAGAATACTGATTCTCCATATGTTTCCTTCGGGTCATATGTGTATTTCCAAATGCCCCCCCCCCTCTGGGTTGGCGTTAATTGCATATTTCCTCTACCTTGGGATATGCTTCCCAGTGTACCTTGGTATTCCTGTGTTAAATAGGAGTCCTTCGTCCTTACAAGTCTTACAAGGGCTCAGATTTACGCAGGGCACTGGAAGACAGCTGTGAAGGTGGCGTGATTAGACTGTTAACTCCATTTCATCGTCATTCCGACGTAACTCGGAGTGACCACGAAAGGGAACGTCTCGGTTACGTATGTAACCCTCGTTCCCTGAGTAGGGAACGGAGACGTTACGTCTTCCTGCCACTTCCGCTGTACCGCGGGGATCGCCTGAGCTCAGTCTTGGCTCCTCAGCGAAGAAACATAACTGCATGTTGCCGGCGTCCTCCTTTTATACCCACGAGGTGGGGCGGAGTTACGTCATGCAAATTCCGCAGACCCATGGCATTTCTTTGCCATTGGCTCGTTTTTGTATACTCGAAGTCGATAGGTGTTCTAAGCGAAACCCCCATTTCGTTGTCATTCCGACGTAACGTCTCCGTTCCCTACTCAGGGAACGAGGGTTACATACGTAACCGAGACGTTGCTTGTGTCACAATGTAGCAACATTGTTTCAGGCCCGAGAGACCACCTCCACTGGGATAAGCTGAAGGCCACACAAAAACAGATGGGTCAAGAGCAGCTGCGCTTAAAACTGAATATGGTGGAATTCAACATTTTACATGTTGAAAAGATTTATTGAAATCAAAGAGCCAATCATCTCCACCCTGGCTCTCACTAACCACCAACTTTGTCGCCAGAGGAAAGTGAAATTGCCATAGAAATCGTGGATATTATTCATCCATTTGAGGAGGTCACCACCGAAGTGAGTGCGGACAAGTGAGTTTTTTTATTTAAAATTTTTGATTAACATTCATATTAAAACCACATTTTAATTTCTATATTTCTTAATGATGCATGTTTTCCTGTAACCTTATTTTTAACTGAGATTTTTAACTTAAGTATGTATAATATTGATTTTGGCTTTGTTATATGTACAGTATATAAACAATTGTACATTTTTGTTTTTTCATTTACAGGTTTGTGACTGCTTCCAAAATCATTTTGATGACAAGAGGTCTTCGGAGGATTGTTGCCCTGTATCAAAAGACTCCCTCCAGCTTTGCACCTGTTAAAAAACTTGTGGACACCCTGATGTCAGAAATGACTAGAAGGTTTGGCAGAGTGAAGCTCTTGAGAAGCTTGCTGATGCAACTTGCTTGGATCCAAGGTTCAAAAAGCAAGCCTTTGTCAACCACCAGGCAACAGAAGAGACGTGAAGTGAAGAGGAAGTGAAGAGGAGAATCCTCCAGATTCTGGTGCGACTTCAGTGCAGAGGCCGTGTTTTGGGAAGACTTTGATGAGAGGGTAGCAAGCTTGAGGCGTTCTGCTACCACTTCGGATGCTGTGGTGGAGATGCGGAGCCACTCTTACGACGCACATCAGACCCTCTGGCATAGTGGAGGACATGTTAGCCTGTTTGCAAAAGCTTTTCTGAGGTCATGAAGGCTAGACTTTGCATTGTGGCCACATCAGTGCCATCTAAAATAGTTTTTTATAAGACTGGGCAGGTTATTCAGACAAAAGAAACAGGCTCAGCCCATCCAAGGTCCGAGAGCTAGTTTTTTAAATGCAAACATCCCTTAAAGCAGGCCCTAAAAATATAGCCACAGTGTTATCATTTTGTTCAGTTTAGTTTCATTATTATGGACTTTTAGTTTGTTTACATTCCCATCATGTGCTCCTTTGTTTAGGTTTCCCGCTCCTCATTATTTGTTCATCTTTGCCAGCTGTGTTCTATTAATCATCCTCGTTGGTGTTTGCTATAATTGATCCCTCACATTCATTCTCTGTTTTGTCTACGTTGCTTTAGTGTATGTTGCCCAGCCTGTTTGTTTATTCTTTGAATCTTTGTCATTAAAACTTTGTGTTGGAGCTGAATCTTTATCTTCTTGCCTTCCTGCAACCACCTGTGACAATACGATTTTTTTTTGTTGAAAAGCCTGGCTTGTTGTGCAATATTGTTTTTTGGCTTTATATTGTGATTTTTAAGTTATATTGTTATGGTTTTTATGCTCTGTGGCTTTAAAGTATCCTTTTAATTTTACAGTTTTTTCCAATCGCTATGACAAGTTTTTTCAATACATTTAACAAGTTTCCTAAACTCTTAACACAGTTAGCACTACATCCGTCTGTGTAAGCTATACTATTAACACATTTCTTGTTGCTTTAACACAAAATGCATATAATTAACACAAATTTAAAATGCTTGAACTTCTTTTACACACAAGACCAAAATTTTTATTGCCAAATTTACCAATACTTTAACACTGTATGTCAGAACAGATAACACCATGTTCTAAACCTAACCTTACAGACTAAAGTCAAGGTAAACAGCTGTTTATATTGTGAATTGAAACACAAATATATCCCCTGTATTTTATTCTATTGTTACAGAGAAACAGCTGATTGAATTATGCAAATGTAAGAATCACAGCTGATTCCCATCTAAGAAACACACTCGGGTGTTGAGGTTCTTTCAATCGCATGACCATATGGTATAAAGTAAAAGAGGACCTTTTGGAATGATCTTCCATGGGAGAGGAGTGGGACAAGGGCAAGGGCAAGGGAGAGGAGTGGGACAAGGACAGGGGCAAGGGAGAGGAGTGGGGCAAGGGAGAGGAGTTGGACAAGGGCAAGGGAGCGGAGTGGGACAAGGGCAAGGGAGAGGAGTGGGACAAGGGCAAGGGAGAGGAGTGGGACAAGGGCAAGGGTAAGGGAGAGGAGTGGGACAAGGGCAAGGGAAAGGAGTGGGGCCAGGGCAAGGGAGAGGAGTGGGGCAAGGGCAAGGGAGAGGAGTGGGGCAAGGGCAAGGGAGAGGAGTGGGGCAAGGACAAGGGAGAGGAGTGGGGCAAGGGCAAGGGAGAGGAGTGGGACAAGGGCAAGGGAGAGGAGTGGGGCAAGGGCAAGGGAGAGGACTGGGGCAAGGGCAAGGGAGAGGAGTGGGGCAAGGGCAAGGGAGAGGAGTGGGACAAGGGCAAGGGAGAGGAGTGGGGCGAGGGAGAGGAGTTAGAATGCGTGGTGGCACTCAAAGAAGGCCCAGAGCTAGAGTAACTAATGAAATACGAGCTACTATAATAGACCATGTCATAAAACATGCGCTATCATACAGAGAGGCTGGTGAACGAGTACATCCAAATCTCAGCCGGGACACGGTGGCATCAATTGTTTAGATTTTTAGAGAAACCAACCGGTAGGATATTGCTTCTCATACTGCAAAGTGTAAATCATTTTACAATGTATAGTGACTGTGTGCCTCTGGTGCCGACTGGGCAGATTAGAGATGACTCTTTTTTTCTTTTCTTTTTTTTTTTTCTTCTGGTGCTTTTTCTGTTCATATATTTGTATTTTGCAACGTTTTTTCATTAAACGTACATTCTATACAGCACTCTGAGGACTCTTTTTTTATTGAATTTCTGCAGCAAAAGACCTAAACCCAACAAAACAAAAATGAAGAGAGGCTTCAAAAGAAACTGCAGTACAAAACACAATCTATGATCAATACAATATACTGTCTGTTGTATAAGAGCATTACTGACATATATAAATAATGCAGTTTCTGTAATTCCATCTGATGTTAGTGTTTTTATGACATTGTGCTATGATTGACTAAATCTTCCTGTGGGACGAGAACATATGTTAGTGTTTTGAAAAATTATTTGATTTTGAGACATGTTTGCAGTGTTTTGGTAGACAGTGTATTGTTGCTAGTGTATTATTGTATTTTGAAAATTAGTGTAGGAGTTCCGCTTCAGGGACTACCGCTGCGTGTAATCGCAGTGGGTACGCCCTCCAGCGTGACACGTCTGAAGCATGAATGAAATCAGTCAATGGAGAGAATGAGCGTATGGCGAGTGACGTCATCGACCAGGAAGCTATAAATATCCCCTAAGCACACAATACGCCAGCTTTTTGTTACTTCAGCAAGCTCTGTGTGTGTCTGAAATCTATCGATTGTGTTTGTCTGTTTTAGACAGGAGACAGGCTCTGGAAGCACGCGCTGCGGCAGTTACTTCCGCCCGGGTGGAGGCACATGATGATGTTTGTGGCGAACAGGACGGCCGAGGGACGTGAGAGAACGGCGCGAGGCCGGTGGTGCGATTGCTAATGAGCAACACCTGTGAGGCACACCGGTCTCGCATCTCTCACGGAAGAGCGGAAGCATAAAGGAGGAGCGACGACGTTGATGATCGAGAGAGGACCAGGCCTGTGTTTTAGTTGTTTTGTTTTTGTATTTTATTTTAGCCAGCAGTCGTCCGCGAGGGGCTGCTGGCAGTTCCTTATGTTTATTTTCGGTAGCCAGCAGTCGTCCGCGAGGGGCTGCTGGTGGTATTTTGGTTAGTTGTTTTATTTTAAATAAATTATATTTTGATTGTTCGCCGGTTCCCGCCTCCTTCTTCCCTGAACATTGCTACACTGGTGCCGAAACCCGGGAAGAGGGAGGAACGCGCTGTCAGAGAGTCCTCGCCGGTGTGGGGAATCCGCGGTGCCATCGAGCATGGTGCGCGAGTCGCCGCCGCTCGCCGTGGGCCGGAGCCTGCTGCCATCCGCCGAGCGAGGGGAGGAGCAGGGAGCGGGGGACTCGCGGCCACGGACGCTCGAGGCGGTGCGCTGGAGTGAGTTGCCGGTGGGACGGTCGAGCTCGCTGCCGGCCGCCTGGGTATTGGAGGGGCGGCTGCCATCCGGGAGGGAGAGGAGGAGTCGCCGCCGCTCGCCGTGGGCCGGAGCCTGCTGCCGTCCACCAGTGAAGGGGAGGAGCAGGGAGCGGGGGACTCCTACCGTCTGCCCAAGGCACCCGAGGAGCCGTCGCCGTCCACCGGGCGGCGGAGGAGCGTCGAGCCGTCCACCGAGGGCTACCCAGCGTCACCGCCAGGCACCGCGGAGGAGATCGCCTAGCTGGTGGGGGACCAGATGGCAGCGCGTTGTGGGAACCGGACCAATTTTTTTCCCTCTCTCCCCTCTCTCGATCTGTCGCTCCTCATGCTTCCGTCTCCGTTTCCCTCGGTTTGTCTGTCCATACTCCCCAGGGATCGCCGCCGCCGGGGGGGGGGAGTAGGCACAGGCTCGTGGGTACCCCCCGGCCTGTGAGGGGCGATGGGGGTATGTGGCGAACAGGACGGCCGAGGGACGTGAGAGAACGGCGCGAGGCCGGTGGTGCGATTGCTAATGAGCAACACCTGTGAGGCACACCGGTCTCGCATCTCTCACGGAGGAGCGGAAGCATAAAGGAGGAGCGACGACGTTGATGATCGAGAGAGGAACAGGCCTGTGTTTTAGTTGTTTTGTTTTTGTATTTTATTTTAGCCAGCAGTCGTCCGCGAGGGGCTGCTGGCAGTTCCTTATGTTTATTTTCGGTAGCCAGCAGTCGTCCGCGAGGGGCTGCTGGTGGTATTTTGGTTAGTTGTTTTATTTTAAATAAATTATATTTTGATTGTTCGCCGGTTCCCGCCTCCTTCTTCCCTGAACATTGCTACAATGTTGAATTGAGATTATCCAGTTCTGAGGAGCTGGATGTCGAAAGTGTTACATCACAGCAAACTAGTTTATCACATTATACTGCAAATGAAGAAGGTTTGATGGATGTGTTATCTCGGGCTGTTGAAAAGCTCAGTATCGAGTGGCCAGCTGATAGACAGGAGTCCAGAAATAAAAGCAAACTAGATGATAGATTTCTGTCTGCACGACCTCAACCTTCTCGCCGGTGCTTACCGTTCTTCCCAGATCTCCATGCTGAGGTTTCAAAGACCTGGGTTAGACCGGTTTCGAGTAGAATCTATACTAACCAATCTAATGCCTATGGTAATATTTTTGGTGCAAAAACTGCAGGGTATGTGACGTTGCCGAAGGCAGAGGAGACGCTCGCTAGCTATCTCTCTCCTGCTTCGTCATCTTCGCTTAAAGCACCGGCTCTTCCTTCAAAACCATTAAAAGATACTTCTGCACTGGTTGGGAAGGCTTACTCGGCAGCGGGGCAGGCGGCTGCATGTTTACATACTATGGCCATTATGCAGGCTTATGAGGCCGACCTGCTTAAAGACGCATGTGAAGGGGGTGAAATTTCTGCTGACATGATTAATGAACTTAGGCATACGGCTGATCTTACTCTCCGGGCCCCCAGGGAGACCGCTAAGTCCATTGGCCGGTCTATGGCAGCCATGGTGGCCACAGAAAGACATTTGTGGCTGAGTCAGACCTCTATGAAGGAGAAGGATAAGACTTTTCTTTTAAATGCTCCAGTTTCGCCTGCGCGCCTCTTCAGTAATGCGCTTCTCTCTGTCACGGAGAGGTTCCAGGAGGAGAAGAAATAGGCGGCTGCTTTTCAAAAATGTATGCCCCTTAAAGTGCGTGTCGCTGGGGCTGCTGAGCGAGGGCAGTCCCAGCAGCCGAGTACCTCAAAAAGAGCGCAGCAGAAACGGAGTGTCGCGTCTCGTGCCCCCCCCGCAGAGAAACTGGAGGGACGAGGCGGGGTGCTCTCCGGCGCGACCTTCTCGGGGTAGGGCTGATCTGAGGACAGTCATTATCGCCAAGAAGGCCGCGTCGAAAAAATTCTGAGGGTGGTCCCCATCGGGGAAGACTTGAGTTCACTGCACAACAACACGGTGCCCTGTCTTTCCCGGTGCCCTCAGGGGTCTGCTCTACTAACCCTGCCTTTACAGGGCGTAGAGAGGCCCGGCGAGCGACTTCCCGAGGGACGCTCGCCCCCTCCGAGGAGGGTTGTGGAGTGCTCAGACCAGCTGTTCCCTGCCAGTACGTTACAGGGCGCTGTGTCTGTCACTCGGGATGTTCATCCAGAGGCCAGCCTCGAGAGGCTGGTTCCCTTAGTAGAGTTCCTGGCGGAATGGAAAATTCTCCCCAATGTTTCTCAGTGGGTCCTGAATACTATAGAGAACGGGTACGCTATTCAGTTCAGAACGCGTCCACCTCGGTTCAGAGGGGTTCTGCCCACAGTGGTGCAGCTATAGCTCCGCTGAGGCTGCAGGGCATCCGTATTCTGAAATATATAGACGATTGGTTAATTCTAGCTCAATCGGAACAACAGGCGGTTCGGCATCGAGATGTCGTTCTTGCTCACATCAAGAGGTTGGGGTTGAGACTCAACGCCAAGAAGAGTGTTCTTTCTCCATTACAGAGAACCACTTTTCTCGGTGTAGTGTGGGATTCGACGACGATGCAGGCACAATTGTCACCTGCTCGTGTTGCTTCGATTCTCGCCGCAGTAGATCAAGTCAAGCTAGGCCGGTCATTCACTGTGAAACAGTTCCAGAGACTGTTAGGCCTCATGGCAGCTGCGTCCAACGTGATACCTTTTGGCCTCCTGCACATGAGACCGTTACAGTGGTGGCTCAGAACCAAGGGATTCTCCCCGAGGGGAATTCGCATGATCATGAGTTCCCGACGGTGTCATCGCGCCCTGATTGTGTGGAGAGATCCTTGGTTTCTGTCCCAAGGCCCTGTGTTGGGAGCTCCTTGTCGTCGTGTTATGCTAACGACAGATGCCTCTCTCACGGGTTGGGGGGCGATCATGAATGGTCGCCCGGCTCAGGGTCTGTTGGAGGACCATCATCGTCTATGGCACATAAATTAACTAGAGATGTTGGCGGTGTTTCAGGCTCTGAAACACTTCCTCCCAGACCTAAGGGCCCACCATGTTCTTGTCCGGACAGACAACACATCGGTGGTCTCTTATATCAACCATCAGGGGGGTCTGCGTTCTCGCCCGCTTTACAAACTGGCACGTCAGATCCTTCTATGGTCCCAAGGGAAAATTCTCTCAGAGCTATATATCTCCCGGGGTATTTGAACCAGGGGGCAGACATCCTGTCGAGGCAGGGGCCGAGGCCCGGGGAATGGAGTCTTCACCCCGAGGTGGTGGAGCTCCAATGGGAACATTTCGGTTGTGCCGAGGTAGACCTATTTGCGTCCCGAGAGACATCACACTGTCCACTGTGGTTCTCTCTCAGCCAGCCAGCCCCACTGGGGTTGGACGCGATGGTACATCCGTGGCCGAGGTCACGCCTGTACGCTTTTCCCCCGATCGCTCTGATTCAGGGAGTTCTGGAGAGGGTTCGCCAGGACAGGCTCAGTCTCCTGCTAATAGCCCCGTTCTGGCCGGCCCGAGTATGGTTTGCGGACCTAGTGTCTCTCCTAGACGACTCTCCCCTGGAGATACCGATCAGGAGAGATCTGCTCTCTCAGGCGAGCGAGTCGATCCTTCACCCCCGCCCAGAGCTATGGAGGCTGTGGGCTTGGCCTCTGAGGGGGCCCAGCTCATAGATTCTGGTTTTCGGCTGAGGTCGTTGAGACCATCCTCCAATCCAGAGCTCCCTCCACGAGGAAGTTATATGCCGCGAGGTGGAAACTTTTCACCTCTTGGTGTGGAGAGTGCCAGCAGGACCCAGTTAACTGATATAAACAGATATTTATAGCTTCCTGGTTGATGACGTCACTCGCCGTACGCTCATTCTCTCCATTGACTGATTTCATTCATGCTTCAGACGCGCCACGCTGGAGGGTAATCCCACTGCGATTACACGCAGCGTCCATCCCTTCGGGGAACTAGGGTTACATACGTAACCCGGGACGTTTAGTTTACAATGTGTGATTTTGAGCATGAAATTAACTGTTTTGCCAATTTTGTGTTTTAGGTGTGCTGGTGAGTTAAGAGTTTAGGAAACTTGTTAAATGTATTGAAAAAATACATTTAAAAAAATACAGTCATAGCGATTGGAAAAAACTGTAATTTATTTTTATTTAATTCATTTTTGGATAGTTTCCAATTTGTTTTAAAGCATTGTTGGCAAAAAAAACAAACAATAAACAACAATTCAAGAGTGTGTACAGTGTTGTGATAAGCTATGTTAAACAAGCGTAGGTTTCATATTGGTTTATTTACGGTAGCCGAGAGAGCTCAACGTGCTGCAACCTAAAGAAGACGCATGCAAATAGAAAAACACCCGCAAATTATGAAAACATCTTCATCAGTTTCACAACACACGTGTGCTCCAAATACTCACAACACAACAAATACAGAAACACGCTGCAAGTAACACAGACCACAACGGACCCAAGTGACGAACCCGGCTGGGACGCGATTTACAGCAAATAACGTATATTGACAAGAACTGGTGAAAGCCTATATTTTTTTTTATAAATAAACTATAATATTAAAATTAAATTGTAATATATTGTATACATAAATAATATTATAATATTATATTGTAATATTATACTTTTTAAAGTTCTTCTATACTCTTTGCTTATAGCTTAAAATTCTACTTTATTTTATTTTATTTCTTTTAACTTTTTTTCCCGCAAAACATACAGAGATTACAGTTTTTTATAACATACAACTTGTATACAATATACAAAATGTATTAACAATATGTTCAATGTCATCAGAATCTAAATGAGAAAAGAAAAATGAGCTGAAAACTAAAATAAATAAATAAAAAAGATAGAGAAGAAGAACATGAAGGCAAGATATTAATTTATACATTGTTACACTATACAAATTGTTTCATGTTATTTTAAAATTTTCATTAAAGAAAAGTTTCATAAGAAATGTTAGGTAATGTAGGGTCCAAAGTTGAGACACTGACACACAGATATATTGACATATATATATATATATATATATATATTGAGCATATTTTAACAGTTTTTTTGAAAAGTAAAACAAATTAAATGTTAACAGCATTATATTTCTGTCGTCAGAATAACTATTCAGCTGATGGACAACGTGCTGCGTTGTCATGGGAACCTCCCAGGTGAAAATAATTACGTTGGAAATGACGTTGTCTCTCGTTGCTCCCTTCATCAAGTGCGTTACAAACGGCTACATAAATGGCGCACTAGTGCCATGCGCACTCCAAAGTCCCACTTGAAGAGCTCTGCCGTCTGTCCTTCGAAGGGAGTATGGCATTGGGATGCTCACGTGCAATAAGCACGTCCCAGCCGGGTTCGTCACTTGTTTGGTTCCCCCGGAAACATTTCCGTTGTGGTCTGTGTTACTTGCAGCCAAGGAGATAATCCATCTGCCGGAAGTTGAAGCCTCGCGGGAGCCGCCATTGTAGCTGAACTTCACCTGCTGTTAGCATTCCATTGACTCCCATTCATTTTGGCGTCACTTTGACAGAGAATAACTTTACATCTGAGGCGTCCAAAGACTTCATTTGTCCATTATTTATTTTTCTAAAGAAACACGACAATGTATAAAACGCTCCATTACTTTGTATCTTACGTTATGGCCCCGTAGTAGCCGTTTTTAAAAAAAAATAGGCTAACGATTGCGTCATAACCACGCGACTTTCTGTCGCACAATAGAGACATTACTGTAGAGACAGGAGGAGAAGCTCGCAGGCAATCTGTTACTGTCTATGAGGCAATCGGGGGAAATTGAGGCATAAAGTCAAGGGAGAAGCCCAGAGATAGAGAGTCCATAAAAGCAACGGGACAAAATATTTCAACAACGTTTTTGAGGAACTAGGTGATTCAGATTTGTCTTGCCACAGCTACTAGAAGATTTACGACTGTCAGACTGTCGTCACGCTCAGTTTGAGCCTGCGCAGTCGCTCAGCCATCAGACAGGAAGTGCCATTATCGGGCTTCAGTCTTCTCCGTTGAAATCAACAGGGTCGCTGTGTCCATTTCTTTCACTGTCTATGCTTGCAGCGGGTTTCTGTATTTGGTTGTGTTGTGAGTATTTGGAGCACACGTGTGTTGTGAAACTGATGAAGATGTTTTCTTAATTTGCAGGTGTTTTTTTTCTATTTGCATGCATTTTCTTTAGGTTGCAGCACGTTGAGCTCTCTCGGCCACCGTATTTATTAAATAACTGTGCATTGAAGTTATATTGTTATACTTAGCTTCTGTGTCTTTTCAGTTAATTTTCTTTTTAAAACTTTTTTTATTTATTATGGACTAAAAAACATAGTGAGTGACTCAAAATTATGCATGAATCCAAAATACATAACACTAGCCTACATTTCCAATATTTTTTTTTTTAACTTGTTTTTATTCAGTAATAACACAAAGGACAACAGAAATCATATAAAAAAGGGATATAGCCTATCATTAGAGAAAATTAAATTACAGCTGATCCAAAATTAGTAATAGTCAAGTCAATATATTTCCCATAGACTATTTGTATGGCTATATGATATTAACTGAAGATTAGAATCCACTCTCAATCTTTGTAATTTCCCCCATCATACGGAAAAAAGTTTAAAACATTAACCACATTCGATGTTATAAAAAAAAATGTTATAAAAAATAACCATCATAACAAAAATAAAAAAAAAAGATACAATTTGAGACCAGAATACTAATTTTCCAGCTTGATTTTGAGGTTGTGGTGTATCTACCAACACAGTTATTTGTCCTATGGAAGACAACACTCCATGGGATCCTGTGAATCAGGCAAGAGGTGGCAGTTGAAGGGCCAGTTCAAGTTGATCAGGTTAAGAGCTTGACTGCATTGCTGCTCAGCCGTGGAACAGATGGATTGGCATGGCTGCAGAACTCCACTCTGAAGGCTACAATGGGGCAAAAACATACCGCATACTAGTCGCCGAAAAGATTCAAAACAGGCAAGCTCCATCAGCACCTGCAATAATATCAGAAAAAAATTCCCAAATAAAAATGTGAATTGTATTATCAAGATAACTCTCTTGACTCATTGAGAACTTGCTTTCTCACCCTGTACTTGTGCAGAATAGAAGCAGCCTCTCTCTGATCGGAAACAGTCAGCCAGATGTTTGGAAAGGATGTAAGATTATAGCTTAGACCTCTGCACATTTCAACCCGGATGGGCTCACAAGGTGAAGCTGACAAGAAAAAAAATAAATAAGAATGTGATTCTTCAATGAGAGTGACTTTTGACTACTAAAAAAGTAACTTTTTAGCATGATATTTCAGTTCAAGGCTTTGCATTATATGGTCAAGTACAGTATGTTTGACATTAAATGCGTCACATACTCTCTGTCTTTAAATAATATTATCACATAATACAGTAAAATACGAAACAACACGGTTACACATTTATTTATATATTTTTAAATATATTGTTGAACTAACAATGAACTATTATGTTGGTAACCATTAACATAAACATAATTAATGCTGTTTTAAAATTTTGATCATTGTACTTCATATCTTATGCATATACGAATTGAAAAGCTACCTTTTTTTAAAAGTAATTGTTATTAAATATTGCAGATCAATCCAAACAAAATATTAACATTTTAATATATAATTTTAAAATATAGCTTATATAGGGCCGTTATACCCCTGCCTCACGGCGCCCCCCAGATGCCCTTATCCAGGTGTCTGGTCCTCGGGGCCTGAAGCGTTTACTTTGAAAAAATGAGAGTGTTCAAAGCAGGCCGTCCGTCGCAGCTTAATACCGCAGCTAGGAATAATGGAATAGGACTCTGTTTCTATTTTGTGGGTTTCTGGAACACGGGGCCAGATTGAGGGGGACTGTCAGGGTCTTTCGTATTGTACCGCTAGAGGTGAAATTCTTGGACAAGCACAAGACGGACGAGAGCGAAAGCATTTGCAAAGAATGTTTTCATTAATCAAGAACAAAAGTCGGAGGTTCGATGACGATGAGAGACCATCGTAGTTCTGACGGTAAACGATGCCGACCTGCAGTGTGCGGGAGAGGAATCCGGTTAACACGTAGCTTTCTCAGCCTCACCTGTACCCTTCCTTTCTTCCCTCTCTTCTGCATTTTACAAGTTACAATCCCGACTGGTAAAGAATCCAGTAGTATTATGAATTTTATTATTTCCATGCGGCGTACATTGGTCCATAGTATAATAAGGCCGATGCCATTGAAGAAGGTACTCTCTGCCATACTTGATCCTCACCGGCTGTCTAACAGGTGATTTTTTTTTTATCCTTTTATCGCTTTTATCCAAAGCGACTTACAATTGCTATATACTGTATGTCAGAGGTCCCACGCCTCTGGAGCAACTAGGGGTTAAGTGTCTTGCTCAGAGACACATTAGTGTCTCACAGTGGATTCGAACCCAGGTCTCTCACACCAAAGGCATGTGTCTTATCCATTGCGCCATCACCACCCCTTAGTGATGCATTCAGACACGCGAGAAGGAGGGATATACCCACAGTAGGACAATAGACAGCACATCCATTTGGCAAACTTGTCCCCCAGTGAACGTCTTCAACAACAAAGTCCCAAAACAAATTCAAACAAACTTTAGACGACAGACAAGTCAGTTGCTCCTATTTCCGCTGCTGGTCGCCACGTGCATAGGGGCCAACTCCGAGCAAATGCAGAGCCCGTCAAACGACTCCCTCTCGTGACGCAATATGATGCGATGATGAAAACAAAACTTTTTCCAACACGGTCAAGGAAACTGTCACATTTTCTACTACATTTGTGCCCTTACGTCTTGCATAACAATTTTAAATCCTGCATTAATTTTTTATATGGTATTTTCATACAAGTTTATATAATCATGTTGAAGAAAAGAAACCTGCAATATGACCTTTTAGACTGCATCAGCTCTGCATTTCACTTCTGCCCTGTTGTCTGGAACTGCTCAGCTTGATACTGTTGGCGGATACAGACCTGTTGTTAGCGGGGCAATAGGTTTTGATGATTCTAAGGGCCCCCAGCTTTAGGAGGGCCCCCGTGATTTCAACCGAGGGGTCCTACAGCAACAACCTGCACAAGCCCTTAAGATACCAAAGCCATGGCCCTGGGTGGATACTAGTATCTGAAATCATTCTGATTGATGAATCCGAACATAGTGTATATATTATATACAGGTCCTTCTCAAAAAATTAGCATACTGTGATAAAGTTCATTATTTTCCATAATGTAATGATAAAAATTAAACTTTCATATATTTTAGATTCATTGCACACCAACTGAAATATTTCAGGTCTTTTATTGTTTTAATACTGATGATTTTGGCATACAGCTCATGAAAACCCAAAATTCCTGTCTCAAAAAATTAGCATATCATGAAAAGATTCTCTAAACGAGCTATTAACCTAATCATCTGAATCAACTAATTAACTCTAAACACCTGCAAAAGATTCCTGAGGCTTTTAAAAACTCCCAGCCTGTTTCATTACTCAAAACCGCAATCATGGGTAAGACTGCCGACCTGACTGCTGTCCAGAAGGCCATCATTGACACCCTCAAGCAAGAGGGTAAGACACAAAGAAATTTCTGAACAAATAGGCTGTTCCCAGAAAGCTGTATCAAGTGGGAAGTCTGTGGAAGACAACGAGAAAAGGTGACCGAACCCTGAGGAAGATTGTGGAGAAGGACCGATTCCAGACCTTGGGGGACCTGCGGAAGCAGTGGACTGAGTCTGGAGTAGAAACATCCAGAGCCACCGTGCACAGGCGTGTGCAGGAAATGGGCTACAGGTGCCGCATTCCCCAGGTCAAGACACTTTTGAACCAGAAACAGCGGCAGAAGCGCCTGACCTGGGCTACAGAGAAGCAGCACTGGACTGTAGCTCGGTGGTTGCATGTCATTCGGAAATCAAGGTGCCAGAGTCTGGAGGAAGACTGGGGAGAAGGAAATGCCAAAATGCCTGAAGTCCAGTGTCAAGTACCCACAGTCAGTGATGGTCTGGGGTGCCATGTCAGCTGCTGGTGTTGGTCCACTGTGTTTTATCAAGGGCAGGGTCAATGCAGCTAGCTATCAGGAGATTTTGGAGCACTTCATGCTTCCACCTGCTGAAAAGCTTTATGGAGATGAAGATTTCATTTTTCAGCACAACCTGGCACCTGCTCACAGTGCCAAAGCCACTGGTAAATGGTTTACTGACCATGGTATTACTGTGCTCAATTGGCCAGCCAACTCTCCTGACCTGAACCCCATAGAGAATCTGTGGGATATTGTGAAGAGAAAGTTGAGAGACGCAAGACCCAACACTCTGGATGAGCTTAAGGCCGCTCTCGAAGCATCCTGGGCCTCCAGAACACCTCAGCAGTGCCACAGGCTGATTGCCTCCATGCCACGCCGCATTGAAGCAATCATTTCTGCAAAAGGATTCCCGACCAAGTATTGAGTACATAACTGAACATAATTATTTGAAGGTTGACTTTGTTTTTCACTTCTTTTATTGGTCGGATGAAATATGCTAATTTTTTGAGATAGGAATTTTGGGTTTTCATGAGCTGTATGCCAAAATCATCAGCATTAAAACAACAAAAGACCTGAAATATTTCAGTTGGTGTGCAATGAATCTAAAATATATGAAAGTTTAATTTTTATCATTACATTATGGAAAATAATGAACTTTATCACAATATGCGAATTTTTTGATAAGGACCTGTATATGCTGTCAAATTATTACTTTTTTAAATCTAATTATTACATGATGTGGCGATAAATTAAAGGTGCCCTAGAATGTGAAATTTAATTTATTTTGGAATAGTTAAATAACAAGAGTTCAGTACATGGACATAACATACAGTGAGTCTCAAACACCATCGTTCCCTTTCGTTGTCACTCCGAGTTACGTCGGATGACGACGAATGGGGTTTCGCTTAGAAAGCCTGTCAGCTTCGAGTATTACAAAACGAGCCAATGGCAAAGAAATGCCATGGGTCTGCGGAATTTGCATAACGTAACTCCGCCCCACCTCGTGGGTATAAAAGGAGGACGCTGGCAACATGCAGTTATGTTTTCGCTTCGGAGCCAAGAAGTCCTCTTCACTCCTAAAGCCATCTCTGAATTCGTCAGCTTTTTACAAACGAGTTCCTCTGGTGTTGGTGTTTGTGGGCGATTCCAGCGAGCGCGCGCTTCCTGCTGATCTGTGCAGTGATTTTGCCAGAGAGTGCGTGTCTCCCCGGCCGCCTCGACATCAGAGTGTTTCTCTCTCACTAAAAGAGCTTGCACGCGGCACGTCTTTTTAAAGATGCCTCGCCCGTGCACTTCTGGTTGCGGCAGATATGTGTCTGACTCTGATGGGCACGAGCGCTGCTTGGTGTGTTTGGGCATGGATCACGCTAGAGCAGCGCTCGTGGATGAGTCATGTTCTCTCTGCGGGAACATGACCATCGCGTCACTAAGGTCGAGACTCAGTGAACTCGCAAGAGTGAGAGTCCCCTCATCCACACCCCGATCTAGTGCTCCCCCGAGGAGTACTACTTCGGCTGGTGGCCAGGGTGACCTGAGGGTAACGGTCTGGAACCAGGCGCCGACTATGTGTCCGCGACCCCAGCCCCCCTCCTCAGTGACGGTGCCCGCTAGTGAGCCTCCGATTCTCGCGGGACCTTCGGGTGCCCCGCGGGTTTCGGTTGAAGCTACAGAGGAAGATGCCATGTCTGTAGCAGCATCACAAGGTGGGCTTGATTCTTCCGGAAGTGAAGATTCAGCGCAGCTGCCACCTTCCGGTGTGCATACGGCTGTGCCTGATTCGGATCCGGAAATGACGGCCATGCTTTCCCGGGCAGCCGCGAGCATTGGTTTAGAGTGGAGGCCTCCACCCTGTCCCGAGCGCTCGCGGCTGGACGATTGGTTTTTGGGTAAGGCTGCCGACCCCCGTGGTCCACGGCAAACCCCAATACCATTCTTCCCGGACGTGCATGATGAGATCTCGAAGTCCTGGAAGACCCCCCTGTCTTCCCGGGACCGCTCGCTGATCCCATCCGCCTTTCCTCCCCTCGATGAGGCGGCCGCCCGTGGGTACACTGGGCTTCCCCCGGTTGAACGCTCTGTTGCGATGCAACTGTGTCCTCAGAGTGCTTCTTCTCGGGGCGAGCCTAAGCACCCATCCAAGGCCTGTAGATTTTCGTCTACCCTGGTGGCGAAGTCTTACAGAGCGGCGGGACAGGCGGCTACCTCTCTGCATGCTATGGCCACTCTGCAGGTCTACCAGGCCCAGATGCTCAGAAACATGCACGAGGGCAGGGCAGACCCAGGGCTCTTCAATGAGCTGCGTGCCGCAACCGACCTCGCTCTCCGGGCGGCGAAGGTAGCCTCACGCTCCCTGGGTCTGGTGATGTCCACCGCGGTGGTCCAGGAGAGACACCTGTGGCTGAACCTGGCTGACATGCGGGATTCCGAGCGGACTCGTCTGCTCGATGCGCCCCTGTCCCAGGCCGGCCTCTTCGGCGGCGCAGTTGAAGATTTTGCCCAACAGTTTTCAACTGCACAGAAGCAGACTGAGGCCATTAGACACATTCTGCCCCGCCGACCCGCTGCTGCCTCGTCGTCGGTCGGGCAGACGCCTCAGCCTGCTTCCCGCCGAGGGCGCCCTCCTAAAGCTCCCGCCCCTCCCGCTAAGCCCAAGCAGCAGCCTCCACCCGGGCCGACGCGCGGAGGAAGCCGCAGGAAGGCGCCCCAGCCCTCTCCAGCCCCGCCCCCCGCCAAGCGCCGGGTCAAGCGGCGCTCCTGAGACGGGCTGCTCAGGGATGATGTCTGTTTCGCAGGAGATGGTAGCAGGGCCACTCCTTCCCCCGGTGGAGGGCCGGGGGAGAATCCTTTGTTCTCCACTCCCCGCTGCTCACCCACGGGTGGGCAGCACCCTAATGTGGTTAAAGACAGAAACAAACCTCTCATCCCTGAGCACACAGAGTTCTCGGACGACCCAGAGCGCCGCCCACCAGCCGTGCTCTCCTCGTCCCCCTCTGTCCCAGAGTCGGTTGACACGGCGTGCCGCCCACGGGCCGTTTCGTCCCTGTCCCACTCTGTCGCCAGACCCCTGGCAGAGCAGGCCCCCGTGGAACGCTGGTCCTTCCCTGGCCTCCTCTGTCAGGGCGCGGAGCTTAACTGCGCCCCCACACCGGATCGCTATGCCGTCCACGTCCGGGCCAGTTACTCCGCTTCGCTGCCCCTCCGGGGGGACGCCGGTGGTCCGCATGACCCCGCTGGTACAGTTCCTGGAAGCCTGGTTAGAGCTTCCCCAACTGTCCCGCTGGGTCGCCCGCACCATCCGGTTCGGCTATGCGATTCAGTTCGCACGGTCTCCTCCCCGATACAGGGGAGTCCGCTCCACTTTGGTCGGTGGCAACGCCCCGATCATGCGAGCAGAGATTGCCACTCTGCTGGCGAAGGGTGCAATCGAGACTGTCCCTCCAGCCGAGATGAGGTCCGGCTTCTACAGCCCTTACTTCATTGTCCCCAAGAAAACCGGTGGGTTACGACCGATCCTGGACCTGCGAGTATTGAATCGCTCCCTTTACAGGATGCCGTTCAAAATGCTCACCGCCAAACGCATTTTCGAGTGTGTGCGGCCCCAGGATTGGTTTGCAGCGATCGACCTGAAGGACGCCTACTTTCATGTCTCCATTCTCCCTCGTCACAGACCGTTCCTCCGGTTTGCTTTCGAGGGACAGGCATATCAGTACGCGGTTCTCCCGTTCGGGCTGGCCCTGTCCCCTCGCGTCTTCACGAAGGTCGTCGAGGCAGCCCTTGTTCCCCTTCGGGTTCACGGGGTTCGCATCCTGAACTATCTCGACGACTGGCTGATTATAGCTCACTCTCGAGACCAGGTTTGCGAACACAGGGACCTTGTGCTCCGGCACTTAGCCCGTCTGGGCCTTCGGGTCAACTGGGAGAAGAGCAAACTTTGCCCCGTGCAGAGGATCTCTTTTCTCGGTATGGACATCGACTCGGTCGCCATGTCCGCGCAGCTTACGAGCGAGCGCGCGCAGTCACTGCTGACTTGTCTGAGACAAATACAGGGCAAGAAAGCGGTTCCACTGAAACATTTTCAGAGGCTCCTGGGGCATATGGCATCTGCAGCCGCGGTCACGCCGCTCGGATTGCTTCATATGAGACCGCTTCAGCTTTGGCTTCGCGACCGAGTCCCGAGGTGGGCATGGCAACAAGGCAAGCTCCGAGTTCCAGTGACTTCGAGCTGCCGTCAGACCTTCACCCCGTGGTTGAACCTCAGTTTTCTCAGGGCTGGTGTCCCCCTGGAACGAGCGTCGAGGCATGTTGTTGTGTCAACAGATGCCTCCACCACGGGCTGGGGCGCCATGTGCAATGGTCGTGCTGCCGCAGGCTCCTGGACAGGACCCTGCCGCCTATGGCATGTGAATTGCCTCGAGTTGCTGGCAGTACGCCTTGCTCTGCACCGCTTCCGAGCGCTGCTCATGGGTCAACACGTACTAGTCCGATCAGACAATACCGCCACAGTAGCGTACATCAACCATCAAGGTGGTCTACGCTCCCGCCGTATGTCGCAACTCGCTCGCCACCTCCTCCTATGGAGTCAGAAGCATCTGAGGTCCCTTCGTGCTATTCACATTCCCGGAGCCCTGAACCGTGCTGCCGACGAGCTGTCACGGCTTCAGCCCCTCCCTGGAGAATGGCGACTCCATCCCCAGTCGGTCCAGCTGATTTGGGACCAGTTTGGCGACGCACAGATAGATCTGTTTGCCTCCCGCGACTCATCCCATTGCGCCCAGTTTTATTCTCTGACCGAGGGCACGCTCGGCACGGATGCACTGGCGCACAGCTGGCCGCGGGGCCGCAAGTATGCGTTTCCCCCCAGTGAGCCTTCTTGCGCAGCTCCTGCGCAAGGTCAGGGAGGACGAGGAGCAAGTCCTTCTGGTTGCGCCGTACTGGCCCACCCGGACTTGGTTCTCCGAACTAGTGCTCCTCGCGACAGCCCCTCCTTGGCCAATTCCTCTGAGGAAGGACCTCCTTTCTCAGGGACGGGGCATTCTATGGCACCCTCGTCCCGATCTGTGGAACCTCCACGTGTGGCTCCTCGACGGGACGAGACAGGTTTGAGTACCCTACCACCTGCGGTGGTGGCTACCATCACTTCCGCTAGAGCGTCGTCCACGAGACATGCCTACGCGTTGAAGTGGAACCTATTCGTCAATTGGTGCTCTTCTCGCCGAGAAGATCCCCGGAGTTGTTCGATCAGTCTCGTGCTTTCCTTCCTTCAAGATGGGTTGGAGCGAAGGCTGTCTCCCTCCACCCTCAAAGTTTATGTTGCCGCTATCGCCGCTCACCACGACTTAGTGGAAGGTAAGTCCATAGGGAAGCACGACCTGATCGTCAGGTTCCTGAGGGGGGCGAGGAGACTGAATCCTCCTCGCTCTCCTCTCGTTCCCTCTTGGGACCTCTCAGTGGTTCTAAGTGCCCTGCGGAGTGCTCCCTTTGAGCCTTTGCAATCAGTGGAGCTTAAGTTCCTGTCAATGAAGACAGCGCTCCTGATTGCATTGGCTTCTCTCAAGAGGGTCGGGGACCTGCACGCATTCTCCGTTGACGAAGCGTGCCTAGAGTTCGGGCCGGCCGGTTCTCACGTGATCCTGAGACCCCGGCCTGGATATGTGCCCAAGGTTCCTACCACTCCCTTCCGGGACCAGGTGGTGAACCTGCAAGCGCTGCCCTCGGAGGAGGCAGACCCAGCCTTGGCACTGCTCTGTCCAGTACGCGCTCTCCGCGCTTATGTAGACAGGACGCAGTGTTTCAGGACCTCAGATCAGCTCTTTGTCTGTTATGGTGGGAAGCTGAAGGGAAAGGCTCTCTCAAAGCAGAGGTTGTCTCACTGGATCGTGGACACCATTGCTTTGGCTTACCAGCAGCAAGGTCGACCGTGCCCCCTTGGTGTGACCGCCCACTCCACCCGGAGTGTGGCATCCTCCTGGGCGCTGGCGCATGGCGCCTCGCTGGCAGACATCTGCAGAGCTGCAGGCTGGGCGACACCGAACACATTCGCCAGATTCTATAATCTCCGAGTGGAGCCAGTGTCCTCTCGTGTTCTCGCTTCAAACAGCTAGTTCCGGACCCGCTCAGGTGTCTTCGCTTGCTCGCCATTCCACTCCGCGGACTGGATACGTGCGATATTCTGCTCAGGTGAGCTTCGCCGAAAGCCCTGAGTTCCTCCAGCACCCCTGATGCTAGCGCCAGTGTCTATTGCCTGGGCGTCGGCTAGGTGCCTCCGTGTGCATGGTACCTCCCATGAGCTACCCCCACACGTGTATTTCCACTGTAAGCCTCTTTGAGCATGTGTCTTTCCCTCGGCAAGCCACCTTGCCACCCCTGAGGTTGAAATATTCCACCTGCGGCTGGACACCTCAGAGTTTCTCCATATGTTACTATCAGGTCATATGTGTATTTTCAAATGCCCCCCCCACTGGGTTGGTGATAATTGCATATTTCCCCTTAAAAGCTTGGGATATGCTTCCCAGTGTACCTTGGTATTCCTGTGTTGAATAGGAGTCCTTCGTCCTAAGATCTCGAGGGCTCAGATTTTTCGCAGGGCGCTGGAAGACAGCTGTGAAGGTGGCGTGATTTGACTGGTAACCCCATTCGTCGTCATCCGACGTAACTCGGAGTGACAACGAAAGGGAACGTCTCGGTTACGTATGTAACCCTCGTTCCCTGAGTAGGGAACGGAGACGTTACGTCTTCCTGCCACTTCCGCTGTTCGCGGGGATCGCCCGAGTTCAGTCTTGGCTCCTCAGCGATAAAACATAACTGCATGTTGCCAGCGTCCTCCTTTTATACCCACGAGGTGGGGCGGAGTTACGTTATGCAAATTCCGCAGACCCATGGCATTTCTTTGCCATTGGCTCGTTTTGTAATACTCGAAGCTGACAGGCTTTCTAAGCGAAACCCCATTCGTCGTCATCCGACGTAACGTCTCCGTTCCCTACTCAGGGAACGAGGGTTACATACGTAACCGAGACGTTTTCTCCTTCTTATTTATATCTCGTTTTTGAAAAACACCTCTGAAAAATAGGCGAATCTCCACATAACACCAATTGTCGGGATCATTAATATGTACGCCTCCAAAAATGTGCATATGCCAGCCCATAATCAATGACATGCGGAACTGTGCAGTCGAATCATCGGAAGTTCTGCAGGTGAAGAAACAAGCGAGGATCACTGGGAAAATGGCAGTTCATGGAAATAAACGTTATGTTCCAGGCTGTGCAGGGGATGTGAGCACTTTTCATAACCTTCCCACAGAAAAGAAATGTCAACAGTCAAATGTTGATGTTTATCTATAATCGGATACCGCAACAGTTTAATTCGTAGTTGTTAGTTTGCTCTGCCCATTTCACCACGGACTTATTTTCTAACCTGGGACCACATTAAGCAGGCTTCTCTCAGTGAATAAAATATATACAAAACGCGATCAAAGAACAACCTTTCCACACAGCGCGAGTCTATCTGGACTTGCCATACTCATTATGAAATCAATGACGCACGTTACACTGCACAACAAAGCTCTTACTGTATTAACATCATCGTGTTTGCATTGGTGAAAGCATTATAGAGAGTGAAGAAACTGCGTTTCAATGATAAGATCTTCATTCTCGCGATCAACAGACTATCATCTGCTTGCTCAATGCTCATCACGGCAACATTTTATGTGATGGGAATAGATAATACTTTAAAAACATCTCACGATTCGTTAATCTCGATAGCTGTAATGGTAAAAACAAATAATAGCTGTAGTAAAAGTAGAGAGAGTTTCACATGTAATACGTAACTATTTCATATTCAAGCATGTCAGCCAATTACAGCAGTGGGCGGTTACACTGAATCCCACAGCAGACACGCCCCTTCAAACAGAGCGTTCAAATCAGAGGCTAAAATCAGGCTGGGAAGGAAAAATGCCTTTTAATTCTAAATTATGACTATTTTTGATCTAAAATAAACATTTTTGAAACATTACAAGGGCAACCCAGAAAACATTATAAAATAATAAAATAACCCCATTCTAGGGTACCTTTAATCTAAATAATCACAGATTAACCGCACATCAAATTTGGTTGAGAAATTACCTGCAAATGAACATTTAAATTCATTATTGTGTTAAAGCTGCAGTAGGGAGTTTTGAGAAAACGTTGACAGCCTAAAATTTGAACAAGCACAACTTACAGGTCCTTCCCCCTTGCTCTCTGCTGCACTACAGCCCTCCCTCCACAGCTCCTCCCCCACAACGGAGCACATTCACTGGTAGGGACGAAACATGAACAATATGCTTTACATTGACTATGGCCTGCCCATACTTTAACTACAAACTTGGTCCTAAAACCATTACGTATTTTGCAATACCTGTAATGTTACTTTATAACATTTCACTCTTTCTATAAGTTATAAATAGCTAGTAAGATAATATAATGGTAACTAACGTTACAGTATGTAAGTAATTATTCTAGCTATATTGTAATTCTAGATGAGGTTTGCTAGTACATAATTTCAGCAACATGACAAGCCAGTGAATTAGCAGGTTTCAATTGTTGCTTTGCACAGTGCGTGACATTTTATCTGTATGTTATGCAGCTACAGTTTTGACACATGAGTCAATGGGCTCCGACGAGGAATTCACTCCCACAGCGACTTCTACGAGTCAACAGGAGGGGAGAAGAGGAAGCTGTGTGCTATTATATCTAGCCTACATAATCCTACTTTGTTTAATGAGCAGGTGCCACTCGTGAAATTGGCAGTTTAGGTTGTTTCTCCGCCATTAGCACATTGAGTTTGAATGGCGGTACGTTCTGTGCAAGAGAGGGGTGTGATCAGCGCGTACAAGAGCGTGATTAACACTGCTAAGACATTCTTCCTGGCTCTGATTGGTTGTTGCAGCACCGCTTCAAGTCGAACAAGCCTGATGGCTCTCTTTATGAATGGGCCATTGAATCATTGGTTCACCCGACTGATTCATTCAAACCACGAATTCAATCAGAAACACTGATTTAATTAATTTGCTTGGAGATGCACAGTCATTCTACTATGGCTTTATAGGTAACAAAAACAGACAATATTGCGTCTAAAATATAACGCAATATTAATTTCTTATTTATTGATCTGTTATAAAATCAGTATCACATTTGCACTCGTGCTACTTGGAACAAAAACTAACAAGAACTATATCATAAGATATGAATATGAGATTTTTTGTCCCAATATCTTGAATTTTAGGGGCATAAGTAGGTGCATCATGTTCGTCACCATCAACTATATGAAATATCACATGACCTACGTTGGTCTGGGGTGGGACGGTTGCATTAAATGTATTAAAAATGGTAAGGCATTCTTTTTTTTACCCTAACTAATTTATTAAATTATTGCATTGAATCGACAGCCCTAATATATATATATATATATATATATATATATTCTCACTGAAAGGAGGGTAGGTAGAGTTAATGCAGTCGTGCTCATCTGCTCCATCTGCGCAGTCATTCCATCCATCACACAGCCAATCCTGGTGAAGACACTCCCCAGTGCCACAGGCAAACTGTGTTGGACTGCATGTTCCTTAAAGCAGAACAACATGATGCAGTGCAGCTTTACAAATTGACAAACTTTACAAGGCTTTACAAACAGAGGTTCACAAAATGTTGACAAAATTTTAAATTGACAAAAGCTGTGGAGTCTTGTGGTACTCACTTTTTGAAAGAGAAATGGCCTTAAATGATGCATAAAAACCACTGTCAGCAACACCATCATCTGCCACAAACACAACAGTCATCACACGCCCAGAAGAGGTAAGATCGGGAGGCAGCGCTGAACCACAATACCTGCATAGAATGATAGTGGTGCATAATATTTTGAATTTAAAGTGAAGAATTCCTTACAAAAATGCAGAAAGGACTGTGTGATGGTTAGGATTAGTATGTCAGAAATACGGTGACTTCTTTTGCTTCTGTGTTAAGTGTAAGTAAGACCTGTGTGTGGGAATGGGAGTTTATGTACAACAGGGTAACACTTTAGAATAAGTCCATCATTAATGAATAACTACACAGGAACAAATGAGTAACACACTATTAACATTCTACTATTAGCAACTACAACTAACAAATTAGTAAGTAATAGCACTCAGTCGGATGAGGTAATTCACTATTAGCTAATCAGTAACTACTATTTTTTTCACACCTCCCTGAGGACTACTAAGAACTACTATATACAGGTGCATAATTAATGTTAATATTGCATAACATATAATTAATTCTAAAGTAAAGATCATGGTAACCCAGTAGTAATTACTAAAATATTACCAAATCCTTTAGAATGAATTACTAAATATTTGGATCAGTATTCTAAAGTGACAATCATGGTAACCCACTAGTAATGCTCAAGTGTTTCCAAATCCATCATAAGCCATTACTATCCAAAACCTCAAAAGCGTACAATGATTTCAGTCATTACTAGAGTGTTATCATGTTTTTCACTTTAGAATAACCCAATTCTGGGTTTGGAGTGTGGCAGGGTAAACTTGTATAGAGGTACATTCTGTAACTGCAGAAATGCATCATCACAGTCTGTAAAAAGGATCAATTGCTGTCATTCTGCGCTGTCTCCTGACAGCGTTTAACAACTGTGTAACAACATTTAGTTTTACATTAAATTAGCTCAAATTATATATAGGGAATTTTAATAATTAATCATGAATATGATTAATTTATTGCATATTACAGTTAAATTATCGAAGTTGAAAATAGATTGATTGTACACACGAATGATCAATCACAACGAATTATAATTCCTCATTCATATGTCAATGGTCCATTTTCAGATCGATTATATGAGATAACCTTTAATGGAGTTAATTTAGCTATCGAACTGTTTGTCCAGCAAACGGCCGTAAGATTAACTTATCAACTTCTCAACAAAGTTATCCCTTCTTATAAACTCCAAGAAATATCAATTTTCTGGCCGTGAACATTAATTTTCCTGTGTTTATAAAATTAGACTACGCAACGTAGTCAATAATGAAAGCTTTGTAGCTATGATCGAAATTTCATTGACTCTGTAAAATGAGCATTTTAGACAGAAGGCAATCAAGAATATAATGGTTTTAATAGTTGGACTAATAATACATCGAACTACAATTCACACAGAATATATGTATATACACCCGAAACAAACAAAACGAAAAACATTACAAACACGAATTAAAATAGGACGAGAGAGAAAGATAAAAATGAGAGGGAGAGAGAGTTGGGAAGAGAGAGAGAGATCCGTAGGATCACAGCTTGGCAAAATTCACCTGGACATTTAAACCTTTAAGAGACAACACGGAAAAACAGTCTTAATGCTCTAAAATCTTGGTAACTCAAATATACTTGCATATAGTTCTCATGTGTCTGAGCCCTGCGGCGTGTGTGAGCGGCTGGTCTTTGTATGTTCCGTTGGAGCGTCACGTGGTTTGCTGCGGTCTGGAGCGCGCAGTTTCAAAGAAGGCTTAAAGGTCTTTGACGTAAATTACCAAATAAATAATTCAGACTAAGTTCATTTCTGGTGAAATGAACAAAGGAAAAACAAACTTAAACAAAAGAAAAGAAGAGGAAAGATCCCCCAGGGCGGGGATCACGAGTATGATGGTTACATCGGATCGAAGGAGAGGGAAGAGTCCAGACCAAAGTCGAAGTTCCCTCGAAGAAGGGAGTTCCCCCAAAGATGCAGTTCTTTCTCCCCCCTCCTTACTTCTCCAAAACTAAAACCAAAAAACTAAAGATGAGGTGCTTGGTGGTCTTCTTTAAAGACACTTCTGTTTACGCCTCCTCTGGCGTGAATGCACCAATCAGCTGGGAGGAAAGTGTGCGGATAAGTGTTCCTTTGTTCCCTCGAGATCGACTTTGCATGTTTCATGACCATGATGTAAAAATGCGTTCAATTTTACTCCAGAGATGATAAAACATAGTAACATACATTTTACGGTTTGCACCTATATATATATGGTTTGGTCAGATCAAGAGAATTCTAAAGGTGTGAAGAACGACATACAAACATTATAGGAAAACAGTTACATTAAAAATGCATCTAAAAGCACCTCTGTTCATTTAGAAGATTATAATACGATCACATCTAACCCCAATGGAACATGGGCAAACATAAAAACATATCGTATATATCATAGTACAAGTCTCTCAATTGAGGAGATTGGAGAAAAAGTCCTTGTGTGTGTGTGTGTGTGTGTACTGTGAACGTGGCTGGGTCATTCGTTGGTGAAGATGTGGTGAACTTTTGCTCACCCCCCTCCCGGGCAATGATATGTGTGTGCGTATTCTTTGAATTGATGAGTTTTAAGTCTGGTTACAATGACCAGTGTGGTTCATCACACAAGGTTGTCTGTGTTTGTGAGGTGTCCTGAAGAGGGGACACCACGGGATCTCCGGCCAGAGAGGCGCTCCTGTTGGGTCACATGTGGTAAGACAGAGGACCCTGTGATTACTTATCAGCGAAAAACGCCGCGGGGGCACTTCTGGCATCGGTCATTTAATTAAGTCCCATCGCCATTTGCTTGTGTGTGAATGAGTAACTTAAAAAGTCTCATGACATCTCCATTCTTCAGATTGTGAAAGAAACAGGAGTGTTTACTTAATTGGAGACTTAGTTGATTAAAACCACATGATTGCGCTGATCATCTGATTATTGCTACATTCCCCCCTTGATGGTTCGGCAGGACCCGTGTGGGTGGGCCTCGTTGAACCATCACGACCGCATTGGTCAGGTGGCAGGTAAATCATGGAGGTTGGATGCTGCAGATGATGGTTAGGGCTGAGGGCTCAGCTCTATGAGGTTTTCCGCGTTCTCTAGCGGGGAGTCTTCTTTCCGAGGGCCCCTACGGAACCCTCCGGACATGGCTTGGGTGAGCCTGGCTGTTGAGGCTCTCATCTCGTTGAGTCGTCGGTACAGGACGTAGGCCAAACCCAGGGTTAGGGTGTGGCTGATGATTGTCGAAATGCAAAGTGGCGTGTCAGCGGCGGACCATGCTTGAACAACAGGTGAAGTGTTCAGGGTGGGCAATCTGGACAATGCTTGTAAGGCTGTGTCAAGGGCAGCAATGTCTATGATCTGTGACCCCCCCTTCCTCAATCCATTTTTCCAGTTCGGATTGGTATTCTTCACTCGGAAGGTGGTACAGGGCTAGGTCGTCCAGGTGAAGGATGGTGCAGTGAGTGCAGCTGTCGCACTGGAGTGTTAGCGAGCCACCTGTCACCTACAATCTCTGCTTGGGTCTCGATGCCTTGAGTGCGAGGCTTTGCTTCGGCAGGGCAGCGGGTGTCGCTGATCTGCAGCCTGCAGATTCCGTCAGTGTTGTCTCTGAGGAATGGTCTGTTAAGGCAGAGATAGTGAATGTCTTTGGTCAATGTGCACATGTGCAGGTTTGGGGCCAGGTACAGCTGTGGGTTGCTGTCGTGGTAGGCCACCACGTCTGGAGTGCGAATCTTGATGTGAGTGTCACTTTTCAAAAATCCGACCTTGACAATGTCTTTTACTTGGTAGAGTCGGCTTGACTCTATGATGGGTAGGTTCAGGAGAAAACCCACTTTCCTCTGCTCGGAGTCGACGCAGAGTGGGATGGCGCTACCCAGAGAGTAGGTATGGTGTGCTTGTAGAGGGTCAGTTGGCGTGGTGATGGCAGGAGCCAGCATGGTTTGCACCAGGCTTAAGGGTATCAGGTACGGTGGAATTCTACCCATGGCTAGGCTGTCAATGGAGGAGCTCACCTCCCGCAGCAGGTCTGTCATCCGGGCTGTGACCAGCTGAGTTTGAGCAAAGTCATTCTGGGAGACAGTAAATAGCTGTTTCATGGAGTTCACTGTCTGGTTCAGCAGAACGCTGTGAGTGTTGAGAATTACCACTGTTCCCTTAAATGTCTTGTGGGTGATTGCAGGGAGGCACTCTGTGTCGTAAGTTGCTCTTTTAGCAGTGGGATCTCAGTTTGAATTTCAGTCACATGCCGTCTCACGGTGGCTAGGTTCACTGCATTGACACTGGATATGTCAACGTTAAACAGAGTTCCGACAGCAGCGGCGGCTCTGAGCAAAGCTCCTAGGATCCGTTTGGCACGGCGGTTGTGTCCACTTAAGTCCGCTTGTGTGACAGTCGTTTTATCAAGTTGGTTGAGTATGTGCTCAACATTGGCCTCAGCGTGAGCGAGGGAGTCCTCTGTCCATCGGGCACTGGCCCAGCTGAATTGGGCTACTGTGCTGGGGTAGGGTTTTAGGTACACGTTGCGGGGGTCCACTTGAACATACACTTTCTGGGTGTGTGTGCGGCAGTTGGTTATCAGGAATCCCATTTGTTCTTTTAGGACGATGCCTGATGCCGGACCCGGTGAGATGCTGTCCGTTTGCGGCTGCCCTCTGGTTGGCTGAAGGCTCAGAATGGCAAACCACGGCAGCATCCTGGTAAAGGCAAAAAGAAGAGAGAGAAAGGTAGGAAACATTTCAGCGAGTGTCGTCCTTCTTTGGCTAGGACAGTCTTTTCGCTTCAAGGACAACGGTGTGTCACTTGCTTCGGTGTCTTGTAAGTGGTTCTGGTGCTGCAGTGTGCAGCACGTGATGCGTCATGGGCATACATTGGCATGACCCCCCTTCTGCATTGTGGCACCACAAGCCTTGGCGCTGTGATGGCATCAGGTGCATAACGTAGAATGTTGTCCTGTGCACGCATCTTGGTTTGGTGACCTGCAGTTGTCTGGGGCACCGGTTATCGGTGGTTGCAGACGGCGTGCTTGGGTGGTTGGAGGGGTCTGAGAGGTGGTTTCTCATATTGTCCATTGTTTTGTCATAGTCTTTGGTAAGCTGGAAGGTTAAGGTCAGGTGAAGCAGGGGCTCTGTGACATTTTGTCATACTTGTGGTGAGAGACGCATGCATGACCCTAAAAGTTCAGAACCACGGTTTAACTGGTTCGCTAGGTCTGTAGCATAAAGCTAGGTGTTTCACGTGTAGCTAGCTAGTGAAATGTGTCTTGTATCTTATCTTAGCTGTGGATCTTAGGAGGCTAAGATGTATGTGGTTCCGAGAGTATTTCCTGGAAGGGGCATAGCCGAGATGAAATAAATGACTTAAGATGGTTCTTTTGACTAAATTATTTCTCTGGACTGAACTAGTGGTTCACTACGGCTTGACAAAGTGAATGATAGGG
Source organism: Meda fulgida (assembly GCA_030578275.1). NCBI lineage: Eukaryota > Metazoa > Chordata > Actinopteri > Cypriniformes > Leuciscidae > Meda > Meda fulgida. Next base: position 3,676,849 of record CM060630.1, on the reverse strand, counting down.
GGAAAAGGACAGCTTTCCTATTTGAATTATGCGTATTATCAATCCTCTGGACCATAGTTGTGCCCTAGTAAATTGTTGAAATTACTTGTGTTGCAGGGTCACAAAATGAGTACACTGGTTGAAACTACGCCAAAATAACAAATAAGGGTGTCTCTGTTTCCTTGCTATATGAATGCATTTCATTGCTATATGAATTCTTCTCTAGCTACACAGTTTACATGTAGTCAAACTTAAGTTTAATTAACAGGGCATCTGCAAAGTTAGCCTTCGACGGTTAGCAAGGACTATGCCTAAACTAGTGAAGGTGAACTTTAGCTAAGAAGAGTTGCAAACACGGAAAGTGAATTAGAAATCCTAACTGGTGTTAAGGAAAGTATTCTAGAATACTTTGCACTGTGAAAACACAACGGTGATTAAGGGTTCAAGTAAATGATGCTAACTTCTAACTGTGGAAGTTATTATTTAGCTTAGCCTACGCTGGATGGATGCTATGTTAGGTTAGCTTAGCCTAAGTTGGATGGATGCTAGGTTAGGCTAGCTTAGCTTAAGGCTGGAAGGATGCTAGGTTAAGTTAGCTTAGCCTAAGGTAGATGGATACTAGGTTAGGGTAGCTTAGCCACCTAGGCTGGTTTGTTTACAAAGTGACGTCACAAGTTAGCACTTCCTGTGACAAGTTGTTGTCATGGGAACTAGAGTATGTCAGAACAATTCAACAGTCCCTGAAAAGTGTCTGCACCTTTTAACGGGTTAAAAGAGGGCGCCTATACTTTAAGTCTTTCGAGAACTTGATGTTACATTAAGTAAAATGCGACTGTTTTGGCATTTGCTAATTTTACTCATGTAACTCTGCTCTTTACTTTACACAACTTATTCTATTTGTTTACCGAGTAAGGAAATAGATTTGCTGTAAGTCAAAGGTTGTCTAAGCATCTATAGTTACGTTCCTCTCATGCATAAATGCTGACTTTTCAGCGAGTAAACAGTTTTGATCGCTAGGTAGCTCTCTGCTTGTAGATGCAGCTAAAATTTAGGTGAATTACATCAATCTAACAATAATTTGTAAGGCCTTTACATTGTAGAAAGGGGAGCATCACCCAGGTCTACATATATACAACTCTGTTCTGAGCTTTCTTTGTCAGACACAGGTTTAGTCATACTGCAATTTGGATTTCTTTTTAACCAAAGCAGAATAGATATCGGTACAGATTAGAGGCTGCTGAAATGAGATTCCTTTGTCACACAGACTTACGCTTTACGGCTGAACTTACTGATATTAGTTGGAAATCTAAGACTCTTTCACTTAAAGTAGAGATGTCAATTCCAGCTATCGTTTTACCTGCATTTAGACAAGCCAGCGATCAAAAATGCGTATTGCACGTTGTGTTCTAGTTGGATCGCAAAGATCCAATGCACGCCTGTAGGTTAACAGTAGTTTAAGGCTGAGGTGGTTTTCCTACACTCTGGCGGTAAGGTGACGTATGCCCTATTTGGAGCTAGTGTTTCTTGTAACCCTTCATTGTCAGGAAACCTAATGTTTAGCAATGCCAATTCAACCAGCATCTAGAAACTGTTTGTTTCAAAAGAGTTGTGCATAGTCTGTTGGCCGTTGAGATTTACGCGTCCATTTAAGATTCTTTTAACTCAGTAAAATTCTAATTTTACGAATGCAGAGTCTTGCAACTCTTTGAGCACACATTTTCATCTACTTTTAAAAGTTCTATGTCCTATGCTGATCAGGGACCCTTTTAGCAGAGTCTTGCACTGTGTTCTTGCAGTGTCTTTTGGTTTTGCACTTCAAAATCAGTGGGGTTTTAGGACTTCTTTCAGAAGAGGCCTTCTGCATTAGGTCACGCATCGTTGAGTGGGCATTGCGTGGTCTTTGGCGAGCTGGAAGGTGCAGGGTAGCGGACTTGAACCTTGACTTGGTGCTGAGGCTGTGTCTTCATGGCTGGCTGCGGGAGTTCCTGTGAACTCTGTGATTTTGGAGTCTGGCTTTGTTGTAGTTCTCGTGACCTCTGTGACTTGACAGTCTGGCTCTGGTGGCCTGTGTGACTGGAGGGGGAGGGGTTCTCGAACTTGAGCCCAAACTTTCAGTTGTTTGAAGTCCAGTAAAGGCTCAAAGCGATCAAGCAGATCTTTGCCAATTAGAAGTGGGTAAGTGTTCATTTGTGAGATGTACACCGGGTGGATCAGACTCATAGAACCAATTGTCAGGTGAATGAGAGCTACCTGTTCGAGCCGGATGTCGTTCTGGCTGTACGACTGCACAATCAGCTCACACGATTGGGATGTAAGAGTTCGATCTTGTCTCATAGCTTTAGCTCTGAGTTTTCCAAAAAGTTCAGCTGATATCAAAGTAAAGTCTGCGCCGGTGTCTACCAGTGCTTCAAGTCTCACGTCATTTTCCAAAGTGATGGCTAGGTAGGGTTTCCGGGCCACCCCCTTTTCGATCAGGTTCCCCAGGAGCTTTGGCGTCCGGGTTGGTGTGGTGATCGATGGGCGGTTAGGGCCGGTCTTGTGTTGTTCGCTGTGGAGGCAGGTAGACAAAGCAGCATTTCCTGGGTCTTTGTGATGTTGGACCCAGTCGTGGTAAACTGTGCTGTCATGCTTAGGGTGTGCAGCTGTCAGCTGTGGTGGCTGGGTGATGCTGTCACTTTGTGGTGTGACAGTAAGCTCTGTGGTCTGATGCTCATGAGCAGTGTTCTGGGTGCCTGTTTCAGGCCTTACGCTTAGACGTAGGATGTCTGGGTTTGAGTCTCTTGGTGATGGGGGTCGGCTATTTCTGGGTCGCCGGCTGGCTTCCCAGAATCTTTCAGAGCGCTCGCTCTGGTGCCTTGGATGAGCACCGTCACGGCCGTGCTGCCTTCTGCTGGCCTGGAACGGTCTTGACTCTCCGTAAGAAGGGCTGTGGTGTTGTGGGGCGCCCTCTAGAGGCAGCTCTGAGTAGTGTTCAGAGACAGAGTAGATTGTGGGGTCTTTAAAAGTCTTTTCGTACACAGTCTTTTGCTTAATGTGAGCTTTGTGGGCCAAGTCTCGTAGCTGTTGGGTAGACATGCTACGGGGACAGGCCAGGATGCCTAAGTAGTGACTCACTGTGGGATGCAGATTTCGAAGGAACAGAGTTCTGAAATTGACATCCTCTTCCATACCTGGCTGGTTCCGTGCTCCGAAGTAGGCTTGTCGGAGTCGGCTGTAGTAGGTCTGTGGGGTTTCAAGTCGGGCCTGCTTGAGGTCCGTGGCGGTGAATAACCCTTGGTCTGATTCTGGATCAGAGAATTCACGGATCAAAGCTTGTTGCAGCTGCTGGTAGTCCGTTTTGATAGTCTCTGGTTGACGGTCAAGGAAGCTGCGCACCTCACGACTGGAAGTAATTCTTAGCAGGTACAATCTGTTCCATGCGGTCGTGTTGGTAACAGTTTGTAAGTGAAAGTCAATGTCTTGCAGGTATGCGTGCACATTGTGGCCTCCTGCAGGGTTCGGAGTGAACGTCGGGATGTTTCTGGCCAGCTTGTCAGGTTCTTTGGGAGCCATGCCGTGGTTAGTGGCAGGGGTTCTTTGGAAAGGCTCTCCCCCCCTCGCTGTTGACGGGGATTCTTGTGGGCTGGCTGGTGGTGTTTTGAACAGCGGGCTTTCGCCCTTCTTTTCAGCTCTGGGTTGTTGGCTGAAAGGTGCGGACCGGTTGGTCAGGAGAAACTTTGTGGTGTGTGTTTCCCCTTCCCGGTCACTCTGCAGTCTATATGAGTGTTTCAGCTTTCTGTGAACAATGTCAAGTTCGTCTTTGAGATCGTGTCTCTGCTGAACAAGCTCGTGGATTTTAGCTTGGGCCGCTTGCAAGTGTTTTTCGCAGGCCTTGGCTTTAGTGTCTCTTTCTTTTAGTTCAGTCTCTGCTCTTGCAAGGAGAGCTTCACCTTCTCGGAGTTTCTTGTTGAGTTCCTCTCTGGTTCCTTTCTCTGACTGCTCTTTTCTGTATGTGTGTATACGAAGATCAGACAGGGCAGTTTGAAGTCTTTCCACTTCCTTCTGTAGCTCGGGGTCGGTGTCATCCTCTTCCTTGGTTTCGAGGAGCAGTTGTTCTAGACGACTGTGGATCTGGGCCTCCTCTGCTTGCATCTTTAGCGTTGCTACTTCGTGCTCCAGGGCGATGCAGCTCCTTTCGTGGAGGCGTGCTTGTGCAATGAGCTTGTGAGCGAGGTTTCCGACGTGTCGGGCCCAGTCTTTGTCGTTGTAGCTTTGACTCGGTTCGTGAGCCGTCAGCTTGTCCAAGTCGGCGTCCAGCTGCTTTTGGCTGGGGGGCTCTGAGTCACTGGCGACCTTGGGCAGGAAGGTAGTCGTCATGGCTTTCAGCCATGTCTCGAGGTTGTCCCAGTGGACTGCGGGGCTGGAAGATCGGAACATACTGGCTCACTGTGGGCGAGAGGAACACAGCACACACAAAGAGACCAATGCAAGTTCGTTTACAAGCTATAATACTAATACGGGCGATGCCGTCTACAAGAATTTCGGCTAACTGATGCAGGCAGTTAGAGTTATGTGGGGACAATTTGCGTAGGTCAGCGTGGGACCTAAATAAAGATTTTGACAGGGCGGTAGCCTAGTGGGTCATCTGTTGATGCTAACAGCTTGGTTGTCAACCTGTTATTTAGCTTTCCTCGGTGTCTCTCGTAGGTTCTGCCTCTAGGTGAACTGAAAGGAACAGATCACAACAGAAAAGAAAAATAGCAAGATGGGAAAGATGGAAGTAAAATGAAACAATAAAAGTGAATAGGTCTGTAATGAAATGGAGTGAATAATAACACAGGAAGTGTTACAGGGGATAAGGAGGCCTGAGCCTGCTATGTGTGGCTTGGAGAAAAGGGGATGGGCCAAACACTTAAATGACCGGGGGAATATCTAATATTCTGTGGCCTATACTAAGTGGATGGGTTTTACCTTATGTTAGCTTGCCTGGGGTGATTTGAGGTCCTCCCTGGTCGGAGCCAGCGTCGCGGTCAATCTTTCCGTCGTCCCTTAACACTCAACCGCAGTGTCCCCGGGCCCCTCCGTTCATCTGTACCAAGGTGCGCCCTCTCAAACAACTTGACTTTAAACACAACCGGCAATACCAAGGTGTCAACTTGCCAGACGGCACAGCAAAGTGGATTTTCCCCAGAACCCTCAAAAAGAGTGGCCCCTCTTCGGGCCTTGGTTTGAGTAATTATTCCAAAATTGCCTTGTGTGTCGACTAGTGTGGTTGACTTCCCTTTGGAGTGCCAAATTGCTGAGTCTTATTGCGTGCCACACCAATGGAAAGAAACAGAATGGGTCCGAGACTCACGCACGGCAGGCGTCGGTAACGCCGGTCAGACGACCCCGCTCGCTGGAAACCAACCAGGGATGACTGTCAAATCACCACAGCATAAGAGAGTGTTCTACCTATGAATACAAAACAGGATGAAGAACAAGTGAAACTTAAAGTGAATTAAGGCTTTCTTTGTCTAAACCAAATTGAGTACTTATGTAGAAAATAAAAAGCAAAGGCTTTACTAAATAATGGTAAAAACAAAAGGGAATTATGACCATGTTAATTATCAGAATCACCTAATCCCTAAAAGAAGAGATATCAATAACTAAAGCAGGATGTCACAGGAGGAGGCAAGCTGTAGTAGCGGGTTTGTGCCACAAGGGGGCGTACTTCCTCTCAGTGGTCAACCTGGTTGAAAAGGCAGCTTAATTTAAATTGCAATTCAAACTGGTTTAAACTCAATTTAAATAAGTGTATAAAGAGATGTTAAGTAACATCTAATCTAGTAAGGATACAGTTGTGATGAAGTATCAATACGAAGAATAAATAAAAAAAAATAAAAAAAAAATTGAACTGAGAAAGTTAATTCAAATTTAAATTCGAAATTTGTTTGTTTCAACCCAAATTTGAATGAATGTAAGAAAAGTAAAGATCAAAATTATATCTGATGATGATCACGATTACTGTAAGGTATCAGTGATAAATAAAATAAAGCCAATGAAAAACTGGAAATATACCACTTCAAAACAGAATGAAAGGAGGAAAAGTGATGCACCGTCTTAGCAGGGGATGCCACAAGGGTGCGTGTCCCTCTAAGTGGGTATCAGTGACTGACAGGCAAACACGATGTAAATTTAAATTCAAACCGGCTTAAAACCAAATTTAATTAAGCGTGTAAGGGAATTGACAAATCAGGATAATATTTTATAATAATTAACGATAACAGCAAAGTATCATCAATAACTATAAAACAATCAAAAGAGAAAAGTAGAGATAGGCAATTCAAAACAGAATTTGAAAAGAGAGAAAAGGAGAGTTGAGTGAGCCGACTTAGAAGGCGGCCACTAGGTGGTGGACTTTTAGCAGTAAGAGAGCATTATCTGAAACGGCCCTCGCGTAATAGCACTCATGCATGCCGAAGTTAGAAGGCGGGGCGTAATTTGAGACTTCTAAACTCCCTCTAGTGTTTAGTCAGCGGAATTACAACCACTTTTTAATGTGATTCAAAAGCTAAGAGCTTTCAGCTTGCGTCACGCACTGATTTTCTGGAATAAATCACAAGTATACAATTAAGATCTCTGCGGATCTTTTTGGTGCTATACTGCACAAGAGTATATGGCGGGATTTCTTCGCCGCACATACACAAATGTGGACAACAGGAATTTTCGTCTGTTGGTTCGAACTCCAATAAACATTTTTCACAATAGCACTTGTGATTTAAATGTATTAGATCTTCAATTGGGTAGCTACGCCAATTTTTGGACCAGGAGTTTATCGTTTTTGTTGAATATCACTGGGTTAACCCCGAATTCAATAACGATATTTGCATGCAAGGCCTATGTTTAAAAGGAATCTCGCTTAAAAACATATTTATTCAAACCGGTAATACGCACGTGAGAATTCTTCATTCACAGCGATTTAAAACAAATATTAGAAATGTATCAACTGCAGAGGTATTTCTTCATCTCTTAACAGGACATTTGTAATATTAAAGTACTGCAGTCTTAGCATTTAACAGTGCTAACAATTGTCTAGGCATATTTTTAGCAACTTGTTAAAAATGTAACGTTACTGACTTCGGCTTTTTGCCTCAGTCGGTTAGGAGTGAGTTCGCGTTGCGACTTATCTCACAATTTCATAATTTCATAGCGCGCACAAAAAAAAAAAATTAATAACCATATACACAGATTGAAACTGGATTGCTCATAAAACAAAGTTTGAAATTGCCCGCGTTCTCCACCAAAACTGTAACAACATTTAGTTTTACATTAAATTAGCTCAAATTATATATAGGGAATTTTAATAATTAATCATGAATATGATTAATTTATTGCATATTACAGTTAAATTATCGAAGTTGAAAATAGATTGATTGTACACACGAATGATCAATCACAACGAATTATAATTCCTCATTCATATGTCAATGGTCCATTTTCAGATCGATTATATGAGATAACCTTTAATGGAGTTAATTTAGCTATCGAACTGTTTGTCCAGCAAACGGCCGTAAGATTAACTTATCAACTTCTCAACAAAGTTATCCCTTCTTATAAACTCCAAGAAATATCAATTTTCTGGCCGTGAACATTAATTTTCCTGTGTTTATAAAATTAGACTACGCAACGTAGTCAATAATGAAAGCTTTGTAGCTATGATCGAAATTTCATTGACTCTGTAAAATGAGCATTTTAGACAGAAGGCAATCAAGAATATAATGGTTTTAATAGTTGGACTAATAATACATCGAACTACAATTCACACAGAATATATGTATATACACCCGAAACAAACAAAACGAAAAACATTACAAACACGAATTAAAATAGGACGAGAGAGAAAGATAAAAATGAGAGGGAGAGAGAGTTGGGAAGAGAGAGAGAGATCCGTAGGATCACAGCTTGGCAAAATTCACCTGGACATTTAAACCTTTAAGAGACAACACGGAAAAACAGTCTTAATGCTCTAAAATCTTGGTAACTCAAATATACTTGCATATAGTTCTCATGTGTCTGAGCCCTGCGGCGTGTGTGAGCGGCTGGTCTTTGTATGTTCCGTTGGAGCGTCACGTGGTTTGCTGCGGTCTGGAGCGCGCAGTTTCAAAGAAGGCTTAAAGGTCTTTGACGTAAATTACCAAATAAATAATTCAGACTAAGTTCATTTCTGGTGAAATGAACAAAGGAAAAACAAACTTAAACAAAAGAAAAGAAGAGGAAAGATCCCCCAGGGCGGGGATCACGAGTATGATGGTTACATCGGATCGAAGGAGAGGGAAGAGTCCAGACCAAAGTCGAAGTTCCCTCGAAGAAGGGAGTTCCCCCAAAGATGCAGTTCTTTCTCCCCCCTCCTTACTTCTCCAAAACTAAAACCAAAAAACTAAAGATGAGGTGCTTGGTGGTCTTCTTTAAAGACACTTCTGTTTACGCCTCCTCTGGCGTGAATGCACCAATCAGCTGGGAGGAAAGTGTGCGGATAAGTGTTCCTTTGTTCCCTCGAGATCGACTTTGCATGTTTCATGACCATGATGTAAAAATGCGTTCAATTTTACTCCAGAGATGATAAAACATAGTAACATACATTTTACGGTTTGCACCTATATATATATGGTTTGGTCAGATCAAGAGAATTCTAAAGGTGTGAAGAACGACATACAAACATTATAGGAAAACAGTTACATTAAAAATGCATCTAAAAGCACCTCTGTTCATTTAGAAGATTATAATACGATCACATCTAACCCCAATGGAACATGGGCAAACATAAAAACATATCGTATATATCATAGTACAAGTCTCTCAATTGAGGAGATTGGAGAAAAAGTCCTTGTGTGTGTGTGTGTGTGTGTACTGTGAACGTGGCTGGGTCATTCGTTGGTGAAGATGTGGTGAACTTTTGCTCACCCCCCTCCCGGGCAATGATATGTGTGTGCGTATTCTTTGAATTGATGAGTTTTAAGTCTGGTTACAATGACCAGTGTGGTTCATCACACAAGGTTGTCTGTGTTTGTGAGGTGTCCTGAAGAGGGGACACCACGGGATCTCCGGCCAGAGAGGCGCTCCTGTTGGGTCACATGTGGTAAGACAGAGGACCCTGTGATTACTTATCAGCGAAAAACGCCGCGGGGGCACTTCTGGCATCGGTCATTTAATTAAGTCCCATCGCCATTTGCTTGTGTGTGAATGAGTAACTTAAAAAGTCTCATGACATCTCCATTCTTCAGATTGTGAAAGAAACAGGAGTGTTTACTTAATTGGAGACTTAGTTGATTAAAACCACATGATTGCGCTGATCATCTGATTATTGCTACAACTGTATAAGTGCTGCAGTTCATCAAATACAACTCTCCCTGAAGAAAGGTCATTTAGCTGCTCTACAACAGAATTAAAGTCAGCTTCAGGATAATGCACATAATCTAGTTGATAAAAAATAAATTCAAATATGTTAGACTAGGTAGTGATGAATTTTAGAAAAAAGTTTTGAAATGTAGAAAAAAAGCAGAAAAAGTAGTAAAGTATTCTTACCTCCCCAGCACAGTGTTGGGAACTGTGTCTGTGCTGTCGTAAACCTCCACATAGTCAAACTCACAGACATCCTGCGTTTCCAGACTGAAATTCTGAAAGCTTAGTCTTACAACTTGTCCATCTTCCACCAATATTTGCCACGTACACATCTATAAGAGAACAGTCAAACATTAAGTAGTAGAGATAACTTAAATAAATAATATAATAGAAACAGTCATGCAACAGAAACAAATAATAGTTACTTAATAGTTGGCCTACTGAACCAATCCGTTAATTGATCAGTGCACAACCAGGTTGGCAGGACTGGTCAACAGCTCCATATGTAATACTTATTTCATATGCCGAGATATTTCCCAATCATAGCAGTGGGTATTTACATTGAAATCTTAAAAGAGACATGCCTTTTAAAAACTGACCCCTGGTTTCACAGACAAGGTTTAAGCCTAGTCCCAAAATAAAGGCATGTTTGAGCTGCTTTAACTGAAAGCAACTTGCAGTGACATATCTTAACTTGCACATCTGTGAGGGCACCATTAATGCAGAAAGATATGTACACATTTTGGAGCAACATATGCTGCCACCCAGATGTTGTATTTCATCTGGGTGGCATTTTCCAAAAGGACAAAGACAAACCACATTCTGCCCAGATTACAAGCGCATGGTTGCATAAGCAGAGAGTGCGGGTGCTAGCATGGCCTGCCTGCAGACCTGACCCGTGTCCGATTGAGAATGTGTGGCGCATTATGAAGCACAAAATAAGGCAATGAAGGCCCTGTACAGTTGCACAGCTGAAGAAATGCATAATGGATGAATGGGGAAAAATTCTGCTTGCTTAAACTTAACCAACTGTCTTCAGTGCCCAAACGCTTAAAAAGTGTTATTAAAAGGTGATAAAGTGGAGTGAGTTGCAGTCATCAGATTGGAAATGAGTGTATCTTCAAAAATAAATTAAATTCACAAAGTAAAACATCAAATAATGTGTTATTATTGTGTTTTCAATATAGTACACGGTGAATTTCATTTTCATGAAATGACTCTTTTTCTTTTTTCTTTTTTTCTTTTTGTTGCCTTTTCCATACTGTCCCAACTTTTTTGGAATTGGGGTTGTAAAATGAGTCACTCTACCACTGATCTATAGAGAGTGTCTCAAGAAAATTCATCTGAACTGGGGTTTAACAGGTACTAAAACTAATGTGTAACTAAAACCACCATTTCAGTCACCATTCTGTCAAGCACCTAATGTCTCCTACGCACTGAAGGCAAAGGTAGAGGCTGAAATAAATCGACTACTGGAGTTGGGGATCATCCCCTTTTTGACATGCAATGAGTAGGCTATGCCTATCATGCCAGTTGTTAAAAGGAATGGAGATATGAGGATTTGAAAGTAACAGTAAAGCCCTAATAATAATTTGAACTTTCCCTGATTCCACAAATTGAGGATTTATTTGCGTCACTGAAAGAAGGCCAATGCTTCACCAAACTGGATCTCTCAAATGCATACCTACAGGTGCCTATGGCAGAAAATTCATGTAAATGTCTCACTGTTACTACGTCAAAAAGGCTCTTGTGTTACAACCATTTCGTATTGCTTTGGGTCCTACAATCTTTCAAAGGGCAATGGATCAGGTCTTACAAGGCATTCATAACGTGCATTGTGATCCAGACAATATATGAAAAACCAATTCTTTTGCATAGAGTTTGACTGTTCATTGTACTAAGTTCAGTCTAAGAACAAGGACATTGAATGATTATAGAGTTTATTCACAGCACATTCTGTTCTCCAGGTATAAGTAAGGGTACAGAATTATGCAGGTGTTTCATTGTTGAGTGAATAGCAAAAACGCTATAGGCCAGATTTACTAACAGCTCCTGCACTTTTGGTGTTAAGAAAATTACTTTCAGGATTTATTAGACATGCCGTGAAAAATTTGTGATGAAAGGGCATGGACACAGTTATTTTTGCGGCTGACCTTATTGCATATGTATTTGTAGGAGTTTGTCTGCACCCTTGTCAGAACAGATCTGTTTTTGTTTGCAAAGTTTATGCTATATAGTATTAAGATTCAGGAACTGAATTACAGTGGGTGCAGTTAATAAGACATTTACCTGTTGATGTGGGTAAGGCTTTGGATGGTTTGGACTGGACAATGATCCATGTTCTCCTGTTATTTTCCCTCCACATACTAAGAATCAAAAGATTGCATCCATTATGGTTTTTACTTTCAAGTGAGATAAGAGACTAGAAGTATCACACTTTGTGTAATGACTTTATTACTCAAACCCTTGTGCTTCTGACTACAGTTGACTTCATCTGAGTGGTCCTGACAGTTTGGGTGGCTGTCACAGATGGAAATTGGTAGTAAGCAACGACCACCATCACACATAAACTCTTCTCTGGAGCAGCTTTCTGATTGCATGCAGAAAGAAAACTTTAGTACATAAACTGAAAAATGTAGTTTAAAACACACCATGTGACATTTTTTTTTTTTATCATTTGTGATCAGGGGCCGTATTCACAAAACATTTAATCATACCACTAAGAGTTCTCCTAAATAGCAGTAAAAGTTCTTGGGTAAGAGTTTTCTCTTAAAACCTATTCACAAAGCTGCTGAAACCAACTTTTACTAAGGAATATACAGAAGTCTTAAACTAAGAATAAGGGCGGGGTTGACCTCGTTGCTATGAATGATGTCAACATGCTTACTAACTATAATTTGGCTGATTGGTCTCTGTTAGTGACTTAATCATAGAAATATTGTTGAACTATATATCATGTTGCCATATCCAAATAAATGTTTATGAATGTTGCCATATTCAAATATAGATTTTAAAATAAATATCTTGCCATATTCAAATAAAGATTTTAAAAAGTAGGTTAAGTGTCACTAATTAAACAAGTATATGTTCATTTAATTGTCAGCCTCTTACATGTCTGAATCGCGATAGATTGCACAATTCAAGCTACAAATTATGGTTTATAAACATAGTTCGGGAGGAGCACTATCTAATCAGCTCAAGAGGAGGCACATATACTGTATACACAGCCGACTCACCTAGTTATCTCGACAGTTTTCTGCATCCCCCGCCACCCCGACTCCTCACTCTCAGTCCAGCCGGGGATATGGGGGAGTACTCAGTGTTTGGGATAAATTCCGAGCTCAGAGCCCTCGATCCCCTCGGAAAGCACGGCAAATAGGCTTATTTTACTCTTTTACCCAATCTGATCATTTGTAAGTGTTCAAGTGTTGCAAGTGTTCAGTTGTTGTGGCAGTTGTTTCACCGGACAGTTGTTTCAATACTGGACATCAACCACGGCAAACTCTTTTCATATACTGTCTACTTTCTATGTATAACAGTTCTATCTAATAACGTATTAGACAGGACTGTTAGACAGAACAAAAACGAATGAACACGGAAAATGCAAGCACTATATGCTCCGCCTCTGCCGTTTTCAGCGCCGTTAAAATAAATGTCAAAATGGAGAAAAAGCCTTTGGAGAAACCAGGAGAACTGGCCCCCCGACTGAGCCTGGTTTCTCCCAAGGTTTTGTTTTCCATTCTGTCACCTGATGGAGTTTTGGTCCCTTGCCACTGTCGTCATTAGGGGCTATCGCACCAGGTAGTTCTAGAAACTAGCCACCAGGGCGGTTCCCTAAGAACTAATGGTTCCCTTAGGAACATTTTCCTGGTTCGAACATGCTGAAATGTAGGTACTCCCACCAATAGTTTTAGGAACTATGAAAAGGAAGTCCGGTGCGAAAGCCGCTTTTGTTGCTTTTGGCTTTTGGCTTGCTTAGTGGGGGACATTTAAAATTCAACAATATTATTGATCTGCCTGCATTGACACCATTAAATCACTGTTTTAAATTAACTCAAATAACAAAAATGAACCTTCACTGAACTTACTTAAGCTGGACTATAAATTTAGGTCTGACACGCCCATTATTTTTTTTATATTCTTCTAAATCGGCACTTTTTTAAGCCTTAAAATGTTTTGTGAATATGGCCCCAGAATATCATATACATTTTCACCGCTTGCTGCTCTTGTATTAGCAACAGATTCAAACGTTTTAAAGTTTAAGGTAGTATACAGTATAATTAGACTCAGATTAAATTTTCACTATTGCATATTTATTGGATATGACACATTTAAATTGTAGACTATTTCAATATCGTCACCCACAACACAGACTGTTAGATCCACAATACAGTCTACAAAGACAAAGACAAATCTCAAAAACATTCCAGGCACTGCATATCAATAGCACGAGTCCATGCTTTCATGTTGCGTGCTCTTTATACATAAAAGTTATCTTTTACATGAACCTGATGTGAACCTGGTATGAAAAATGAACTTGTTGACTTTGATTACTAGGCACAGCATTCCAACAGGTATAGGTCTAGATGTTTGAATCTAAAACTAAAATATGTTATAGTTGGGTTTAGGTTTGGGGTTAGGTGTAGGGTTAGGCCAGGTGTGTCCAATCTTCTGGATAGCTCCAACTCCAATTAACCACACCTGCAAATCAAGGTCTTAGTAGGCATAATAGAATCTTCCAGGCAGGTGTGTTGAGACAAGTAGGAGCTAAACTCCAGGAGCAGGTTTGGACACTCCTGGGTTGGGCTACTGAAAAAACTGCCTTGATTTATTTAAAATGGTATTGGTCAGTTGATTCCACAACCATTTTAAATACATATAGATTGAAAAGGCAGGCACATATAGCGGGTTGTGAAGCTTGCGCCTCCGTGATCATGTTTAGTACTCGTTGTGACAAATACTGCATCACTGGTGGGCTCTGGGTACCGGCCACAAAAGCAAATTCCGCTCTGGGTTGGGGTGTCAAATCGTGACCCGCGCCTGGGACAGAAGGCCCCTCCTCAGCGGGATGGTCAATGAAAGTACCACCAACGACTCCATTATCTCCAAAAACCATAGCTGGTTGGGCCATCTCGGTGCCACCAGTAGCACTAACTCCTATTCCTCCCCGATTTTCTGCAGTACCAGAGGCAGCAGTTTCATATTTTTCATATAATTCATATTTGTGGCCCCTTGGCCAGCAGTGAACTAATGTGTCCACTCCCAGAGGGGATGGCGTCAGTGAGAAATACAACTGGCAGTGGGTGGTCTAACATGTTCCAAATCATTTAGACCTTAACGGGATGTAGTTAAGCAGATGAAGACGGCAGAGCAGCGCTGTCACGCCTGCCTATGATAGCCACCAGAGGGCACTCCTTCCGTCTTTAACTCATCATGGATTGCATTTCCCCTAAACCCATTGCCTTGGCTCATTATGTCTGATTACTTTCAGCTGTTTCTCATTTCCCTTGTTAACTCTAACCCTGTTTATCCACTAATTTATTGCGTAGTCTAGTGTACGGAATCAGCTATGCCTTGGTTGTCTTCTGCACCGCCATGTGGATCTACAGTCCTGTCTGTTCTGCTCTGCTCTGCTGTGGTGGTCATTTGCTCCGCCGTGGGAATGACAAGCGTGCAAGTGTATAGGAAGCGTTGTCGTTGCTAGAAAATATTGTTTTGTTTTCTGTGGTAATATGCTGAAGTCGTGTTTGTTCCCCTGCTGTGCCACATGGATTTTCGGTATCTCTGAGCTAGCATAGCCATATTTTTTGATAAACGGTAAGGAGTGTCCAACGACAGGTAAAGTACTTAAACAGTTTAAGCAACTACACATTAGGAGAATCAGTCAAGCAGCTGAAGTCAGCATCAGTGTATAAGTGTATTTGTTCATTGTCTCCTTTGTTTTTAGCAGTTGTCGTTGCTTGGAAACATTGTCCTCGAGAAGCTTGAGGACATCCCAAAGAGACACAAAATCACTTTTATGGACCTTAACCTTGACTGTTCCCTACTGGTGGAATGACCTGCTGGTGAAATTAACTCCACCCGAGCAGCTGAGACATTTTCATGTATTCTTTTTTTGTGAATACTTGACATTTGTATTCACACTTACTATTCTACTCTATTTATATTATAGTCTGTAGCCAGGGCACACAGGCCACTGTGGCCGTACAATGATTTTTTTTTTTCACGGGGCATGAAGGCCAAAGTGTAGGCAACGGCGGCCATGGCCGCGGTATAATTCCCACGCTGCACTAGAGGTCCTCAGTTTTAACGGTGACTATGCATTCTCACTATATTCCCCATGATCCTGTCTGTCACTGAGTGTTCATTGTGTTCAGCTGTTTCTCGTCACCTCGTTTAGCACTTGTGTATAGTTCAGTCAGTTTCAGTGTTTGTCACGGAGTCCTTGTAATATGTCCCCACACTTCCGTTATTTGTGTCTGTCTGTCTGTCTGTCTGTCTGTCTGTCTGTCTGTCTGTCTGTCTGTCTGTCTGTCTGTCTGTGTCTGTCTGTCTGTCTGTCTATCTGTGTCTGTCTGTCTGTCTGTATTTCATGTTTTGGATTGCCTTATTGGACTTTTGACCCTTGCCTGGACTGGTGTTGTGAGTACGGATTACCCATTAAATATACTGCTTTAGGATCTACTGTTTCCTGTGTGTGTATCGTGACAAAAATTTTCAAAATAAATTAGAAGGTTAGTTTTGGGGATTCATTGTTTTACATGAGTTGATGACTTCCCTTTTAGGCCCTGTTTACACCTGGCATTAAGATGCGTTTTGGTCAATCGGATCACAAGTGGGTGATGTACAGGTGTAAACGGAGTCTAAAACATTTTGAGCGTGTCCACTTTCAATCACTTCCAGAGGCAGTCGCATATGCATTTAACCGGATTGCTTTCGTAGTGTAAACGCCACAAACAGCCAAAAAACAGCCACAAAAGACGCCTACTCTCCACCTACTGACTTAATTTGTAGACATTATGGTAAGCCAGGCGGGATTTACCAAGACCCAAGTTTGATTTGAAGAGGAAAAATTTGCCAAGCACTATGTTCTCTCCCCACGCTCACAGTGTTCGGCATGCTCTTGCGGCTTTTAGAGCAGAAACGAAAGCTGCTGCTCTCTGTATGTTTTCTGTCATCTCCAGTTGTGTTCATATTTGAATTTCTTCAGCTTCTTTCATCCATTAGATCGAGATCTAAAAAAAATCCCATACATTTACCTGGCCATAGACCCTCCCCTTGAAGAAATCAGTACAGAAGTGGCCGAAAGTGGACAATAAAGACAGAATAAAAGACCGGGTGTATTTGTATCCCTCGTCTACTCGTGATCCAATAGACCAAAACGCATCTTAATACCAGGTGTAAACAGGGGCTTAGACATCTCAGTTGGTTACCTATAGAAAGCAGAGTAGGACACCTAAAACTAAAAATGGTACACAAGGAAAGTTCTTCTGCTTCCTGCAAATCGATCAATGAAATGTAACTGGATATTGCATATCAGATGAAAAAGGTGTTTTTTTTTTAATATAAAGAACACGCTAAAGATAGATATGCAGTGCCAGGAGATTGAGATTATTGATCTTAAGGCTTATGTTTGAAATTAATTTATTGCACAAAGTTAAATGATGCCAATATAAAATATAAACTGTACAGTTTAAACTATTAAAAGGAACCTAATGTTGATATGTTTAAGTTATACTTACTCTGTCCTGGTAATATAGAATGGTATTGTGCAATGAACCCATTGCCACCAATATTCCCATCAGTGTGAAATGACACCAACACAGTACTGCTATTTGTATTCAATGTAGGTGGTGAAACATTGCCACAAAATCTAGGAAGAAGTGAATCTTAATTATTAAAGGTTTGAGAGAGATCACCAAGAACAGCCTTGTACAGCCAAATGTACTTAACTAATTTATTCCAATGTATGCAGCTTCTGTTTAAGAGGTATCTTGTTTTTTTTGTTTTTACAGATAATTGTGTTTTTTTAGGAATAACTGACGGCGGGCCATTGAATTATTAGATAAGTTGGTAACGGTAATGCGGTGGTAATGTGGCCATGTCGGTTTACGTTATTTTTTTAAATAATAATATAGTAAATTATCCAGCTTATACTGTGGTTACCATGGCTCAAGACAATGTTCAAACGTTTTATTTCAAAACGTGACAGGTTTTGATGTTATTCCATATTGTAGACACCCAATCCGTTTTCTTGTTGTTAAAAACGCACGTTGTGGAGTGAAAAGACTAAATATAAATGGAATTAGTACATAAAATACTTAATATTAAAGATGAACAAAAAATAAAGTGTAGGCAGTCAGGCTGGGTTCACAAAACCATTCAGGCTCGAAGTCAGTATGGCAAGTACCACTATGTACACAGAGACATTTCATAGATGATTAATTGACCATTGAAAATTATTGACCATTAAAACTACTCCCATCTTGTCGCCAACAAGGATCATGTTGTGACAGATAACGTGCGCTCTACTGATCTCACTCCAATTGGTTGTTGTGCCCAAAAGTTGCACTTCATTTGAATAAAGTTAAACATATCTCAACTTTGTTCCATCACTGAACACACTTACATCCAGTCACCAATGGAAATTGCTAGCTCTCCATTGAAATGAATAGGATCATGGTGTCAGATGCCCTATGATCTTGTCGCCATAATGGACATGCACATGCGCCGGCCATTGCAAGTCCTCAAAACCAAATGAAATGTGCCATTTAGAACAGGACATGGCCGGATATAATCTTTGCCATAATTCATTTGTTTGTTCACAGTTTGAATTATTTTCAAGACCTGATGTGAACAAAATTATATTAACAGAGGGGCAGTGCACAAGTGCACCATGGATGTTGATGTTTTTGGCCAAATGAAACACCACAAAAACTTTTCTCTTTTTTTTTTCTTCTGAAGACCAATCAGAACAGACTGAGGCTGGCTGACCAATAACAGCTGACTGGATTTTTAGGAAGGTGGGTCTTAAAGAAACCAAAACAAAAACATTTACACAGAATGTGAAAATTGGTTCTGCAACACTGTACACTTTAGGGGAAAAAGTGGCTTTTCGATATTGAAAAAACTTATCCAGCCTTGACTAGGGTTTCCAAAAAGTGATTGTTTTATTGAAGAATTTGTAACACTTTACAATATGTTTGCACTAATATGCATTGATTCATGCTTAACTAATGCTCCGATAATCACGTTAATATATGACTCATGAAGAACTAAACCATTAATTAATGATTACTGCATCAGTAACTAATAAAGAGTCTATATGATTAATAGATGTATATGAATTGCTGTTTATTAAAAGTGCAATGGGTCATCTGGGAAATGCTAACTTAGCCTGCTAGCATTGAAAGCATACGATCCCACCCTCCCATCAAATCGCTGTCCAAAGCCATGCCTCCAAAACACGGACGTGTACAGACCAGAAGCGAGTCGACAAGAGACATCGTTATTGGATTACATCATGTGTCATTCACCGGTGAGAAAACTTTACAGTACATTGAGTAACAGTACTACAATAACAAATGCAAAAAACTTTTTAAATGCAAATGCAGCAAATTTTCTGTTGTGTAGCTACCAAAACCTTGTAAGTGTGTAATAATATTACTTGCATGACATGGTTTCCACGATAGAGTCTGCTTGGTTCAGATGAAGATATACAGTATAGATCGTAGATCCTTTGACAGTGCCACTTGTCGGTTGTCGGTTCAGAAGGAAAGTTAAGTTGTTGCTGTTTGCCTGCCATTCTCGCTCTGTCTGCACAGCGTATGTGAAACGCGCTGGTGACAAAATCTGCGTGAACAGCCAGCGCAGTGTTATGTAAACACACGTTGACTGACAGGGAACACATGCTGTCATTTCATTCGGACCAAATTAAATGATTGAACGTACATTTTATGATCCTACGCCTTCCAAATACGCCTAAAAATAAATTTAGACCGCTTAACATATTGATTACTATCAGGATATGAGGAGACTTTCAACCAGCATAACAAAAAAGAATTGTAGACAAATCACCCATTGCACCTTTAAATGTGTCATCATGTGTTAATTCCTTAATAACATAGTATTAACTAATAGTCTCAATTAATTAATTACTACAATTGATCAAAGCTACATACTTCAACTTCCAGTTGTCTGCTTTAATTCTTTATTAGCTAATGATTTGCAAAGATATCATTATGTTATGACTTTACTGTGTATTAACTAATTGTTAAGTAATATGTCATAATAGTTTTTATATCCACATTAAGCCATGGATTTCAATTTCCAACTATCTGCAACCGGGATTCCACTGTGCCTGATAAACTGCCGTATCCAGTTCCTTGTTGTTTATGGCAGAGGAATATGTCAGGTTAAGCTTGAGGTCTAGGATTCAAAGGCAAAACACTGAGAACATGTGGCCTGGCACTGCTATTTTGTAACACTTTGTCTAGACCGGAAAAAGACAATAGAAGCCATTACAGTCAGTGACACTACACTGGAGGAGAACGACACTACACGACAAGACAAAAACAAAAACACAGTAAACTGATGCCATATTCTATTTCTTACATACTTCTAGCTTTTGCGCTACTTTTGTTACTAGGGACAAAAGGACTTGCAATGGCCTGTCATGTCCAGTGTAGACAGCTGTTGCAGCATGATGTGATAGGCTAATGGTCGTGTCCAGTTTAATAAAAAAAAGTAATTGTGTGCACATCCCACCTTCTGGCAGGTGCAGGACAAAAATAACTAATAAAGTGAAAAAAAAAACAACAGTGTCCCCAACACTGCTTTTAACTCCCTTATTTAATAAAAAAGGCAACATTTCGACCCTGCTGGGTCTTCTTCAGACAAAAACAGTCCAGTTTAAACACAGTGTAACAGCAGTCAGTAGTTCAGATTCTTGTGTGCTGATATTTGTGTGCAACCCAACTTCCTCATCATTCAGACACATTCTATGACATTACACTCACTGTGCAACTACCCCACCGACCTTTAGAAGGGATGACAAAACACATAACCATGATGCCATATTACTTAACAATTAGTTAATAGTCATGTGCCTCGACAAGTTAAGTTATAAAATAATGATACATTTAAAAATCATTAGCTTGTAACGGTTTAAATGTTACCTGAGTTTTTTATAGTATATTTTCTGACTATTGCCTGGAAAGTTACCTGGGTCAAGTGTAGTACCACTAGTAGCCGCTTGAGGGCACTAGTGCATAATGGCTACTAGATATAAGCCTGGTAATCCATGAAGAAGTCAGTTCAGTTTGGTAGAGGGAAGCCGCATGGTTCATCTAAATGCTACCTACTCACACATTTGAAGTCCTGGTTTGAGAACTCATGGAGTTTACGCTCAAACGTAAGTCTGGGCTAACTGTGCCAATCTCTTGATGTAATGAATAAGGCCTGATGTTAGCTGTTTTGCTTTCTTTTTTAGAAAGGACTTTTCATTATTAGTCACTTATCACCATTGTTTCAAACCACTCTTGTTGTTCTGTATCATTTGGATGATCTGATACACGTCTCTTGGACAAGAGAGAAGTAGGGATCTGGACATCACCACGCTGTAGCGAGGCACCAAATGTCATTGACTATCCTCACCTCATACTCCTACTGGATTATTGGATTATTTCATTGCATCGATCTCAAATAAACCACTGTGTTTGATACTCATCTGTTCACCATCATCAGTTCATCTCCTCTAAAGACTGGACACTGATGATAAGTCTTGTTTATATTGTCGTCCCATTTACACAGAGACAAAGTCTGTATGTTTCCTTATATTGTTTATTGTTGGGGGCAATTCTGTGCACGTTTGAAATAAAATAGGAAAATAAAATTTGCTGTGTGAAGTGGATCTATTTTTCAGTACCAGTCGAAATTCTGTTGAATCCCCTCAGGGTAACACCTAAAAAAAATAGGGGTGTTACAAGCTAATGATTAATTAAGGCAGACAACTGGAAGTTGAAGTATGTAGCTTTGACCAATTGTGGTAAGCAACACATTAATTTACACGAGAGCCAGTGGCACTGATCCTCAACAAACCCGTCTCCATACCGGTGTTATGACTCCGACCTTCAACTGGATAGAACTGGATAAATATTCTGAATGTTCCAATCCAATCTGACTTCTGTAATCATACACTGTTTGTTTGTATATAAATGAACTAAAATGAATAACTTTTTTATAATAAAAATGAACCATCACTGAACTTACTTAAGCTGGACTATGACGCTATTCATTTTGTTCTAGATCTGCTGTACAGCCTAAACAAATTTTGTTGCATTATTTTCCTGTTATCACTGTAAAGCTGCTTTGAAACAATCAGTATTATAAAATGTGCTATATAAATAAAGGTGACTTGACTTGACTATTAGTTAATACCAAATGTTATTAAGGAATTAACACATAACACATTTCATTAATAGCAATTCATATATTACTTAATCTATTAATCATACAGAATCTTTATGCTGACCCAGTAATCATTGAATAATGGTTTAGTTCTTCATGAGTCATACATTAATTCATGATTATCTGTGCATTTGTTAAGCATGAATTAATGCATATTGGTGCACCTGTATTGTAGTGTTACTAAGAAATTGATTGACAAAGTTTAGAATTTGGTGTGGGCTGCCATCATGGTTTAAGGTATTTTCGAAGTTCTTTAAGGGTGCATAAAATGAATAATAGTCTAAATGAAATTGAAC
Source organism: Meda fulgida (assembly GCA_030578275.1). NCBI lineage: Eukaryota > Metazoa > Chordata > Actinopteri > Cypriniformes > Leuciscidae > Meda > Meda fulgida. The sequence continues at coordinate 3,654,746 of CM060630.1, read as the reverse complement.
AGAGGTAGTTCATTTGAATAGAAATGAAATTGAATGTAAATCCTGATTGACAAATGTTAGTTCTTGCACTGTATTCAAAGAATTTTTAAATGCAAATGTTTCCCCATGTCAATTCTGGTTATTGTTTATGATTCAATTAAACACTTAGGGGGAGCAAACCTTGTGACAGCAGATGTCTTCTCTGTCTCCTCTCTGACTTCTAGCCAATCAAACAAGCAAGGAGAGGGTCCCTCAATAGCCAGAGATGATACTTGGATCTGCACTAGGAAAGGAGGAGACACCCTGATCACCCATACACAGTGAGAATCAGGAGGATACAAGTCTGGGTGATATGGAGAACTGAGAGTCCCCCCAGAATCTGTCAGCACACCCCCACATTCTGTAAAAGCAGATAAAAAAGCCAATTCATGTTAAAAAGAAATTTGAAAAAGGTATTCCTATGAAATGTATGCATTTGATTGTGGATGCTCTATATGTTGACATACAGTCACGCATTGGCCTAGAGTATTTGGACACTTAAGTCAAATTTAAAATGTCTGACTGATAGATACAAAATTGCAAACCAAAGGGCAGAATGCTACTAGAGCTTTTGTTAATTAACTTTACTTATTATTATTATTATTATTATTATTATTATCCATTCGTTTTAACTAAAGAGTGATATTTAGAAGATGTGGTATATGTGGCATATTCATATAGCTGGTTATTGGTATATGGGTTAGGCTACTCTACTATTCTGTTAAAGGGGACGTATCATGAAAATCTGACCTTTTCCTTGTTTAAGTGCTATAATTGGGTCCCCGGTGCATCTACCAACCCAGAAAACATGAAAAGTGACAACCCAGTGGTAAGCCTTTCTCTGCAAAAATGTCAAAAAATAGGCTGATACGATTTTGCTACCCTTCTGACATAGGATGGGGATCTTATTATAATATTACCACCCCTCAATCTGCACGTTTACACCCACGGTGCCACCATTTGGTTTTTACAAGCGACAACAGTGTAACCAGTTCAAACGTAATGGCAAAAGTTCAAGCAAAGCATGCAGACTGTTCTGTCATTGCTCCACAGACGAGCACTGAACTCTATTTGACCAAAAAATGTGTGCGTGCAAGTGGATTGTCTGCCTCGTCTCTCAGCAAATGTTACAGATTTGGTCCAGATATCTCCTGTGTGTTTGTATTGTTTATCAATAAAGACGGTTTATTTTGGATTCTCCTTCCTTTTGTCATCAGCCACCATTACAACAGCAAAGCATATAATAATTATAGTTTATCTGTTCTATCATGCACTCATTAGTTAAATAATATATATTTAATTTATCATTATTATTTAATTATTATAAATCTGTAACCGTCCAACTGAGAACTCTCAGAAGGGTGCATAACACATACATTCATAAGGGAGGACTCTTTAACCAGACTCAGAAACACTCCAACCATAAGTCCAAACACAGAAGTAGTTAAAGAAGTGTTTATATCAAATATTCCACACAAAACCAACAAAACAGAAAGTCAACATATGAAGATAGCTGCATGTACATTTTCTTTTTTGTCATGGTGAATAAAGATATAAGAAACCGAGCTTCTCTGGTCATTGTCCAAGAAATGGCTTTCCTTTAGAGGTCTTTGAGAATGCTGCAGGTGAAGATAGGGGTTTGTTAAACAAGAAAGGAGCAAACAGTCCAGTAGATCATTTCAAATTTTAGCTTCAATCCATTCAGGCTTCAGTTTAGGGTATATTGCAATAACGGTGTCCTTGCAGCACTCAAACATCCCTGTTATCAGTTCATTCAATTTATCCAATGATGATATTGGCATAACTCAGTAAAATCCCCATACGAAACAGTACAGCACAGGATGGACGATGTCTCAACCCAGTAGAATAAGAAAGATAAACATTGTGGATGAGGGATGTACGAGAAGTCATTTTGGATGAGCTTAAAACAACAGTTTCTCAACCCGGACTCTACGCATAAAGTTAGCACAAGAGGAGGCCATGGTTCTCTCCAACCAAACATGCTCCAACTCTACTTCTCCCTGCCTTTTATCCAGGGGATGAGTAGTCTGGAGAGCCCTGGAGGATGGTAGTGGTACTACAGCTTGTAGTATAGCAAACGTCTCGGTTACGTATGTAACCCTCGTTCCCTGAGTAGGGAACGGAGACGTTACGTCGGATGACGACGAATGGGGTTTCGCTTAGAACACCTATCGACTTCGAGTATACAAAAATGAGCCAATGGCAAAGAAATGCCATGGGCCTGCGAAATTTGCATGACGTAACTCCGCCCCACCTCGTGGGTATAAAAGGAGGACGCTGGCAACATGGAGTTATGCCTTTAGAAATACACACATGACCCGAAGGATGCATATGGAGAACACTGGGGTGTCCAGCCGCAGGTGGAATATTTCAACCCCAGGGGTGGCAAGATGGCTTGCCAAGGGAAAGACACATGCTCAAAGAGGCTTACAGTGGAAATACACATGAGAGAACACTGGCTCCACTCGGAGATTGTAGAATCTGGCGAATGTGTAGGTGTCACCCAGCCTGCAGCTCTGCAGATGTCTGTTAGCGAGGCGCCATGCACTAGAGCCCAAGAGGATGCCACACTTCGGGTGGAGTGGGCAGTCACATCAAGGGGGCACGGTCGACCTTACTGCTGGTATGCCAAAGCAATGGTGTCCACTATCCAGTGGGACAACCTCTGCTTGGAGAGAGCCTTTCCCTTCAGCTTCCCACCATAACAGACAAAGAGCTGGTCTGAGGTCCTGAAACACTGCGTTCTGTCTACATAGGCGCGGAGAGCGCGTACTGGACAGAGCAGTGCCAAGGCTGGGTCTGCCTCCTCCAGGGGCAGCGCTTGCAGGTTCACCACCTGGTCCCGGAAGGGAGTGGTGGGAACCTCGGGCACATATCCAGGCCGGGGTCTCAGGATCAGGTGAGAGTAAGCCGGCCCGAATTCCAGGCACGCTTCGTCAACGGAGAATGCTTGCAGGTCCCCTACCCTCTTGACAGAGGCCAGTGCAACCAGGAGCGCTGTCTTCATTGACAGGTTTTTAACTTAAGCTCCACTGATTGCAAAGGCTCAAAGGGAGCACTCTGCAGGGCAGTTAGAACCACCGCGAGGTCCCAAGAGGGAACGAGAGGAGAGCGAGGAGGTTTCATTCTCCTCCCTCCTCTCAAGAACCTGACGATCAGGTCGTGCTTCCCTAAAGACTTACCTTCTACCAAGTCATGGTGTGCGGCGATAGCAGCAACATAAACTTTGAGGGTGGAGGGAGACAGTCTTCGCTCTAACCCATCTTGAAGGAAGGAAAGCACGACACCGGCCGAACACCTTCTCGGCGAGAAGAGCATCAACTGACGAAGAGGTTCCACTTCAACGCATAGGCGTGTCTTGTGGACGACGCTCTAGCGGAAGTGATGGTAGCCACCTCCGCTGGTGGTAGGGTACTCAAACCTGCCTCATCCCGTCCAGGAGCCACACGTGGAGGTTCCAAAGATCGGAACAAGGGTGCCACAGGGTGCCCCGTCCCTGAGAAAGGAGGTCCTTCCTCAGAGGGATTGGCCAAGGAGGTGCTGTCGCGAGGAGCACCAGATCGGAGAACCAGGTCCGGGTGGGCCAGTACGGCGCAACCAGAAGGACCTGCTCCTCGTCCTCCTTGACCTTGCACAAGACCTGCGCTAGAAGGCTCACTGGGGGAAACGCATATTTGCGGCCCCGCGGCCAGCTGTGCGCCAGTGCATCCGTGCCGAGCATACCCTTGGTCAGGGAAAAATACAGGTCGCAGTGGGTCGAGTCGTGAGAGGCAAACAGATCTATCTGTGCGTCCCCGAACTGGTCCCAAATCAGCTGAACCGACTGGGGATGGAGTCGCCATTCTCCAGGGAGGGGCTGAAGCCGTGAGAGCTCGTCGGCTACACAGTTCAGGACTCCGGGAATATAAATAGCTTGAAGCGACCTCAGATGCTTCTGACTCCATAAGAGGAGCAGGTAGACCAGCAGAACGGTCATGGGATGCAGTGAGGCGGCTGCATGGCCGTCGTCTCCGGATAAGACTCAGGCACAGCCATAGCACACCGGAAGGTGGCAGCTGTGACGAGTCGTCACTTCCAGAAGAATCAAGCCCACCTAATGATGCTGCTACAGACATAGCACCATCCTCTGTAGCTTCAAATGAAAACACACGGGCCACCCGAGGGTAGACTCATGGAATCACCTGATCGCTAGCGGGCACCGTCGTTGAAGAGGGGGGCTGGGGTCGCGGACACAGAGTCGGAGCCTTGTTCCAGACCATCACCCTCAGGTCACCCTGGCCACCAGCCGAAGATCAGGGGGGTGGATGAGGGGACTCTCACTCTTGCGAGTTCACCGAGTCTCGACCTAAAAGACGCGATGATCATGTTCCCACAGAGAGAACATGAATCACCCACAAGCGCTGTTCAAGTATGATCAATGCCCAAACACACTAGTCAGCGCTCGTGCCCATCAGAGTCCGATACCAATCTGCCGCAACCACAAATGCACGGGCGAGCCGTCTTTAAAAAGATGTGCTGCGTGCGAGCTCTTTTATGAGAGGAGAAAAAACTCTGTGATGTTGAAGCGAGCAGGGAGAAACACACTCACTGGCAGATCACTGCACAGATCAGCAGGCAATGTGAACTCGCTGCAGATCGCCATCACACCAACACCGGAAAGAATGGCTCGTCTCGTAGAGCGAAGTCAGAAATGGCTGTGGAGTGAAGAGATACTATTGGCTCCGAAGCGAAAACATAACTGCATGTTGCCGGCGTCCTCCTTTTATACCCACGAGGTGGGGCGGAGTTACGTCATACAAATTCTGCAGACCCATGGCATTTCTTTGCCATTGGCTCGTTTTTGTATACTCAAAGTCGATAGGTGTTCTAAGCGAAACCCCATTCGTCGTCATCCGACGTAACTCGGAGTGACTACGAAAGGGAACCATAGTAACTGCTCTAAGGGCCGTTACAAATTGCATATGTAAATTGAAAATTAAGTCATAACCATCACCCTTCTGGTGACAGTAGTAAATAATATAAGTTAATAAAGTTAATAATATTATATTAATTATGTTAAAGCATGTTAAATGACAGATCCACTGCCATCTGAATTGGCATATTCTCTAGTTTGATTTGATTTGATCTAACAATTACTTCAAAATCAAAATGTTTAAAAAAAACTAGAAATATCATGGCTGACCAGACAGGAAGGGAAGTAAAAATGCTGCATTTACTATTGGACCCACAAAGATTGCACAAAATAGGACAGAGACAACATTTGATGCCAACAATTATTGGCAAAAATACAGTCACAGATTCTGGCGTTTCTTACAATTCTACTCTACAGGCACATGCATAGACAGAAGAGGTTGGTGTTGGTTTATAAAAAAAAAATTGAAACAAGTAAATTGGATTATATCTGTCTGATTTCTATCTGATATCTGTAATTATGTGACTGTCACTGTTGTGTTAGTTGCGTTTCTTTTAATGTACAACATAATTAGAGAATTTTAGTCTGATTCAGGTGGAATCAGAATGCTAAATCCTGACTGACGAGAGGAGGAGCTGGGGATGGAGAAGGGAATCGGCTCCTGAGAAACGCGACAGCTGCTGATAATGCTAAGGAGCTTATATATGTATACAGTGATAGACGTCGTTTTCCTATAGGTAGACGCGGATCAGCTGATGCGAGTTGACTAACGTGACCTGCCAGAACTGACGCTACGCTTAATTTATGGGATCTGGTTTGCTTAAGCCATTTGTACATCAGTCTCACAATAATTATAGTTTTAACATATCAGCATGGCACATTAATTCTGGGTATAAAAGTAAAATATGTAAATGTAAAATGTATGTTTATTTGAGCTCTATTTTATTGTGATTGGTTTTTATTGTTTTCATACAACACTCTTCACAAAAACATTGTTTACCATTGGCAAGGGCAAATACACAATTAACTGCATATCCTTTGGTAACAGTATTTCATGAACAATGCTCATCTAACAAGTCAAATAATATTATTCTGTCACTAATTTATTCTGTTAAATTCATATTCAATCAGTATAGTTCTGACAGCATGACTTAAGTTTTACTTCATTCATTTATTCCTTTAGTATCATCCAGTCATAATGCAGCTCCTTCTTTAAAGGTATTCTAAGATCTAAATAATGAATTAAATCAGCTCATCTTAATTTCACATGCGTGTCCTAGCAGAGTAACAACATGTACAGGTCCTTCTAAAAAAATTAGCATATTGTGATAAAGTTCATTATTTTCCATAATGTAATGATAAAAATTCAACTTTCATATATTTTAGATTCATTGCACACCAACTGAAATATGTCAGGTCTTTTATTGTTTTAATACTGATGATTTTGGCATACAGCTCATGAAAACCCCAAATTTCTGTCTCAAACAATTAGCATATTTCATCCGACCAATAAAATAAGTATTTTTAATACAAAAAAAAGAGTAAACCTTCAAATAATTATGTTCAGTTATGCACTCAATACTTGGTCGGGAATCCATTTGCAGAAATGACTGCTTCAATGCGGCGTGGCATGGATGCAATCAGCCTGTGGCACTGTTGAGGTGTTATGGAGGCCCAGGATGCTTCGATAGCGGCCTTAAGCTCATCCAGAGTGTTGGGTCTTGCGTAGAGTTGGCAGGCCAATTGAGCACAGTAAAACCATGGTCAGTAAACCATTTACCAGTGGTTTTGGCACTGTGAGCAGGTGCCAGGTCGTGCTGAAAAATGAAATCTTCATCTCCATAAAGCTTTTCAGCAGATGGAAGCATGAAGTGCTCCAAAATCTCCTGATAGCTAGCTGCATTGACCCCGCCCTTGATAAAACACAGTGGACCAACACCAGCAGCTGACATGGCACCCCAGGCCATCACTGACTGTGGGTACTTGACACTGGACTTCAGGCATTTTGGCATTTCCTTCTCCCCAGTCTTCCTCCAGACTCTGGCACCTTGATTTCCGAATGACATGCAAAATTTGCTTTCATCCGAAAAAGGCACTTTGGACCACTGAGCAACAGTCCAGTGCTGTTTCTCTGTAGCCCAGGTCAGGCGCTTCTGCCGCTGTTTCTGGTTCAAAAATGGCTTGACCTGGGGAATGCGGCACCTGTAGCCCATTTCCTGCACACGCCTGTGCACGGTGGCTCTGGATGTTTCTACACCAGACTCAGTCCACTGCTTCCGCAGGTTCCTCAAGGTCTGGAATCGGTCCTTCTCCACAATCTTCCTCAGGGTCCGGTCACCTCTTCTCGTTGTGCAGCGTTTTTTACAACACTTTTTCCTTCCCACAGATTTCCCACTGAGGCGCCTTGATACAGCACTCTGGGAACAGCCTATTTGTTCAGAAATGTCTTTCTGTGTCTTACCCTCTTGCTTGAGGGTGTCAATGATGGCCTTCTGGATAGCAGTCAGGTTGGCAGTGATTGGCAGCTACCCATGATTGCGGTTTTGAGTAATGAAACAGGCTGGGAGTTTTTAAAAGCCTCAGGAATCTTTTGCAGGTGTTTAGAGTTTAGTTGATTCAGATTATTAGGTTAATAGCTCATTTAGAGAACCTTTTCATGATATGCTAATTTTTTGAGACAGGAATTTGGGGTTTTCATGAGCTGTATGCCAAAATCATCAGTATTAAAACAATAAAAGACATGAAATATTTCAGTTGGTGTGCAATGAATCTAAAATATATGAAAGTTTAATTTGTATCATTACATTATGGAAAATAATGAACTTTATCACAATATGCTAATTTTATGAGAAGGACCTGTATTGTGCACATGAACCCAACCTTAATTGCCACATTTTGTTGATATTTTGTAATAAAAGGCAATAAAATTCAAATAAATGTTCAAAAGCATTTTTGGGTCACTTCGTTTGAAATAGTATATGTATATAGAAGTCCATAAACTTACTTGTAAAGAATGTGGGCTCTTTCCCAGGCAGGGGAAGTGTGGAACTATCTGTAGGATGGGGTGCAGTCGGTCTCAAAGAAAGATTCTGTGAAATTCTGTCTTCAAACCGAGAGTCTAAAGGGGAAATCTCTCCTTTATTACTTTTAACTTCTGTAAAAAAAAGCAAAAAGCAAGAAAGAGTAGAATAGTGAGAAAGCAAATTTAAATATTTTCTCTACTGCTGAATCATTTACACATTTGATAACTATTATGAGGTAATTGTCAAAATTCTCAGCTTTCTCAAAGTTTTTTTTTAAAAGGCTTTTTGAGAGAGGAGGTAAATTATTCAAATTTGCATTCAATTGTGAGCACTAAAGCACTGCCAGCTTGTAGTCGTGGCCGGGTGATTAAGGCGATAGACTAGAAATCCATTGGGGTCTCCATGCAGTTTCGAATCCTGCCGACTACGTTGACAGCATGCGCCTGCTTTAGGTTGTAACCTACTGGAGGCCTTGCTAAAACTTTATAAAAAGTCAGTATTACCCTTGAAAAGAGGTATGTTGGTAAGAAACCGTTTTGTCTGCAAGCTAAAGATGACAAGGCCCCTTTGTATTCAGGGACACATCGGGGAGATGGGAAGCTCGCCGTGATCGTAAAGTGGTTAGTACTCGGGTACCCGGTTTGAATCCATGTCACGGCAAGTTTTTCTGGGTGCCATTGAAATTGAGCTCCATGTTGACTTGTCACGCGTGCCCTTGACGTGCTCTGGATGTTCGAGTGAATTGAAACTGGTACCTGATTTGAGAGCACAAGCTCTCAGGTTCGAACCCTTAGAGAAAAGACTGAAAATGAAACGCTCCTATTTAGTTTGGAAGAATCTTGCTTCAGAGAAAATATGGTGTGTGTGTATTTTCTAATAGCTAGGTGTCAGTACGCTCGCTGGCTATCAAGTCAAGTCAAGTCACCTTTATTTATATAGCGTTTTTTACAATACAGATTGTATCAAAGCAGCTTCACAGTGATAACAAGAAAATAATACATCAAAGTTTTCTAGAAGAAAATTGCATCATCATCCACCTTAAGTAAGGCAAATCAATAATATTGTTTAATATTTAAATGTCCCCAACTAAGCAAGCCAAAAGCCAAGGGGACAGTGGCAAGGAACCAAAACTCCATCAGTGACAGAATGGAGAAAAAAAAAACCTTGGGAGAACCCAGGCTCAGTCGGGGGCCAGTTCTCCTCTGGCCAACGAACGAACAGTGTATGTTTATGATTACAAGATTACAGCATTACAAGTCAGAAGTCAGATTGAATCAGAGCATTCAGAATATTATCCAGTTCCATCTGGTTGGAATTCTGAGTCATCACGCCGGTATGGAGACGAGTTTGTTGAGGATCAGTGCCGATGCCTGTCTGGTCGATGAGGCCTTCACAGGGCTGATGGGCTGGCACTTCAGGGATGCGTTGTCGTCGCGTCCAGACACACGTAGACGCCATTCTTCTTATGATGTAACGAGTACATCAGGATTTATGGGAAGTGTTCCCGGTTCCAGCTGACCTAATCTATGCAGCCTAACATTGAATTATAGAAGTGTGTAGTGTGTTGTGTGTAAGCTAGGCCAAAGAGATGTGTTTTTAATTTAGCTTTGAACTGACAGAGTGTGTCTGCTTCCCAGACAATGGTAGGAAGACTGTTCCAAAGTTTTGGTGCTAAATAGGAAAAGGATCAATTTTGATATTCTAGGTATTATCAACTGCCAGGAATTTTGAGATTGCAATAGATGTGAAGGACTATAATGCGTTAAGAGCTTGCTCAAGTACTGTGGAGCTAAACCATTTAGTGCTTTGTAAGTAATCAGCAATATTTTAAAATGTATGCGTGTGTGTGTCCTCTCCCCATTGTGTGTGTGCGTGAGTGCGTGTGTGTCCTCTCCCCCATTTAACAATGTGTTAAAAATTATTGCAGGGGAGCGCATTGCAGTGGAGTACTTGTTGGCCCAGTCCAATAGAGGCAACCAGTTGATTGCACAGCACAATGACATGCCTGAAGTCCCCCCAGAGGAGCCGAAGATGAAAGTGAAATTGACACAACCTTTTTGCCATGCAACTGACCTGAGGGCTGATGACTCTGACCTTCCAGTAGCTGACCTGGAGGCCCAGGTGACCAGTCAGGTGGGTGACACTGGACCCAGATCCCCTGATGAGGAGGTCAGTGAGGAACAGGAGGATGACACAACAAGTCCTAGCACATCAGGCCAGGTAGTGTTGCTATCCTGTACTATCTTTTACTTTTTTTTAAAAATGTATCGGTTGAAGTGCAAAACACCTATTGTCAACCATTTGTAAAGATAAAATATATGCCTGTACAATGCAAAATAATTACTACAACATCGTGTATATTTATTGGACTGTGGTTTTCTTTTTTTCTCAATTTTCAGAGTATACAGTGTGATTCTAGAGGTGTCTTGGGCTGGGAGGCAGTTGATGCCCTGGCAGCCTACCTGGTTGGCCTAAACCGAATGATCACTGCCTTGTCATCACAAGAGGAGGCTGACATAGTCCAGCTGTACATGGCTCTGCATGCCATGGACAAGGTACCATCAAAATATAGCCAGAGGGTTAAGAAGAAGGGTTAAGAAGAAGACTTTGCCAGGACCTTGGAGACCATCCAGGAAGCGCAGTGGCTCTGCTCCAGGACAGCAGGCAGCAGAGAGGTATTTTGATCTTCACTAGTTTAGTACCCATTATACAGTCCAGATTTTATTATCCCTCTTTTCCATAGACTGTTCATGACTCATGGGCAAGCGGCTCAGGACCCTAAAGTCCACAGGATCTGTGAATGTGTTTGCCTACAGCACGGAACAGGCCCAAGGACACACAAGGAAAAACTCTGCCAATTTCACAATCTATTGTGGTGGTATACAGCCACTTAAAACAGCTACTGGAGGACAGCAGAGTGGTACTAGGACAGACTAACCTGGTTCTGGTCCCGATAAACACCACTACTGTCTCCTCGTGGTGAGTCTTCTTTTACTTTTATACAAATCACAGTGGTATATCAAGATCATACTTATAAAACCTTCTTTTACATGTTTCCTTTAAAAAAGATACTAAGTAAAGACAATGGGCTTTAAACCATTAAAATAGCTAACTTCAAGATGAAGAATGTTTCTCTTGCAGGCTACTAAGAAGACAGAAACGTGTGGACAGAGACATGCTGCTGCTGGGTACTGCACTGCCCAAACAATTATATTTGCCAAAGGAGTCACTTCCTGAGGTGCGCACACTTCCAGCTGCTCCTGCACAGCATGAGCATGAGACTATGGAATTTGAGGAGCCAATAAATCAGGAGGGAGAGTCCTTCATTCGTAAGCGACATTCTCCAACAGCTGCCCACTGCCCACCCCTCCTCCTGGATCTTACTAGGCATTTCCCATATACCCACCAGCACCACACTTGGCATTCTCCACTCTTGGGTCCTACCCACCTTTTCCCAGCTACCCACCAGGTCTCCCAGTGCCTCAGTATACCCAGTTTATGCCCCCTCCCCAATTCCAGCCAACTTCACAGTTCCAGCCCCCTCCCCAATTCCAGCCACCGTCCCAGTTCCAGCCCCCTCCCCAATTCCAGCCACCTTCCCAATTCCAGCCACCTTCCCAGTTCCAGTTCCAGTCGTCTGATAACCTGCTACCACAAAATCAGCCCAGGCAGCGCATCTGGAGATGGCAGAAAGCTGCCCAAGAGGATGAGGAGCGAGTGGCTAGGGGTGAACCACCACAAAAACGATTGGCAAAGGATATACAGTTTATCATTATATCTGCAAGCAGTGTGGGCTGGGAAAAAAATAAGACAACGGGCCACACTCAGATGAAGGGCCGATGGTATTGTCCAGCCTTAGGCCTCTCTATTGCGAAGTGGAGGGAGAATGTACAGGGAGGTCTTTGATTTTTTTTTAAATTGGTGTATATACTATAGTTTCTATACTATAGATTTGTATATAGTTCTTTGTTAATTGTGTTTGCTGTGGTGTGAACTTTTTGTTTTTAGTTGCTGTGTTTGCAGTGCTTGTGGTGTAATAGTAACACAACTCTTGTGGTGTAATAGTAACACAACTCTTGTAATGTAATAGAAGAATATCCATCCTTTGGGTGGAAGATTTCAGGTGCAAGTCCTTGCAAGAGTGTGTGGTGTGTTTGTCAGATAACTATACATAAATAGTCAAAAATCAATCAAACACTTTATTTAAATCCTTTGTAAGTGTTCATGAAGTATGATAGATATTTATTTCTCCTTTCCTTTTCTTTCTTTCTTTCCCCCCTTTCCCCCTCTCTTTTCCCTTTGTTTCCCCCTTGGAGCAGTCCCTTTTGCCCTGTCTGTGGCCGAGTGGTTAAGACGATGGACTAGAAATCCATTGGGGTCTCCCCGCGCAGGTTCGAATCCTCGAGACTACGTTTACAGCATGCACCTGCTTTAGGTTGTAACAGATATTTAACAGACATTATTGTTCAGTTCAATTGTTTATTCAACAACTGTTCCGCAAAAAACATAACAAAACTATTACTGTTGTTTTAACTATTACACAAATGTCACGATTCAATGCCATTTCACAAGCTTGCGATTCGATTCTGATTCAATTTGATTTGATATTGATTATTTTGTGTATATATATATGTGTGTATATATATATGTGTGTATATATATATATATATATATATATATATATATATATATACATACAGTACAGTAAGGTACAGTACAGTACATGGCAAATTTTCTCAAGGGATTTTTTTTCAACTAATGCTATAAACTAGGCCTACATAGGAGTAAGTTGGTATTACATTACTATAATATTGAAGGTTAAAATTCACATATTTGTATACAAACACTTAACACACAATTAAGTTTTTTTTATAATACAGTTATACTACTAACTTTACAATTACATAATTATATTTCTACTCCAATTCATTTTTGGAATATAAAGATTTAAATGGTCCTGTCTACTTAAGCTTTTCCACTGCATGGTACGGTACGGTTCGGCACGGCACACTTTGGCGCTTTTCCACTGCATGGTACAGTACGATACGGCTCGCTTTAAATGGTACCTGGTTTGTTGAGGTTCCAAGCGTACCGTACCGATACTAAAATGGGACGTGAAAACACTGCAGATCACTGATTGGTCAGACAGAATCGCCACTACCAGCGTCATTGTATTTGCGTCACGAGACACTAAACCCTCTAGATTTAAATAGCCAGTAGACAACAGCCAACGCTGTAGCACCTGTTTTTAAAGTACTTCCTTGAAAAAAGAAGATAAAAACTTCAAAAAAGAAATGGCTGAATCGTGGTCAGTGTGTTGTGCATTTGAAATGTGGCATGTTTACGATAATGTCATGGCAGTCGAGGCGGCGCAACTATAACGATCAGTCCAACCCACTTTGAAGCGGAACTAACTGCAGTGGAAAAGCAACCGAGCTAAAGCAAACCGAACCGTGCCACGCAGTGGAAAAGCGAAGCGAGCCGAAACGTTCCGCGCCGAGTCGAACCGTACCGAGCCGTACCATGCAGTGGAAAAGCGCCATACTTGACGGATATTCAAACATGCATTACATATTGAAGAATATTAAAAATTATAATGAATATGTATCATCTGGACCAATCAGAAACACACAAATTATTCATTATATTTAATGAATAATCAAGCAAACTCACTCTCCCAACAAAGGTCTATGAAACTTCCCCCAAAACTAACATCACAAATGAAGCTACCAGTGTGTTCATAATGTGTCCTGTTACAGGACACATTAAGTCTGAAGGAATTTCCAGAGAGTTGTGACTCTCACTTAAATTCTTGCTGAGGAGGAGAAATAAACCCTGATAATCCTATATATTCTATATATAACCACTTGAGAAATGTATAAACATGTATCTAATTTTCCCATCTCATGAATTTCCTTTTATGTGGTTTGGCCTATGTCTTTATTTTCTCTTCTAAACTTTAATTTATGATTAATGTTTCAGACTATTGTTTACATACTATGGTTAACCAAAATCATATATGTAGCATATTTAGTCTCTGTAAACTCCAATCTTCGCCCCCCATTTGTTAATTTACATTACATTTTGCTAACTTTGTGACGCATTAGTATTATAAGAATCTTGAAGATTCTTTTTCTTAAACACCCAATGAAATTGCATATTCAAATGCCCTGCTAGAACACAATGGGTCGTAAAATCTCCCTCCAAAGGAAACTCTTATTATTGGCTCAAACACCTCCAGAGGGTGTGACATCTACACACTTTAAAAATTACTGATCACAAGATCAGGGCCCATATTCATAAAGATTCTATGAATCCTCTCAGAAAACTCTTAATTTAGTTGAAAAACTTTTACATAGGAGTCTTAGCTTACGAGCGAATTCTTACACAATAAAATCAATTTTTAAAAAACATTGGCACCTGTTGTCTTCTGATCTGGAGTTGAGCGAAATTTTTCAACATCCTCCTTTGATTGTTTATAAACGCGCTAGAAATCTAAAAGATCGATTGGTACACGTTTTCAAAGTGTTAGTCCTCGTCCGTCTCAAATTTTGCTTAGTCCAATACAGAATGGTAATTATCATTGTGGTGATTGTGCCCAGTGCAACAATACAGTTAAAACTTCTTTTTTCTGTCATCCTAGAACTGGCAAAAAATATACTATCAAATCTGTGATTACTTGTGTTTCTACTTATGTTGTTTATTTTATCCGTTGTCCGTGTGGGTTAGGTTATGTGGGGAAAACGTCACGTCAATTAAAACAAAGAATTAGTGAACATAAGAGCTCTATCAGAAGAAAAGATGTCAATTATCCAGTTTCTGCTCATTTTTTAGCCTGTAATCACAATGTTTCTTCTTTACGCTTTTGTGGGATTGAAAAAGTAAATGTACCACCTAGAGGGGGCGACACTGAATTGCTCCTGTTGAGACGTGAACTTTTTAGGATTTTCACTCTTCAGACTTTATCTCCTAGGGGTATGAATGATGAAGCATTATTTAATGTGATGTTATAAGTAATTAAAAATTTATTTATTTGACTTTGAATAATTCAAGAGATGAAGAGAGTTAAATTCAACAAGAAAAATAGGAAAATAAAGGAGATTTAAGCCACTTACTTGTGGATGAAACATTTAGCATATAAAATAAAGAAAGTAACGACATATATAATTTGGGTTTTCGTAATAAAAACAATATCTTTAAGGATAAAACTGTGGGTTACATTAGAAGTGTTTTAAAAATATCTTAAAACAAACCAAAATTAATGGTTATACTACAATCACAAAATAAATGGGCAGCTGTTTCTTCAACAAGACCACAAAATGAGAAAGTTTCATCAATATCAAGATATTTCCTGATAGATGAATAAAACATGTCACTCATATATCTTTTAAGTTGTTTTGCTTGTGATAACGTTGTAGGTCACATGATAATGTCAACATGGTGGATGATGTCCGGATCGCATTCAGACTTCCCACTTTCAGGCTATATAGTACATACCTTTTAAGTGCTCTTGTTAAGTAAGTACTTGTTGAAATTAAGTACCTACTCAGTCAGAATGTGGTTTCAAACTCATCCTGATTCTCTAACCATTAGGACACTGCCAATGTGGTCAAGGTTTTCCTTTGGGGACATTTGCAGTTGGAAAAAAAGGTAATACATCACAATATGTTATCGCAATATCACAAAATGTTTAAAATTGCTTTATTATTGAAAGGTTATAATATCACAAAATGTTTAAAATTGCATTATTATTGCATCGTGGGGCCTCTGGTGATTCCCACCCCTTGTTTTTCTCATGTGCTTTGCATTTTATATAATCATTGTTTTCACTTGCCTCATTATTAGGGGCCAAGCACAGAATGTGCGTAGGCACCTATTGTATCTGTTCCCGTTCCTATTATTATTATTCTTCATTTTTCCGACTGGGAGTCTATGGTAGACTAAAGAAGCCAGACTGGGCAATAAACTTTTACATACACATTTTAGGAACACACACAATAATTAATGTACCTGAAGCAACAAACAGACTATGGGGACTTGTACAGCATTTAGAGCAGCGTGCGGTAGCAATGAACGACGCGCACTGTAAATGATAAAAGGATAAAATTAACGTAAACAAAACCACTTAAAGATATAAAATAATTAACAAAACATACTTGTGTCCATTACAGAGGGACTTAAAGTCACAATTTCACAACAAAAACAATCAGTTATAAGGAATACAGCCTTCTTAAATCAGCACGTAAACTTGCGTGACCTACCACTTTGAATGCTCGTGCAGACTGGGAAGAAACAAAATGCGTCACCCCCCAAAATCAGCATGGCAGACGGAAAGAATAAGGAAGACCCAAAAATGGTCATGACAAGTGGAATCAGAAAATAAAAACTTAAAGCATACCTGCTACATAAACAGCAAATTTTGAGTCTCCAAATCAATTCCTCTAGCGCCACCAACTGTCCAAAGTTTCACTCATGTTTATGCTAATAACTTTTTAACCATAAAGGCTAGAAACAAAATTCCATTTCTTCTGATTCCTGAGCTCATGGGGATTCGATTGCGCCCTATGCCATTTTGAATTGTCCAAAAAAACCTACTTTTTCGAACTCCTCCTAGACGGTTGCTCCGATTTTCACGAAATGTGAAACAGATCATCTCCAGACCATGCTCCAGATCAAATTCATGTTGATTCGTCAAACCGTTCTCGAATACCGCGCAAACTAATTTTATGTAGCACTTGCGAAAACAGACGTAAGGCTGTATCTCCGCAACACTTCATCGTATTCAGACCAAACTTGGTACATGTCATCACAAGCAGGTCCTGAGGCGACAAGCAACATTTCGGCGCAGCGCCACCTACTGGTCCGGAGATATGAAAAATGGCTATTTTTACTTATAACTTCTGAACAGTTTGTCAAAAAATCATAAAAGTGGTCTCGTTAGATTCAGGGCATCATGCCGAGTCGACTGATATCCAATATTTCCATATGGACCATTTTAGGTGTCGGCCATTTTGAATTTTGTACCAAAATGCTGTATTTTCTGAACGCATGAACGTATCGTTATGAAACTCGGTGTGGGTCATCAGTACGATACCCTGAAGGAGCCTGAGAAGTTTCGACCAGCGCCAGAACAGCGCCACCTAGTGGTAAAATTAAATGTTCAAATGCTTATAACTCTGGTTGTGTTCAACTGGTTTTCACGGGAGTCATCTCCTTGGTTTCCTGAATCCTTGCCGAGTCCAACAATACCACCCATGCTAGGTTTCGCCTTAGCGTTGTGATTTAGCGCTTAAAAAACATTTGCCAATATCTTCGAAACCGTTAGACCGATCGAGATGAAACCACCGTCAGAAGTTTGGAAACATAGGTCGTTGGTCATAAATTAATGCCCTAATGTCAAAATATTGACATCAAAATATTGACATATCTTCCGGTCGGAGAGCACGCTGGTGCGGTTTGGTCGCCGCTTCTCCCTCCGAATCTATCTAACACTGTTGGATGTAATATTAATATTGTCGACGCTTTATTTGCGCTAGTCAAAAAAGTATTGCAAAACAGTTATATTTACTGACATCTCGTACAAAAGCTGCTGACTGCCTTTTGACTCCGGTTGAAACGTCTTAATTTCACGTCCTTGGCCTGAGAAATCTGTCACTGGTGCCGTTCGTCTCTGATGTGGTAATACGTGCTTTCCTTGGAGGGCCTGCTTGTTACCGGGCTAACTACGAGGTGGATCTACGTACACCGTGTCTTCCCTTGTCCGCTCTGTGCTGCCGGTTACGACGCGCTGATACTCACTGGCATCTCAGCACCGAGCCTGTTGGTTCTTCCTACTGAAACGTCCCCATTCCTCTGACCGTGGTTTGTGAAAGCTGTCCCAGGTGACGTCTGTGCCTGCTGTGGTGTTCTGCCTGCTACCGGGTCATCTACGAGGTGGATCACTGTGTGTGTGTGTGTGTGTGTTTACCCTGGGGCGCTTTTACGCACGCATATACATACACACATTCATCGGTGGTGACACGCGGATAAGTTACTTACTGGCATCCCTAACTACTGAACTTCGAAATTCAACCTACCAAGGGGGTTGCTAAAATATTCCTGGTAATATGAGAATTAACATGTGTCTCTGGTGGATTCTTTTATGCTCTACTGTCAGTGCCACTTCAGCACTAAAATACTCGGCAGCGGAGCTATTGCGTCTGAACTCAATGAACTTCAGGACTCCGCTGGCTCTGTTTGCCCACCGTGATGTTCTTTCCCGACCGAGATACATCCACCGCGGATCGGGACGATCTTATACATCCAGTAAGTCATCCTCTGCTATTAGTTTGATTTGGTCTAAAGTTCGTCCCGTTTCCTCCACCGGCCGTGGAGCTAATCCAAATCATTTGATTCCAGTTACCAAGGCAACGCCAAACGCTAGTTTTACTGACTGTTTTAAATGTGGACTTTTTAATGTTCGATCTCTTACAAATAAAGGTCTGCTGATAAGTGAGTTTATTAGTGATGGGAAACTGGACATAATGTGCCTCATTGAAACTTGGCAACAGCCTAATGATTATTTTTATCTTAATCAAACAACCCCTAATGGTTATACTTGCATCAGCCAACCTCGCTCTAGTGGGCGTGGGGGTGGGGCTGCTGTTGTCTATCGTGACACGATCAAAGTTAAAACAATCAGTATACCTCATTTTTCTTCTTTTGAATGTTTGGCTGTTAAACTCCATGGCTTTCAACCATTGGTAATTTTAACACTCTATAGGCCACCTAAACCATCTGATCTGTTCTTAACGGAATTTTCTGCATTAATGACTTCACTAAATGTCTATTCTCCCAATATATTACTTGTTGGTGATTTTAATATTCATATTGATGCCACTACTACTTGTTCCTTTGCTGCAGATTTAATATCATTACTAGATGGTCTTGATGTCTCCCAAAATGTCAATATTCCCACTCACAACAAAGGTCATACTCTAGATTTAGTTTGTTCAACTGGTATTGTTCCCTGCAATGTAACACATGCTGATTTACCCATTTCTGATCACAAAGCTGTTTTATTTGAAGTCTCTGTCCCAGTTTCCAGGTATAAACATTAACGCACCATAGCCTACAGAAACATAAAGCACATTAATCCTTCTGACCCTCATAAATACATACTCGACTACTGACTCCCTCTGTCCCTGCAGTCTCATCACTCATTGCAATGACTGCCTATCTTCTTCTCTTGATGCCTTTGCTCCCATTCAAACTCATTCTGTTTCCTTCAACCTCTCGGCGCCGTGGTACACACCTGATCTCCTCCAGTTAAAAAGATGTGGGAGACGCCTCGAGCGCCTGTATAAACGGACAGGCCTTGTATCTCATGCCCAGGCCTACAAAGATCACCTTTTGCAATATAATAACACCATTTTACATCTTACTATTCGAACATTATAAACTCTGGAAATAACAATTCAAAGCTCCTGTTTTCTACGGTAAACCGGCTCCTTAAACCACCTGAAAATGTATTCTCTGACCCCTCAACGGAACTCTGCAACAAGTTTTTACATTTTTTTCTTGCAAAAATTCAAGGAATACATCAACATTTGCTTAATATTCCTAGCACTCCAGCTCATAACCTGACCTACATAACTGCCCTGCAGGGCTCTGCTTCAACCATCTCTCTCTCAAACTTCACCTTGACCTCAGAGAACCAGATCAATGAACTTGTCAGCAAATCAAAAACATCTACTTCACAATTAGACCCTATCCCTACCAGTCTTAAAGCATGCCTGCCTTCCATCGCACCATTACTCACTACATTAGTAAATTCCTCCCTCTCCACAGGCATTGTACCGTCCACCCTTAAGACTGCTGCTGTCACTCCGGTTCTCAAAAAGCCTAATGCGGATCCTGATGACTTGAACAGCTACCGTCCCATCTCCAATCTTCCTTTTGTATCCAAGATACTGGAACGGGTCGTGGCACATCAACTACATCACCATCTCATCTACAATGATCTGTATGAACATTTCCAGTCTGGTTTTCGTGCTAAACATAGCACGGAAACAGCATTGGTAAAAATAACCAATGACCTACTCTGTGCTGCTGACTCTGGTCTATTGTCCATCCTGATCTAACTTGACTTCAGCGCTGCTTTCGACACCATCTCACATCCCCTCCTCATTGAACGTCTGGCCAGCATTGGTATCATGGGGGATGCACTCTCCTGGTTCTGCTCATACCTCACGGATCGTCAGCAGTTCGTACAACTCCAACACTATAAATCGGCCTGTGCGCCTGTGCCTCAGGGTGTCCCCCAGGGGTCAGTGCTGGGTCCACTCCTCTTCATTATATATCTGCTTCCCCTGGGGATGATCATGAGACACCACAAAATTAATTTCCACTGCTATGCTGACGACACCCAGCTTTATATTTCAACTAAACCTTCATCTCCCCTTCCACCCACCTCACTCAGCAACTGTCTTAAAGACATTTAAATTTGGATGAACACAAACTTTTTAAAACTCAATGCCAATAAGACAGAAGTCCTGCTTATCGGCTCCAAATCTACTCTCTCAAAACAGCAAAATCTCAATTTAACCATAGATGAGACCATGGTCCCTCTGTCAACTCAAGTCAAAAGCCTTGGTGTCATTCTGGACAGTTCCCTTTCATTTAAATCTCAGATTAAATCACTTACCCGGGCCTCGTTCTTTCATCTCCAAAATATCTCCAGGCTTAGACCCTCATTGACACAAGCCAGCACTGAAATCTTAATTCATGCCCTTGTCACGTCTCGTCTGGATTATTGCAACTCCCTTTTCATCGGTCTTCCTTCTAAGCTGATAAATAGACATCAACTCATTCAGAATTCTGACGCTCGAATCCTCACTGGTTTCAGACCATCTGATCATATCACACCTATCCTTATCGCTCTACACTGGATCCCTGTGCACTACCGTATTGATTTTAAGACCCTCGTCATCACCTACAAAGCACTCCATAATCTTGCACCCAGTTATATTTATGACCTCCTATCAGGATATGTTCCTACGCGCTCCCTTCGCTCTTCCTCAACTGGCCTACTTGTCACTCCCAAATTCCGTCTCTCCACCATGGGGGCCAGGGCCTTCAGTTGCGCTGCTCTAAGACTTTGGAATGCCCTCCCCTCCTACATTCGACAGGCAGACACAGTCAATTCATTTAAAAAATTGTTAAAGACCTATCTCTTTAAGAAAGCTTTTAATCTTTAATGCATTTTAGTTCTACATTGCCATAGTTACCCTCCTGACACTCTTTTATAGTGCTTTCTTCTGGCGTTCTTAGCATTTTGCTGATTTGTCTTATTTGTAACATGTATTAGCCTACTATGAATTTAAATGTATTTTAATGTATTTCCCTATTGTACAAACATGTAAGATGTCCTTGGGTATTTAGAAAGGCGTCGGCCAAATAAAATGTATTATTATTATTATTAAAATATTGATAGTAAGCGGTTGTAAAATCCAATCAAAGTCAGGTGTCAGTCATTTTTTACTCGTTTCTTTGTATAAATGTCTATAACTCTGAAGCAAATTGAGATATTTTCACCAAACTTGACACACAGATGTGTGAGCTCACTCTGAGGACATAAAAAATGGTGCGATTGAGCCTCTTGGTGGCGCTTTAATAGAACAAAACATGAAATTGCCATTGACTTCAATACAGTTATATACAGTTCAATACAAATGCTATACTTAACAAATGCATTGCTGTAACATTACGAAACTATGTATGTATCATCAGCACCATGCCCTGAGGGTACTTAAAAGATTTCGAGACAGCGGCAACTTTTGGTCAAAAGTTATGATAAAATTTCCTAAAATGCTAATAACTTTTAAATAAATCTGCCTATTGTAATGACAATGGTCTTAATAGATTCCTTGGGTTATGACGAGAACATAGATAGCAAGTTTGCTGTATTTGGCCAAACTTCCTGTCCCCCATCTTGATTTTCATTCAATACCTACTTTTTCCAACTACTCCAAGACAGTTTGTCCAATTTTTACCAAAATCGAATCGTATCATCTTCAGACTGTAACGACTAAAATTTATGGATTTCGTGTCGATAGACAAAACCATTTTCATATACCGCAGCAGCAAAGTTGAGGCATGATGCAAAAATGACTATTCAGCCTTTATATCTGCAATGCCTTGACATATTGACACCAAACTTTGTATGTGTCATTGTCACTTCACTCTGACCACATCACATCGATTTCGTAACTGCGCCACCTATTGTTCGAAAGTGATAATCCATTAAATCATATTTTTAATTACTTTATATATGATTTTTCAGCCATTTCGCCTAAAATCCTCTTCAAATGTCTTTAATTGCTCCTTGCTCCAGTTGGTCTGACACCTTCAGCCAAGTTGTCCTGTCATCTGCTTGCGCTTGGCCCCGCTAGTTACTGCTTGCAGCTATATTTTAATTAGTTATTGTTTGTCATCCCATGTAAATTGTTTTACATTGTTCTTACTGATATACAGTATACTTCTAAAGCCTTACCTGTAATTTAGTTTTTTTCTCAGCAAGAATGTTCTTTTAACAGCTTTATTATACCATCAAAGCCATCGGGCAGCCTTGAAAGTCCTCAACCTTTCATCACTCAGCATCACAATAAACATCTAAGTTGGATAATTCTAAGGTTATTTGAACAATAGTTTTACAGTGACAGAAAATAAAACATCAAATGAAAGAATGAAAATAACTCAAAGAATGTAAGGAATAGGCTACTAAATTATTTGTGTGCCAATTAACAAAAAAGTCTTAAAATTTGCCTGACCTGTCAAAAAATAAATGAATGAATAAATAAATAAATAAAGATGATTAAAAAAAAGAATTTCATCTAGTTTACAAAGAACAGCAATACCATATAAAAGATAAAATTGGATTTGCTTACTCACGGTTGAGAACAAGGAGCAGTATGATGCAAACAACAGCCGTAATCAAAAACACACCGGTTGACACCATTATTGTTCCATGGCCACCCAACTGTTCTCTTAAAGTCATCAAACAGGCATTTACCACACTGTGACCTTTTATAAAGGACAAGACATTAAGCCAAGAATATAGTAAATGTAATACATAGATTAGATTCACTGCAACACTGAAAGGTACTTAAATTACAAGCGTGTTATAAAATGATGTATTTATACTAAGAATATCCTATATTAAATATATCAGAATGATTGGGGGTCAAGGTATGCACACTTACCTGCAGCTGGCTTTTTAGAAGATTCGATGTATATGTCAATTTTGAAATTTTCTTTGTTTTCCTCATTTTCTTCATCAGGCTCGAAAACTGGGTTGCAGAAAACATTCTATGAAAGTTAAAACAAAGTTTAGAACCAAAACTAAATTTTGTATAAATAAAACATAAATTCTACCATGGCTACAACTACTACTTACAATAATGATAATAATAATAATAATAATAATTTACCTCATATCCACCTTGGCTCCCAGTTGAAATGTCACAGTCCATCATCTTTGCATTTTGAGAAACCATTTATATATGTTTAGTTATCTGAAATCTTGAGGTAGGCTATTAATTCAGTCCATTTGGTTGTGAAAATGAGTGGAGTTTAAGAAGTTATCCATAAAAGAACATGTCCAGGACATGTTTAAAAAGGAGATAAAAAGCTGTTTTTAAATCCATTGAGTGTGTGCATAGAATAGAATGGGTTTTTTTATCGAATTGATTTATTTTTTGTTTCTTTGTAATGCTGTAATATTATTGTCCAACATCTTGTGTTGTTAAAAGAAAGTGACTGGTTTTCAGAATGTTCTTCCCAAATATTCCCAAAGCCAAGTCAGCTGAGAGGATTGAGCTCCGTAATAATCTTGTTTTTTACACACATACCAACACCCCCACCCCAAAACCCCACCCACCAACCCACCCACTTTTGTTTCTGCATAGATAACAGGGGTTTCTCAAGCCCAATTCTAGAGTTTTGCTCCAACCCTAATCAATAATAATAGCAAAAAGCTAATTAAAGTCTTCAGGATTACTAGAAAGATACAGGCAGGGGAGTTTGTTCAGGGTTGGAGGTAAACTGCAGGAAAGGGCTAGAGTTGAAAATCCCTGATTTATAAGATTTTTCTTTTCACAAGAACTTACATTTTTCCCCCACAATGGTTTTACTATCCTTGTGGGGACTAATATTTCTGTAATTTTGTTTATAGTGGGGCATACTTTTGTTAATATGCTGTCTTAAAATACACCAGATTTTATTCCTGTAATCCAAATCTTTGGAATGTGATTCTTTGTGTGACGAACTGTTGTAGAGTGAGATTTGAAAGTTGTATATGAATATTTATGGCAGTCTAATGCAGTTCAACTTAGCTTAAAAATATCCCCACAACATGTTGGGTTTCCATTTTTTATGGGAACTTTCCAAAGGCCTGGTTTTTACAGTATAAACCCCATCCCTCAAACCCTAAACCTACCCATCACTGAAAACTTTCTACAGTTTTACATTGTCAAAAAACATAATTTGGTGTTGTGTCTGATCAGCCATGGAGCCCTGAGGGTTGTTCCATAAAACAAGATTAGAAAATAAGCCAGGCTTATTTTGGTTAGTCAGACTTATTGTCGGTGAATTCTGTTTCATAAAGCAAACTTAAGAAGTAAAGGTAGGCCTATTTGTTTAGTTGGTGTGATTTTTGTAATGAATCAATTAAATGTCATTTGATTTAAATGTCATCGCATAGCACTTCGCTTTTTTGCCAGCGGAACATTTTTGTACACAGTTGGAGATGCAGAGAATATCAGCAAAGCGTCGGTTTGCCGCTCTCTACGAATTATGTACCTGTCTTTAAAAAAAATACTTAATGTGTTCATCACCTTCCCTGGCCACAGAGCGATTCACAGTATTAAACAGGCCTTTTATGGAATCGCTGGTAAGTTCAAATAAGAACTATATAGAAAATGGAAATATTTATTGTCTGTTAATCTAAGACAAGCAATTGAGAGACAAACACTTAACTTTTGTAACTTTCCCAAATGTTATCGGAGCTCTGGACTGCACCCACGTGCGCATAAAGCGCCCGTCTGGTCCGCATGAAGCAGACTTCGTTAATAGGAAATCATTACACAGCATCAATGTACAGGAACAGTCCCACTAAAATTATATTGTAGGCTAGAAGTGATTGTTCTTTACAATAAGCTGGGCACCAGTGTTCTATTCATTGCAAATGCATTAACAATTCTAGTTATATATATCTATGTAAGTCCAATGTAGTAATCTACATTTTTAATTATTTAGATGATTTGTGATGCAGATTGCATCATCACAATTGTAGAGGCAAAATGGCCTGGCTTAGTGCATGATTCCAGAATCTTTCGGGCCTTTTCTCTTTCCCACCAACTGGCACAAAGTATGTTAGTCACTTACAACATATAGCAAAAACCACAGCTTTAAAATACCTTCACTAAATTCAATGCTTAATTTTTTTTTTGATTCAGGTCAATTCTCAGGAGTTTTGCTGGGAGACAAGGGATATGCATGCCTGCCTTATCTCTTGACTCCCTATCAGGAGACGCAGACTGAGGCACAGCACAATTACAATATTGCCCATGCACGCACAAGAGCTCCTACAGAGATGGCATTTGGGCTCATCAAGTCAAGGTTTCAGTGCCTGAAGCACCTCAGAGTGATTCCACAAAGGGCATGTGACATTGTAGTTGCATGTGTTGTGCTACATAACATTGCCTGTCCAACGCATTCTCATCCTTTGGCGTCATATAGGTGACGCCATATGACATTTCGTCGAAATATTACGCACATGGCACCCTTTACCGTCAATATAACACGCACTGTTATGGGTAGGTTTAGGTCTGGGGTAGGGTCTGTGTCTTATATTGACGCTAAAGGATGCCATGTGCGTAGTATTTCGACGAAATGTCATATAGCGTCACCCATATGACGCCAAAGGATGAGAACGGGCTGGCCTGTCTGAGGAGAGAGAGGCAACCAAGGATGGTTGTAGAGCAAGACTGGGACATTGAAGGCATTTTTGATGACAATGAAATAGGCAGGGTTATAAGAGACAGTTATGCCAATAATTATTTTGGTTAATACTGTACAAACCATGTTAAAAGTTTTCACTTTCCCCTTAATTTACCAGACACACAAGTCATATTTAATTTTTTCTTTTATTTAGGTTGAAGCTGGTTGTTGGGGGTG
Organism: Meda fulgida; assembly: GCA_030578275.1. Classification (NCBI taxonomy): domain Eukaryota; kingdom Metazoa; phylum Chordata; class Actinopteri; order Cypriniformes; family Leuciscidae; genus Meda; species Meda fulgida. The sequence goes on along the minus strand of CM060630.1, from coordinate 3,628,556 downwards.
AAATATACAATTAAATGTGGTCAAAAAACAAAAAGGTCATGTGTCATTGTTTTAAATATGGCAGTTCTACTTGCATTTTTCTCAAGCTGTTGGATTTCCAGCACCAACTTTCTCATCTTGAGTTTTTTATATTGGATGTCAGTATCTATGGCCTCCATTTGTTTCAGGAGAACCTGCCTGAAGTTGGCCCCCCACCCAACGCAAAACGTCGTCAAACTATGCTCAATCGTTTGTGCTCGGTTTGTGCTGGTTTGTGCTGTAAAAAGTTTCGTTTGTGCTGTTTCGGTTTTTTAGATATTAAAAGAATATTTTTAGACCCCACATGATCCAAATTCACCCAAATTAGGCTCGTTCGTTTGTGCTCCGTTTGTGCACAACTAACTGAATGGGCGAGACACTGAATGAGAGAGAATTATAGACGGTGCACCAGCCCACTTTTTTTTAATAGTAGGCTAGTTAAAGTAACAAGGTAAGACCTAAAGAATCGGCAAACCAAATCACAATATTCAAATCACCAAATCATAATATGCAAATGTTCATGACTTTGGCAGGCAATTATTAAATAATAAAACAGTAGAACAACATGAAAATCCCAACATTGGTAGTGAGTGAGATGTAGAACAAGAATCTGGTGGAGTTTGCAGAAAACAATTTGATATTATTTATTTTTAATATATTTTTTAAAGGTCTGCCGACACCAAGCGCATAAACCTTTCGTCTACCACGCAACCTCGTGTAGACGCGCAATTATTTTTAAGCGTAGGTGGCGCGACCGCACTTTTCCGAAGCACAGATGGCGTGACCGCAGTAACACACTGCAAACAGATGGTGCGTGTATTTGTGACAATTTTCATATATGTTATAAACAAAACACAACATACAGTAAGTAAAAACACTAACCTTGAAGTTTGTGTTGCATCCACATCCTGTATCCGCAGTGTTCGTTAAAAGTTGAAAACGCACAGGATAACATAACCTAAGTGAATATTGTGATTTGGTTTGCCGATTCTTTAGGTCTTACCTTGTTACTTTAACTAGCCTACTATTAAAAAAAAGTGGGCTGGTGCACCGTCTATAATTCTCTCTCATTCAGTGTCTCGCCCATTCAGTTAGTTGTGCACAAACGGAGCACAAACGAACGAGACTATTTTGGGAGAATTTGGAGCATGTGGGGGGCTGGTGACGTCATCAACAATAATTGAATGTCTAATATTTTAAAACCCGACACAGCACAAACGAAAATTTTACCGGCACAAACCAGCACAAACGAACAAGCCTAATTTGGGTGAATTTGGATCATGAGGGGGGGCTAAGTGACCTCAGAATGACCTAAAAATATTCTTTTAATATCTAAAAAACCGAAACAGCACAAACGAAACTTTTTACAGCACAAACCGAGCACAAACGATTGAGCATAGTTTGACGACGTTTTGCGTTGGGTGGGGGGCCAACTTCACGCAGGTTTCAGGAGATACCTTTTGTAGACTCCCTTTATGTTCTGGGTTTTGTAGGAAAGGAAATTTAAGTTTTTTCAATTTGATCTAGTGCTCTTGGCACTTTTTTTTGTAATTTTTTAATACTCACTTGGTCACATGTGGTCCCAGACTGAGAGGGCTCTAAAAGGGTGTCAGCATCCTGTTGCCAATAATGGAAATACACACAATTTAGCACCTCACAGGTAGGCTTTTAAATATATAATGTGCAAATCTGTGCCTACCTCAGGCCTCCTTGAACATACTGACACAGTCTCCTCATCCTCCTCAACTGTAGATGGGCCTGCAACCTAAGACCATTAATTAAACTTGGTTTAATAAATAACCACTTGACAAATCAGTGCTTTAAACTCATACTGTCATACTCACAGGGTTCAGCATGATGTCTGGTGGATCCAGAAAGCACAGAATTTGGCATCACTATAAAACAAAAAGATTTAGTTAAGAATGGAAGAATAAAAATAAATAAAATAAACAAAATACCTTTTAGGTAGTGATCTCTTATACTGGATGGAATGGTTCCAGATGCTGTTCCCCCCTCTATTCCCTCAATGACAGGCCTCCCTTTATTCAGGTCTAATGCCAGCTCCTCTGCAGGGGTAAAGTTGGCTGTTTGGTGGCCCTCCCCCAGTGCCAGCAACCTCACTCTTCTTTTTGGCAGCTGCAATTATTAAACATCATGAGACTGGACAGTTGTAACATCAAGCTGGTTATGCTTAAGTACTTACATAGATTTATACTCTATAATAAATACTTACCATTCTGAACAATATTTTTATATTTTATTTTCACCTGCTGCCATGTTCTTTTTTCTTCACTTAATTTGCTGCTGTAAAAGTTAAACACACACACACTTCAATGTATTTGAACAAACATTTAATTTAACTTTAATAAAATATAGTAATGTAGGCCTACATTAATTGCTACTTCTGCATTGAGACGATCAGCAATTTCCTGCCAGCCTTTTTCTCTCGTTTTATTAATTGCTGCGGTATTTCCTTTTTTTGTAATCATGTGCTTAAATTCTTCTTAAGATTCGAGAAGTAATTGCTGCTCAGTTGCTGTGAACATCGCTGCTCTCTCTTTCCCTTTAGTTGCCATGTTAAATTGATGAATCTATGCTCCACCATCAGGGCTTCTTAAGAAAAGCGTGCACGCGCAATTATCTAGACTAGATAAACCTGGTTCAAATTAGTGAGATTGCGTGAACTTGAATGACCTTTTATGAAACCGCCTTAAGCCCCAACTGATTTGTTAGGTTAATTCAAGTCGGGTTTTGGAGCTTAATCCCCGCTTTTCTAAGCTTCTTTTATGAAACAACCCCCTGCTCTTTGTGTTTCCTTGTTTTGGTTTGGTTTTGGCTTTGTTTTTATTAAGCTACCACACCTGCACTTAAATACACCTTTTCTGTCTGCTCCCCTCATATAATAGTACGCACTACTGTACTTGTCACAGTCTGGGTTTTGTGTCTTGTTCCTTGTTCTTGTCTGTCATGTGATTCCCTGTTTGCCATGTGTCTGGTTAATTGTCTGATGATTGTTCCCATGTGTTTCTGATTAGCCACGCCCCTTTGTTATCTTGTTTAGCTTGTTTTTCCTTGTATTTAAGCCTTGTGTTTCAGTCCAGGAAAGGAAGGAGGTTAAGTGAAAACTCTGAATATGTTAACCCTGAAATGAGGGGAACTCTGGGTTTTCTGTTTCAGAATGGGAGGTAAGTCAAACCTGAGAAAGCAGGGTAAGTCAAGCCCATTTCTGAAAGAGAGGTAACTTATACTCAGAGTCAGTTACCATGGTAACTTACTCTGTGAACCTGGTCGGGAGCAGGTTTACTTTGGTAAACCAAGAGTTTATTTCGGTCTCCTCCCCTTTTTTAAAGAGGAAGCGGTGTTTAAACACCTCATTCATTCTTTCGGTACATTTATTCATTGTTGGGGGGTTTTTTTCTCTAATTTTTTTAAATAAGATGAAGTCAATATAACTTCTTAACTGGCAACTGAAAATACAGTAGATTAGAGTTACATCATCTAGTTCTAAACACATTCTACAGAATTAAACCGTGGCATTCACTGAAAATCTGGGGACAGGGGGAGAGATAAGAATATCCGTTTATAGTTAGAAATAAACTTAGATTCTATAGGCTACTCTACATAAATAATGTGAAGAAATTTGAATGTGTTGATTGTTTGTGTAGGCACATAATATTAACATTTCCTAGTAGGCCTCTCTGTGGCAGCAGACACTGCTTCTTCATCCCCATCGTCCTGTGAAGATGAGCATTTGATTGTGCACATTTTATAATACTATTTGTCATAATTTTTGGTGTATTGAGTAGGCTACTTACAACTGCCTGGGGTTCCGTTGGGACATGAGGCTCCAAAAGACAGATATTACCATCAGAATTGTTAGGAGCAACAAAAAACACAACCCAAATTAAAATATATCAAAAACAGCCTATATCAAAAATAACACATATGTTGACCTCTTATTCATTTTTTTTAAAGGCACTTGAATCTTCGGGAGTGACTGGCTCTGAAGTCCCTCCAGGAATTCCCTCAGCCACTGGCCTTCCAGCATTCAGGCTCAGGGCCATCTCCATCTCCTCTGCATCTTCTCCATATCTCCTCTGCATCTTCTCCATATCTCCTCTGCATCTTCTCCATATCTCCTCTGCATCTTCTCCATATCTCCTCTGCATCTCCATCTCCATCTTTGTGAGCCTCTTCCTCCTTTCTGTTGGCTGAGTAGAATTCAAATTAGAATGAACATTTAATTGTGTTAATTAGACCTATGTCTTTTGCACTGCTAAACACTGGATGCTATTTAGTTATTTAATGTGTCAAATGTTTGTAAAGTCAAGTACCCTACATCCATGATATGCTCAAGCCTTACCTGATTAAATTATGTTTTTATATTTCATTTTCAGCTGCTGCCATGTTCTTTTAATGCCTGCAGGATTGCACCATGAAAATTAAAATTGGGTTGAATAACATGCTGTTCTTCCAGTTTCACCTCTGATATTATAACAGTTGGGTAAGTTACTCTAAAATAGTTATTAATTACTAACTACAAATGACATCAACAGTGTAATTAGATTAATGTAGTAATTACTATCTCTAGAAAGTATTGGTCTACTTATTACTAATTGCTTTCTAAATCCTATATCAACCTCAACCACTTGAACAAAACAAAGAGACAAAACTGCACTTTTAATGCTTTCAAATTAACAATATACAATTGCATGAATTATTCTTGAATTGACCAAACTGTGTAGAGGGTGAAGGTTACATTAAAAATATACCTTTTAAAAATGTTATGTTAAATCCACTATTGTTTTAAACAGAATTGTTCTATAGTCTATGCAGTATTTAATGCAATGACATCATATTTTACTTTATATTACAGAAGACTTAAGAGTAATCCCTTTAACTAAATGACAGTATTTAGATTACTTGGTAATTACACTCAACACTGTATAACAGTAATTAAAATGTAAACTTACGCATTGATTCGAGCAACTATTTTCTCCCAAACTAACTCTCGATCGCCGCTGCTGCCGTGTTACTTAAAACATTTTTTTTTTGCGTACTGCTGGTGAGAAATATGCATACCTCTTTTTGTCTGGCGCTGTTACCATGGTGACTCAAATCTGCGCTCCATTGATAATGGCTTTTTATAGTTGTGGTGCACGCGCTTAACTCAGAGTCAGTCAACTTAGAGTTGATTGAACTTACTCATTTCAGCTGATCTGTAACCGAAAACTCAGAGTTTCCCATCTCAGGGTAAGTCAACTCCGAGTTCATGTTTTAACTCGGAGTTGTTTGAACCTCCTTATTGAAATGGGCCCCAGTCCTTGTGAGTTCTTGTTTGATTGTTATGTTGATGTAGGTTATTCTGCTCCCGAGTCTTGTGCCCTTGCCTGAGTCTTTGTGTAGTTTGAGTGTATTTAAATAAACGTGCTGCATTTGGATCCTGCTTCCTCCTTGCTTCAACCTCACCTCGTAACAGTACTGCTGTAACAATGTTTGATAACAATATAAGTGTAATTCTGATATGCAAAAGGTATATAAACATAATGACGGGATATTCCCAGTAATGTTTTGTTGAGCACATCACTGTGTTGTTGGTTGGTACACATCTCTTCATTTGACGGAAAAAAATATTATTTTAGTCCCCTTTCTATTGACAAAGTGATCTTTTAATGACCGAAACACAGTATAAAGAAACAATTATCTGTTATCTTAATATCCTGCTTAATCCACACAGACCCACATAGAAAGCAAGCTTGGCCTGAATGTGGCCTCAAGCTGGCACTGCTGGCCTACTGTCGGCAATGGCACGTATCCTGTCAGCCAGAGTTGGGCCACGTGGCAATGATGAGGGCTGATTGTTGATGGGAGGAGTGTAGCCCAGATCAATCCAGTGATTATTTGGTCCAAATCCGGATTATGAATTTATACTTCATTTGAAATGATAACATTTTATTCTGTTATGATTTGGCATTTCAAAAAATACATTTTAAACAATACTAGAGTTTAAAATATTGAATTCATAAAAAAAGTGATCATTTAACCATAATCATGTAATACTTCTGTAATTTTGTTTATCGTGGGGCATACTTTTATTAATATGCTGTCATAAAATACACCAGATTGTATTCCTGTAATCCAAATCTTTGGAATGTGTTGCTTTGTGTGACGAACTGTTGTAGAGTGAGATTTGAAAGGTTTATGTGAATATTTATGTCAGTCTAATGCAGTTCTACTTAGCTTAAAAAGTAGCAAAGAAGAACCTGTTGTTTGTGCATGTGGAGTCCACCTGTGATGCGGCTGATTTTACTGTTGAACTCAGTCAGTAAATGATCAATCTTTAATTTTCAGACCTATCTCTCTCAAGTTACTACAGGAACAGATCCAAATTCAAACTTTTATTCATGAATATTTATCTCCTTCCTCACTACTGATTGTAAAAAACTGTCAGCTGACTTGCTGCAAACAAAAACTGTAAAATTAAGGTAAAATGTTTTATTTAAATAAAGTGCAAAAAAACTTTAACAAATATTTACAGGTATTTCCTGAATTGAGTCAAATGACTGGCAGCAACAGAACATTAAACACTAACAGATCTCTCAAGATCACAGCATCTTCATTACAATCCAGGTTGACTTTCTTTCATACAGAAGTTCTTATTGAGAACTTTTTTGCAAACAAAACTCCCTCGTGGGGGAAAACGAGAACAATAACAGGCAGGATCAGGAAACACAAGGAACCTGGAAAACGAACCAGCACAGGACTGCAAACACAGGGAGACTAAATAGGGAAACAAACGAGGCAGGCAGGTGGGGGAAATTAATCAAGGGGCTAGACAATTGACAGGAGAGCACATGGCACAAGGAAATATATGACAAGTCGTGCTCAAACAGACCAGACTAAAAACAAACAAATGACAAACCGGAAGTGTCAGAGCTCTGTCACAAAACCAAATATAAACCAGACAGAAGTGACAGAACCCTGACATTACCCCCGCCCCAATGAGGGACACCAAAACAAGACAGGAACATGAACTTACAAACCGAACACAACCACGACAGACAAGACAAGCAGATCAGAACACAGAAACAAAGAGAGAGGGGAGGGAGTTGAGCCAAAACAGAGCCAACATGACGGTCCATAAAGTCCTAAGCAGAGACCAGGGAGGGACGAGCGGGTCTGGTTTCCTGGCTGAGGACCAGGGTGGTGCCAGCGGGACAGACCAGGGAGACTCAGGCGGGTCCAGGTTCCTGGCTGAGGACCAGGGTGGTGCTGGCGGGACAGACCAGAAAAACTCTGCTGGGTCTGGAGTCCTGGCTGAGGGCCAGGGCAAAGCAGGCTTGACAGGGGTCCAGGGCGGAGCAAACGTCCAGGGCGGAGCAGGACGTGCAGCCGACCAGGGCAGTGCAGGGAGTTCAGGTGCAGACACCGGCTCAGGAACAGAACACGGCTCAGGAACAAACACTGGCTGAGGAACAAACACCGCTCAGAAATAGCCCCCGGCTCAGGAACAGACACCGGAATAGCCATCTTGTCCGGGGACACTGGCTCGGCAGTGGCCATCCTGTCCAGAGACGTTTGCTCGGCGGCGGCCATCTTGTCCGACGACACTGACGTGGTGACAGCCATCCTGTCCGAAGACACTGGCGTGGGTGACCTGGTATGAAAAGCCTCTGGCTCGGCAGACGTGACGTGAACAGTCTCTTGTCCAGCAGGCACGATGTGAACAGTCTCTTGTGCGGCAAGAATGACATGAACAGTGTCTTGTGTGGCAGGCACGACGTGAACAGTTTCGGGCTTGACTGGAAGCATGGGCGGCGCCGGCAGGGCAAAGAGCTTGGGTGGCGCCGGCAGGGCAAGGAGCTTGGGCGGCGCCTGAAGGGCTAGAAACTTGGGCGGGCCGACAGGGCGAGGCGCTTGGACGGCTCAGCTGCAGGCCTCACTGGAAGCATCGGTGGTTCAGCTGCAGGCTTCACTGGAGACTTCGGAGGTTCGGCTGCAGGCTTCACTGGAGGCTTTGGGGGTTCGGCTGCAGGCTTCACTGGAGACTTCGAGGGTTCGGCTGCAGGCTTTGGAACAACCTCCGGGGCCTGTGGTTGGCCGGAAGCTCTCTTCCTCCTCCGCTTTAGTTTGCGAGTAGGCGCTACAGGTTCCTCGGCCACCACTGGGGGCGCTGCAGAGAGAGTGGACCACTCTGGGACAACCGGGCCTGGGACCACCAAAGTCGGATCTTTCTGGACCACCGGGCTTGGGACCACCGAAATCAGGTCCTCCTGGACCACCGGACTTGGGAGCGCCGAAGTCGGGTCCTCCTGGACCACCGGACTTGGGACCGCCGAAGTCAGGTCCTTCTGGACCACCGGCCAAAGGGAAGCGACAGCAAGGCGGTGTGGGAGTAACTGTCTCTGGGGGTGCTGCAGCTACTTCAGCCTCCACTGGATAGGAGGCTGATGGGTCACAACCTTTCTTCCTCCTCCCTCTCCCCGAAGGAGTCATCGGAGGACTGGGGGCATGGCAGTTTGTGAGGTCAGTGGGAGGTGGGCCAAGAGGCGGAAGACCACCCTCCCAGTCTGCACTGGACCCGCGATGGTAAATATACCCCACAAACTGCCAGAATGGTAGTATCCCCAGCATTCCCATCTCCCAGGCAGGCACAGGCTCATTAAGGTTGGTGTTGAAGCTTTCCTTGAGCACTGCGTTGCCGATGTTGAGCCCCTCCGCTAAATACAGGAACTGGTAAGCCAGCTCCTTTACACTGCTCTCCCCTTGCCGAAGCGAAAGGAGCTGGTCAAGTCTTTCCACCATCGGATAAGCGGAGGGGGAGGAAGATGGAAAAAGGAAGATACCCATTGCTTGCTGAGTCCTCAGTTGGCTGGTTCGTTCTGTCATGGGATGGGTATATTAAGGTGTGAGGACTCAAGTGCAGAAACAACAGGTAATATTTATTAAGTTAACAAACAAACACAAATTACAAACAAAACTCCCTCGTGGGGGAAAACGAGAACAATAACAGGCAGGATCAGGAAACACAAGGAACTTGGACAACGAACCAGCACAAGACTGCAAACACAGGGAGACTAAATAGGGAAACAAACATAAGAGGGTAACGAGGCAGGCAGGTGGGGGAAATTAATCAATAATTAGATAAGATTGGCGGGGATAGACAATTGACAGGAGAGCACATGGCAAATACATGACAAGCCATGTGCTTACAACAGACCAGACTAAACACAAACAAATGACAAACCGGAAGTGTCAGAGCTCTGTCACCAAACCAAATATAAACCAGACAGAAGTGACAGAACCCTGACAGCATTAACAAGTGGATGGAAATGGGAATCACAATTTAAACAAATCTGATTACCCGACCCTGGTGTGGCACCAGGGAAATACTCCCAACAAGAACACGCAGGTAAATATTACCACTCAAAGGCAAAGAAATGATTATGTGAGATGTGAGTATCAGTACAAAACATACACGTTATTATAAAAACACAATCATCTGTTATCAGGGAAGACGACACAACTCTGCCCCAGCAGGTATTCTCTGAACCTCTTCAGTCATGGCCCACTTGAGAGTCAAGACTTCCAACTTCATGGAGCTGTAGTTTGACATGTTGCGCTCAGTGGTCTATGACTGCGGCTAGCATAGACAATGGGCCGCACCTTCCCTCCCCAAACCTCCATGGCTAGCATTCAACTCCAAGATAAAAAGAAGGGAGAAGTCAGCATAAGCCAATACAGGGGCAAAGGTTAGCCTACTCTTCAACTCCTCAAAGATCACCTAGCACTGCTCTGTGCAAACCACACCAAATCTCGACTCCGCTCGAGCCCAGGACTTACAACCAGCAAATTCAGCTACCAGCCAGTGAAGAGGGGCCACCAACTTGGCGAAACCCTCTACCAACCGCCTATAATAGCTGGAAAACCCCAGGAATGACCGGAGCTCATAGGGCACTGCCATTGCTGCACTGCCTCAATCTCGCTGGGATCTGTCAACACCCCTTTGGCAAAAACTACATGTCCCAGATTACTTACCTCTTCCTGGAAAAACATATGTTGTCAACTTTAACCCCTCTCGCTCCAGTCAACTCAAAACCACCTCTAACCACTCTAGATGTTGTCACTGAGGAGGAAAACACCATAATGTCATCCAAAAGAAGGGACTGACACTGCTGGTCCCCAAACAACCTCTCCATCAACCTCTGGAAGGTGTTTGGGGCGTTGCAGAGCCCGAACGGCATACTATACCATTTAAAAAGACAAAAGGGGGTACAGAAGGTGGTCTTATGTTTGTGTTCAAAAACGCACGCTAGTGTTGCACGATATACCGGTACTAGAAAGGTATTGCGATACCCTGCAATTAATAACGGTACGATATAAATTTTATTAGTACCGGTACTTTAAGAGTAACAGCACTCTAAATAAAAAGAGCAGTATTTCTTAATTTGCATTGAATCAGACAGCCGGAGTCAAGAAGTGTGTGCAGAGCTCTACTTCCACTGTTTTCATTCACTAAACAACGGAGGCAGAACAGTAAAATATATACGCACAGTGCTTGACCAAGAAACATACATGCATAAAGCATGTTATCGCGACTTCAGTTCTCTTTCGCGGATTATTAGGTTTGGATAGTTAAAATTCTATGTAAAAATGCATGTCTTGCCAAGTATTCACATAAACACAGTCAGGTATGTCTTTAGTGAATTAAACCGCTTGTAAATGTATTGGGTATGTGCAGGTCTTAAAGGGCCGGACCAGCAGCCTAATATTCTGTGTGATTAATGCTAATCAAACAACAAAAGAAAATAGACAATAATCCAATGCTTGACTGAATACATTTTTATATATTTATTACGAATCAGTCTATAGTTAATTTTTAGAGAAGACTTGTTTGTAATTTTCTTTTGCTTATTTTTAATAACAAAGATAAAATAATAATTAATTATCTATATGTAATTATAAAATGACTTATAAAAGATGACTCATATCTTGAACTAAGTTTTTGGTCATCCCAACTGTAATGTTCAGTTTGCAACATTAGTATGATGTGACGTATTGTGGTACGACTACCGTTATATGTTGTGTTGAGAATGTTGGCACTAGCCGGAAGGGGGTTAGTGAGCTAGCGGTAGACAGCTGCATGTATGGTACCTGTCGGAACACATCGTCACAGTAAAGTATACTCAATACCCAACCTATGTCTGGTCTTTCTTCAAACACCAAAACTAGAACATCACACCAACCTGTTTAGAATTGTGAAATGTTAGTGAATGTAAACATGATTGATAATAATGTCAATGTTGCAAACATCTCTGTAAGGACACACTGGCTTGTAAGTTATTATTATTATTTGATTTAATAAAGGGGTGTGAATGGTCAAAAAGCAGGGCAGGAACATGCTGGTCAAGTGAGTTTATTTTTTATAATTTATAAAACAATGAATTGTAAGTTCTGTCATATTATTCAATATTTTCCTGTGGTGTCGATTCAGTATCGGCATCGAGGTATTTTTGTCTGGTATCGTATCAAAGTCATCATTTTGGTATCATGACAACACTAACGCACGCTGCAGTTTTGCTTCTGAAAAAGAAAAGGAAACAATTCACAATCAATGACAAACACAGAATTACACCCATGACTCACTTAAAAGGATCTTTGCCTTACCAGGTAAACCCTGCCAACTACGCCACAATGTGGCAATGTGGAGGGAATTGGGAATCACAATTTAAACTAATCCGATTATGCCACCCTGGTGGGGCGCCAGGAACATACTCCCAATAAGGACACACAGGTAAGTATTACCAATTGAAGGCAAAGAAATGATTATGTGAGACGTGAGTATCAGTACAAAAAAAATACATTTTATTATAAAAACACAATCATCAATTAAAAAACAATTTATCATGGACTCTCTCTCCAAGATACAAAGCACAATCAAAATTATAGAAAATAACTCTCTAGGGCCAGGCTTAGCGGGAACAAAGTAGGCCGGCTGCAACTCAGGAAGTCATTCAAACTCATCTAAATTCACATCAAACAGCCACCACGCGCACACACACCATAAGGAAGTTGTGTCAGCACACTGTGAAAACAGCACCGAATGAAAGCAGCTAGCCTCCCCTGTTCCACACCAAGTCCTCACTGGCTCCAGGAGAGAAGAGAAAAGAGAAACACATTAATGAGGGACTGCAAAAGAAAACTACACTGAATATTAAAAGAAAGAAAACCAAAATAAAGTTTACAGACACGGTGTTGTAGCCGCTATAGCACTCAGGACCCCTGACGACACCGCATACAGCAAGAGCAGATATACAGTATAACAGGAGAGTGAATGAGGCGAGAAGCAGAAGCACTTTACAATAAAACTATAAAACATTGCAGAAAAAAAGAGAAATAAATTGGGAATATGGTAAAGCTGCAAAATAGATAAAAAAAACAACAACAAAAAAACAACGAAATGCCAGTAAGCAAAGCAAAACAAAAACAAAGAAAGGCCTGTAAGCAAAACAGCAGCGCTGTTACATGTATCATCTTTGGTTAGGAATTAGGAATTAGGAATAGGGTTTAAAGATCTTGGTTGTCCATTCCCCCTTTACCTTTAACAAAAATATCCAAGAGTTAAACTAAATTCACCAAACCCCAAATGTGAAAAAGGGAGAGGCGTACTTATGAACTGGATTGAACAAACACCAGATGTAAAGCTGTATGGTTACAGGTGCCGTGGCTCAGTCTACCGGCCAGCATTCACACACCTGCTATTGTTGTTATTACTGAGAGCAATACACAATTAATACCACCACCGCAAGCAATCAAGAGATTTAATATGAAGACCACATGTACCTGAGAGCGAACTCTGCCACAACACCAACGCCCTTGTCCTTAATCCAGATCTGGGGGCTGTGTGGACCAGAGCTGGGCCAGAAAAATATTGCTATGGGGAATCTGCTCAAATAGGGTTGTACTCTTTGTCCTGCTCCCCTCGTTGTCTTTCTATGAACAAGAACATGGTCTATCAAAGTTGGCCAAATCTCATCTTTCACCATGAAATTACTGTTCTGGAAAACCATTTTTATTTCAGAAATTCTGTTCTTTAGGATAGAAATTACACACTTCACCTTTAAGACTCAACGAAATTGATTACTTTATAGAATTTACCAGAATTGCATTAAAATGTTAATGTTTAATCACTCCTCAAATACACGTTACAAAGGTTCATATTGGTATTTCACCCAAAGCGGAGAGTTAAAAGAAGCCAGGACTGATCATGTCAGCTATGCACTACACTACTGCATGTATCATCACTTTTTTCTTGTACTTCTCTGTATCTGAAGGTAAGTCCCCAATGAGACCATTTTCTAGCAAAATTTGAGAATGATAATATGTTCATCCATGTTAGAAATATGAACAAGGTCTGTAGCTGAAACTTCAGTTTTTTTATCATTATGTGGCTGTTATTATGCATTACAGTTTTTCTCAGTTGCTTTGGTCAATTTTTTGAATCACCCTTACCAGTAAATGCATTTCTCAAAACAATTGACCCTGTTTGTTTCCTTGTTCTTTCATTGTCAGATTTGTAACCCTGTGTTGTGGTCTGTCTATATACGCTTGCCAAATTAAGCTTCATGAGAAGCACTCTAAGATATTTTAGAGAACTGGTTTATCTAGCCCTTTACATTTTCCTTCATTAGTTACATTAACCTCTGCAATTCATCAATTCAGGACACATTTACAAAATCATTACGAGAAAAATGTATAGAAAATATGGTCCGTGTATCATCTGATCATTTAATTTCCTATTTGTAGCCTAGCCTAATGGAATAACGAGAAATGAAAAGACGGATCGTTAATTTGTTTTTTCGTTTAGTTTAATAAACGGAAAATGAGATTTCGGATCGATTTCTCATTTTTCGTTTGTGGTTTACCAATCGTTCGCACATGTGGGCGGTGCTGAAACGCCCCTTTCATCTGATTGGTCAAACCGCTCCGTCTTCAGTACAGCCAGAATAACGCCCGTTTCACACATACTCCGTGTGCAGTGTGTATGCGGTGCGTATACGGTACAGCAGCAGCACGCGCTATAGAGCTTTCACACATGCTGTGCTTGCAGTGCGCAACTGATCCGCAGTTTCTGTGTGCCACAAAATCAAAAATGGGTAAGTAATTTTGATTTGAATTCCAAACGTTAACTTTGATATTGAAATACTATGAAAATTAATTTTAATAATTGTGATTCTTTGTTTTACATGTAGTTCGAGTTGTTGACAGAAGAAAAGCTATCGCACTATATCTGTTGCTAAGAAGGAGAAGAACGAGACACATTTGGGTTCACTCAGTCAACCGAGGCAGGTGACAGTTTGGTGCTTATTACCATCTTGACTCAGAACTTCGACTTTACAGTGACGAACAGATGGATAATGTTCTTTTTTCTGGTTGGAGCAGACATCACAAGGCAAACCACAACTTATCGTGCGTCCATCAAACCCAAGCAGAGGCTTGCTGTTACACTGAGGTCAGGACACATTAATTACATGTATATGATAAAGTACACATTAATTACATGTATAAATTAATAAATAGAATGCTATTTGTTTTTCAAATTTTAATTATTTTATTAGTCACATTTAGAAAATACAACAAAAGTGAAATTTTCAACTAGTGTACTTATAATTTTTTTTATATACTATATATATATATATATATATATATATAATAATTTTGTTGCATTTTCAAATATAATATATGTTTATATAAATAAAAACATATTCAAATATTTCTATTAAGTACAAAATACAGACATTACAACTTACACATGCATTATTGGGAAAAGTTTGTACATTTTAGTAAGAGAACTGCACTTTAGACCTTAGAAAGAACATTTAATTAATAACTTATTGGCATAATTTAAATGAACAAATATTGCAAACCTATTAATAATTCACAATAAACAAATTAGTCTAGTGTACAACTAAAAACTTTATAGAACTAAGGGAACTGATGATAATCAGGAGAGGAGTTCTGTTCTGATCCATGCTGATGGTAGGATGTAGGTGGGGGAGGTCTCATATGATGGGTCTGGACTTCATGGCAGGAGGTGGGGGGGTGGATTGGCTGTTGTTTGTGGGGGCTGGGTACGTGAGAACACAGGGCCGGCTTGTGTGGCTTGATGTCGTTGATTTTCGTCCTCTAATCCCACATTTGCAAGGTAGTTAAGGATATGGATTTGTGCCCTATTTTGGTTCCTTGGATGAAGCCTGTTTAGTTTAGGCACTAAACTGAGGGCAAAATAGTACATCTCATCCTCCTGTCTTGGTACATGAGGTGGAGTTGTAGTTGTTGGCTGAGTGATGATATCAAGAAGCTGTTGTTCTGTTGGACTTGATGATGCAACTCTTTTCCTTTTTTGTCTCTGTTGACCTTCATTCATTATTGCCTGCACTCTGGGATGGGCAGGGGTATCAGCTATTTGTGTTGATAATGGAGGACTAGAGGTGGTGTGGGGGTTAAAGATATTTGATTTTCCAACGCAGGTGTTACAGGCCTTTGTATAACTGTAAGGGGACTGTACGGTCTGCTTAGCTGACATATCTCTGGATCCACATCCTCCTCAGCCAAACTCATATCCACTGGTTCATCCTCTAGCTGTAAAGTTGTTTTTGAACTGAAATAATAGCAGGTGTTATTAATGTACATTTACAATGTAATATAATTACATAAAATTACTTATGTATTTTGAAAACATACGGTATAACAGTATTCCAAAAATAGTAATTCAGATTTCTTTTGACAATTGTTGTTTCCCCTAATTAATTTAGTTATTTTTTCAACACTACAAACATTCTAACCTTCTGGCCTGCATATGTGGCAACAGGAAAGACATCACTTGTTCATATATCCACTCCTTGACAGTGCCACCAGCAGAACCACTCGGCATTTTATTTTGCTTTTTACTCCTTACAAAGGCATCTCTCAGTAGTCTCCATCTCTGCTTGCATTCATTCACTGAAAAAAAGTGCATATATATTACAATACATTATTGTTTCTTTTGTTTACAGATTCCTTGGCACAGGGGAGAGTTTCAGCAGCCTGGCATTCCAATATAGGCTTGGGATAAGTACCATGGCTGAATCTGTCCACATGACATGCAGAGCTATTGAGAGGCAAATGATGGCATCCCAGTTCCCAAAACCAGCTGAGGAAATGTGGAGAAATATTGCCACCAGATTTTGGGAGAAATGATATTTTCCAAATTGCATAGGTGCAATTGATGAAAAACATGTCTCCTTAGTGTCACCAGCAAATTCTGGGAGCTTGTATTTTAATTACAAGGGGACATTCTCTATTGTTCTCTTAGCGCTGGCTGATGCTGATTACCGATTCACTTTTCTACAAGTGGGTGACTTTGGTAGAACAAGTGATGGAGGAGTATATAGTGGTTCAGCACTTGGAAGAGCAATGGAGGCCAAAAAGTTGCCTGTGCCTGCAGACTGCCCTTTGCCAGGGTCTGGGGCACAAGCTCCGATGCCATACACCATAGTGGGAGATGCTGCATTTCCCCTGAAGACACATCTGATGAGGCCATTTCCTGGGAAACAAATTCCATAATGGTGCAGAATATTCAATTACAGATTGTCTCGGGCACGGGTGGTTATTGAGCGTGCCTTTGGCATTCTGTCATCCAGATGGAGAGTGCTCCACACAAAGATGAATGTGAAGCCGTCAAATGCTGATTCTGAAGTCACTGCAGCCTGCATCCTACACAACTACCTCCTGAATCCTTCAGAGAACCAAAGGTAACTGGAGGAGTCAGAAGAAAGAGGGGAAGTGCTACCACGTGTGAGAAATATGGGTGGCAACAGGGGATACAGGGAAGCCTATGACGTACGCGAGAGGCTTTGCACATTTTTCAACTCCCCAGAAGGCCGAGTGTCCTGGCAAGAACAGATGATCTAAGACCTTTATTAACCTTCTCCAAGGACCTGAAAACACAACTGTTTTTAATTGTACATAACTTGTAAATAGTTATAGTAATTGTAAATAGTTTTTCTTTGTTGAGAAAAAAAAGTGTCATTTTTTTTTCTTCTAGAAACATATCTTCAGATGCACCTAGTTCTTGAAACACATCTTCAGATACACCTGAACACATCATCAGTGATGTAACCTGGGGTCCTTGGGTGTTTCGGGTCTTTCAACATCAGACACCCTTGCCCAGGCGACCCAGCCACGGCTGATCAGACCGTGATTTGTGTTCAGGTAACACTCGCTTGCCCCCATGGTGCTCCTCTACGGATCCAGAGCCATCTCAAGGCTCTCTCGGCTGCGTCGGTGGTGTTCTTGATGGCCCTACTCCTTGTTATTCCTGCAATGCCCAGCGCAGTAAATGCTTTGTGGAGGGAGCGCCCCACAAATCCTCTGCAGCCAACCTCGATAGGCATGCATCTCGCCTTCCAGCCCTGTGCTCGGCAGTCTGTGACCAGATGTCCATATTTGGTCATCTTTCTTTTGTGGGTTTCTCCCGAGGGGTCCTCCCATGGCACGGTAAGCTCCATGATGATTATATTCTTGGTGCTCTCTGTGACTAGAGTGATATCTGGCCTCATAGTTGTCCTGATGATGTGCTGGGGGAATTTCAGCTGCTTCTCCAAATCCACAGAGAGTTTCCAGTCCTTGGCTGATGCCAGGATTTCTGCTGGTGCCTTCCTCCCTGCTTGTGGCTGTTCTCCTGCCCTAACAAATGCGATTGAGTGAGTGGTGTTGCTGCCTCGGTCGCCTTTGCTGATCTCTTTGCTGATGGTGTCTGCAATAGCTTTCAGCACCTGGTTGTGACGCCAAGTGTAACGACCCTGGCCGAGCGCTGTTGGGCAGGAGCTCAAAATGTGCTCCAGCATTCCACGAGCTGGGCACAATTGGTGTGTCTGCTTTCCCCCACGCACAAAGGTTTGCTTGGCTAGGCAGGACATCGTACACTGCCCGTATCAGGAAGGTCATGCGGTGCGGCTCGCTTTGCCAGAGCTCCGTCCAGGTGACCTTGCGGTCCATGGCCTGCTCCCACCTGGTCCAGGCCCCCCTGTTGCCCCATTCCAGCAGCTCTGCTCGTCCTTCCTTCCTCCACAGCAGCTCTGACCTCTTCATATATTCGGCTGCGCTTCTCCTTCCCCTTCAACTCTTTATGTCAAGGAGGTGTTGGGAACATCCCCAAGCCTGCTCTGCCTTGGGTCACCACTCCCAGAAGCTCCTTGTGCCGCAGTTGAGCCTGTGAATCCGGCATAGTGGCTTGGGCGCTCCACTTCCTCCCTGTCTTCACCAGCACTCCTGCCTGGGCCACCTTTGGGTCATTGGAGTCTCTATACATCAGCACCTAACGTGCCCGAGACACTTTAAACTCCTCTTCCAGGGATTTCAGAGGCAACCGGAGCATTTTAGTGTTTCCATAGAGGGCAATGTTGCTGAGACTCCTGGGCAACCCTAACCATCTCCTGTGACAGCTGCTGACCTTTCTTTCCAAGGTCTCCGCCGTGGAAATGGGAACCTCATACACAAGTAGCGGCCAGAGTATTCTTGGCAGTATACCATGTTGATAAATCCACGCTTTAAACTTGCCGGGGAGGCCAGAATGGTCTGAACCAGCTTGTAGCAATGTTCAGGGAAGAAGGAGGCGGGAACCGGCGAACAGTCAAAATATAATTTATTTAAATAAAACAAACAACAAAAACACCGCCAGCAGCCCCTCGCGGACGACTGCTGGCTACCGAAAATAAACATAAGGAACTGCCAGCAGCCCCTCGCGGACGACTGCTGGCTAAAATAAAATACAAAAACAAAACACAACTAAAACACAGGCCTGTTCCTCTCTCGATCATCAACGTCGTCGCTCCTCCTTTATGCTTCCGCTCCTCCGTGAGAGATGCGAGACCGGTGTGCCTCACATGTGATGCTCATTAGCAATCGCACCACCGGCCTCGCGCCGTTCTCTCACGTCCCTCGGCCGTCCTGTTCGCCACATACCCCCATCGCCCCTCACAGGCCGGGGGGTACCCACGAGCCTGTGCCTACCCCCCCCCCCGGCGGCGGCGATCCCTGGGGAGTATGGACAGACAAACCGAGGGAAACGGAGACGGAAGCATGAGGAGCGACAGATCGAGAGAGGGGAGAGAGGAAAAAAAAATATTGGTCCGGTTCCCACAACGCGCTGCCATCTGGTCCCCCACCAGCTAGGCGATCTCCTCCGCGGTGCCTGGCGGTGACGCTGGGTAGCCCTCGGTGGACGGCTCGACGCTCCTACGCCGCCCGGTGGACGGCGACGGCTCCTCGGGTGCCTTGGGCAGACGGTAGGAGTCCCCCGCTCCCTGCTCCTCCCCTTCACTGGTGGACGGCAGCAGGCTCCGGCCCACGGCGAGCGGCGGCGACTCCTCCTCTCCCTCCCGGATGGCAGCTGCCCCTCCAATACCCAGGCGGCCGGCAGCGAGCTCGACCGTCCCACCGGCAACTCACTCCAGCGCACCGCCTCGAGCGTCCGTGGCCGCGAGTCCCCCGCTCCCTGCTCCTCCCCTCGCTCGGCGGATGGCAGCAGGCTCCGGCCCACGGCGAGCGGCGGCGACTCGCGCACCATGCTCGATGGCACCGCGGATTCCCCACACCGGCGAGGACTCTCTGACAGCGCGTTCCTCCCTCTTCCCGGGTTTCGGCACCAGTGTAGCAATGTTCAGGGAAGAAGGAGGCGGGAACCGGCGAACAGTCAAAATATAATTTATTTAAATAAAACAAACAACAAAAACACCGCCAGCAGCCCCTCGCGGACGACTGCTGGCTACCGAAAATAAACATAAGGAACTGCCAGCAGCCCCTCGCGGACGACTGCTGGCTAAAATAAAATACAAAAACAAAACACAACTAAAACACAGGCCTGTTCCTCTCTCGATCATCAACGTCGTCGCTCCTCCTTTATGCTTCCGCTCCTCCGTGAGAGATGCGAGACCGGTGTGCCTCACATGTGATGCTCATTAGCAATCGCACCACCGGCCTCGCGCCGTTCTCTCACGTCCCTCGGCCGTCCTGTTCGCCACACAGCTGTCCAGCTCAAACGGTCTTAACCAGCTGTCCAGCTCCTGACAGGTTACGGGACTGATGCAAAGTCTCTGAGGCTACTGTCAAAAACCTTGCCCAAGCACTTCACCGGCTGTTCTTCACTTTGCCCTTCTTCAGCACTAGCGAACGGGACTTGGCTGATTTGAACTCTATCCGAGCCCACCGGATGAGCTTTTCCAGCCCTTGGAGTATCCACCTGCCTCCTGGCACTGACTCTGTGGTGATTGTCAGGTCATCCATAAATGCTCTGATTGGTGGTGGGCGGACCCCTCCTCTGCTTTGGGGCCCCCGACACTCAGGCTCTGCCGATTTGACAATCACGTTCATAGCCACCGCGAATAGGATCACAAAGATGGTGAGCCTGTGATTATTCCCACCTCCAGTTTGTGCCAATCTGATGTCACACCTCCTGCAGAGACTCTCATTCTGAAATAGCTGTAATAATCCAAGATCAGATCTGCAATATGATGTGGCACATGGTGCTTGGTCATGATGGTCTGGACCAGATTGTGGTGGATAGAGCCATATGCATTGGATAGGTCTAACCACAGTACCGTGAGGTCTCCCTTGTGTTCACGAGCTTCCCGGATGAGCTGAGTCACCACTCCCGTGTGTTCTAAGCACCCTGGGACTCCAGCAATTCCTCCCTTTTGCACAGATGTGTCTATGTAGTTGTTAGTTAAGAAGAAGTTGGTCAGACACCTTGCTACTATACTGAAGAAGATCTTGCCTTCCACGCTCAGCAATGATATTATTCTGAACTGATTGATCTTCTTGGAATCTTTCTCCTTGGGGATCCAGACTCCCTCAGAAAATCTCCACTGTTGTGCCACCTTTCCTCTTCTCCAAATGACTCGAATGATCTCTCAGAGTCGCCTAAGTAGCAAAGGGCAGTTCTTGTAGACCTTGTATGGGATTCCACTTGGTCCAGGGGCAGAGCTAGATCGTGCCTTGCACACAACCTCCTGGAGTTCTTTCATCAGTGGCTCCCTGCTGTCAAACTCCTTGGTGGGGGGAGGTGGATCTACAAGGATGTTGCACTGACCCAACTCTTTCTCCCGGAGAGGGTCACTGTAAGTGCCGTGCAGATGCGGGGCAATTTCCTGTTTTGAATAGATCAACTTTCCGTCACGCTTCTGTCCCAGGAGCTGTTTAGTGAAGCCGAAGGGGTTGGCAATAAACGAAACTCTCTCCTGGATATCTCCTCCCTCAACTCCTGCCGGATTTTGTGGATCTTCGCTGCTCTGTGGTTCATGGAATAGGTGGTTGGAGTTGATCACTTCTCCTCGGCACCGAACCTCTCCTGCGCTAGGCTGGAGATGATGGTCATCATTACCTGCAGCCTTTGATCCACATCTCCGTTCTCTGTTGCTTCAAGCACCTTGTCGACGTCCTCATCGAACTGCCTCCAGACTGCCGTCTTACAGGTCTGTGGCCACTTGATTCGCACCTTTTCCTGGGGCAGAAGACTTGGGGGGATGGTTAGTGGCACACGGAGGCTCTGAACGCTATGGGGTGCTACCTGGCTCGGCTCCTCCTGCGTCTCATCAGATGTAACATCTGTGCGCTGTGACACATGTTCGTTCTCCAAACACTTCATCCTGGCTCGGTGGATCTTTAGGCCACGGCTGTTTTTGCAGGTTTCTCCATTGCCATTAGTCGGTAACCTTGGGTCTGTCAGATTGGGGTTCTCATTCCCCCCCCCCCCCCCCCCCCCTCTCGGGCTCCCCTGGGGGTATACTTCCAAGAGTTGATCTGTAGCTGCAAAAAGGGTTCCTCCTCTCGAAGAATATGGTTTGGGCTGCCAACCCTTCCCACCCCTAGTGCTGTCTTCCCAAGCTGCCAACTGTCTCTCCAGTAGTCACCAGCCTTTTCCTGGTTGTCAACCAGTCTATTCCTGGGAGTCACTGGCCTTGCCAGAACAGGTAGTTCTAGAAACACATCTTCAGATGCACCTAGTTCTTGAAAAACATCTTCAGATGCACCTGAACACATAATCAGTAATGTAACCACTGATGTTATCATAAATCTGATAAAGTAAAAAAGCAAATAAATAGAATTTAACCACTTCTTGTCTCAGTTTTTTTGTAATGTAAGAACACCCATGTTTAATATATATATATATATATATATTACAACATTACAACAATTAACTTTATATCAACAATCTTGTAATAAAGTTATAATTTGTATTATATAACTTCAAATTACAATATAAATTTATAAATACTGAATATATAAAAGCATATCTAAATATATATTGTCTACATCTCATAAATATATTTATATTATCAGACATGTCAATAAACAGCTGTTCTTGCAGTTTGCCTTTGTAATTAAAAGATTAAGCTTATACATTATGTGTACATGTATCAATGCAGATATTGTAATATATTAATTATTGTTAGTACATGTCACTTATCTACACCAAAACAAGTGTTTTTCCTCTGCTGTTTAAAAGGCTGGCTGTAGCACCAAAAGTTTATACATTTTGATTTACAATTACATAGTTAAAATTATAACTATATAATTCTAACAAACTTAAATTAGCCTACACTCTGTTTAACTAATGTATATTCAAAAATATAACCATATAATAAGATTTTCTTAGGAATTCAGGCATAGGCTACAACTACATATTCAGATGTTCATTTATATATTCAAACTTTCTATAAATATTTCATGTTCAGACCTTAACACGTTAAATGTAATAATTAAATAAATTCGCATGACATGAAGGTGAAAGGTGACGACCAACAAAATAGATAAAATGGGCAACACAGTACAGTATTCAAGTTTAAATAAAACAACATACAGCAATAATATCATTGTATTCTCGTTTAATATAATATTCTCATATTAATTCTTAATTAATGTTAATTCTCATATAAATAAATGTTCTATATTCATTAGATAGTCAACTAAAGCAAGTATAAATAGCCTACATTGGCCTATGTAAACATCGCACTTGAAACAAACAAGTGATAGGTGATAGTCTTATTAACCATCTGATGTATGCTGATGATTTAGTTATTATGTCTCCTTATAGGGCATGATTACAACAGCTGCTTTGAGTATGTTCAAGTTGTGGTGTGCAGCATGATATTAAATTTAATATTAAAAAGAGTGTGGTCATGATTGTTAAAACCAAAGAGGACCTTAAGCTAAATTTTCCTTCTTTCTATATAGATGACCAAGTTTTAAATGTGGTAACTAAAGTTAAATACTCGGGTCACATCATTAGAAATGCTTTAAATGATGACGATGATGCGCAGCTCCGGTGCTGGAAGTTATAAGGGCAAGCTAATGTGCTGGCTCGTAAATTTTATGTGTACAAATGATGTAAAAATAGCTCTCTTCAGGGCATACTGTACTTCTCTTTATACAGGCCACTTAAATAAATATGTAAATATACTAAAGCTAAAATGAAAAAGCTCCAGGTGGCATTTAATGATGCGCTAAGAATTTTGCTTAAGGTCCCAAGGTGGACAAGTGCAAACCAAATGTGTGTATCTAACAATGTACCCACTTTGCATGCTGTCTTAAGGAAGTATATGTATAAAATGTGTCGGTTGAGTGATTAAAAAAATAGTACCATAATGGTCTTAAATAATATTACATTAATTGATACAAGGTATTTTCCTGTTTCTGGAAGCAGTGGAATGAAAGCTTGTACGTTTTTCAAAATCGGTCTGTTGTTTGGTCTGGCCTTTAACTTTAACAGTATACAGTTCCTATTCATATTTCAATTTAAGGCCTATAATACTGTTACTCTCCAACCCTGATAATTTTGTAATACCTGACAAAATTATCAGTAAACTAAAAAAAAAATCATACGTTGCTCTTGAGTTTATAGAAATAATATATAAAACACCATCTCAGCATATTGTAGCCTATGGCTTGCAATCTCTCAAATGTTGTACATTAGAAGTGAAGCCTCGAACCAGCACTAATTGTGTTCCCAGTAACACATTTCTGCATCAAATGTCAGCGAGTGATGCAAAAGCTTAAAGTGGGATTTGTCAGTGTGCTGTACGGACTCTTATTCTGGCTGTACTGAAGACGGAGCGGTTTGACCAATCAGATGAAAGGGGCGTTTCAGCACCGCCCACATGTGCGAAAGAAATATCAAGCCATAAACTGATTTTTTGTAAACCACAAACGAAAAATGAGAAATCGACCCAAAATCTCATTTTCCGTTTATTAAACTAAACGAATAAACGATCCGTCTTTTCATTTCTCGTTATTCCATTCCAATGAAATGATCAGATTATACACGGACCTAATTCCCAGATGTTTTGAGGTTTAAGACTATATATTCAACAGGGAACCATATACAGAGGTGGGTAGAGTATCCAAAAACTGTACTCAAGTAAAAGTACAAGTACTTATATAAATATTTTTTTAATTATAAATAGTTACTTGAGTAAGTGTAAAAAAAAGTATCCAGTGAAAAAACTACTCAAAGTAGCTAGTTACCATGTATATAGGCTATATCTATATACGTATATATACACTACTGTTCAAAAGTTTGGGGTCAATTTGTTTTTTTTAAAGAAATTAATACTTTTCTTCAGAAAGGATGCATGAAATTGATATAAAGTGACAGTAAAGACATTTATAATAATGCAAAATATTTATTTTTTAATGAAATGCTTTTCTCTTGAACTTTCAAAGAATCCTGAAAAAAATGAATCCCTTTTTGCACAAAAATACGAAGCAGCACAACTGTTGTCAACTGTGATAATCATAAATGTTTCTTGAGCATCAAATCATCATATTAGAGTGATTTCTGAAGGACCATGTGACACTGAAGACTGGAGTAATGATGCTGAAAATTCAGCTTTGATCACAGGAATAAATTACACTTTACAATATATTCACATAGAAAACAGCTGTTTTACATAGAAATAATATTTAACAATATTACTGGGTTTGTTTTGTATTTTTAATCAAATAAATGCAGCCTTGGTGAGCAGAAGAGACTTCTTTTAAAAACAAAAAAAATCTTACTGACCCCAAACTTTTGAACGGTAGTGTGTATATATAGGTCCTAAAATTAACACACGCCAAGTGCCAAATGTGAGTAAAAATCTCCGTTGGTGAGTGTATAAAATAGTGTCAGTCGCCAGTTGGACATTAACATTTTTTTTTTTAATTCGACAAAATGCATTGTTGTGACAACATGAACATGAACAAACGTGAACGACGCTGTGTTCAGTTGACGGGTCAGTTCTGTATCATCACGAAAGTTTCAGTCTTTCCCATGTAAATAGTCAAGCAATGGAACATGAAAAAGGGAATTTGTAACTCACGTGCTGTGTGGGAAGTTTAGAATCCGAAGCGTGCGCCCTGCAGCGCCCTCAGCAGCGCCCTCAGCAGCGTCTCTCAGACAGCGCGTGATACAGTTCACTTTCATGCCTACCTGTGCTTCAATGGACAAATTAACACAAAAATATGTAAAACATGCCCGTCTCAGCGAGTATCCTAGTAAACATAGTTGGTAATGTCTTAAGGTACGTTTACACGAAAACGCAAATTTTTGTCTCCGTTTTGGCCTTTCGTCCAAATTTAGGGTGCGTTTACACGACAACGATGTGCTTAAAACGAAGAAGTTTTTCCTTTTAGTTTTTTTTGCGTACACGACAACGATGTGCTTAAAACTTAGATGTTTTTCCTTTTAGTTTTTTTCGCGTACAGACGACTCCATTGTCAAAATGATCCCCATTCACACGGATCCGCAAAAACGACTGAAAACGCTGTATTCTGCTGCCCACAATATTCAATATTTCTCTGTTTCAGTGCAATCAGGATATGACTATGATTATAACTTAGGGGAGAATGAGCCCAAAAACTGCACCACATCTGAATCCATCATTGGAGGCACGGTGGAGTATTCAAAAGGCGGTGTTGTGGGTAGTCGGCTCATTTATCACTGCAGCGATGGATTTGAACCTTATCCAATCAGCCAAAAAGTCTGCAGCTCTGATGGAGAATGGGAGCCAAGAGTATCCAGGGTCAAATGTGAAGGTAAACATTAAAGTGTGATCATATTTATTTACTATATCCCGTACAAGTAAAGTATTGGATACCACCATGGGCTTCATGAACTATGTATGGGCTTTGAGACTGGAAACATGAGGCTTGTTATTCAAATAGTTAACCAAGCATTAATACCATTGATCAGCCGAACCAAACGTGGATGCTTTTCCACTAAGAAACAAACATTGTTATGTTATTTGACTGATACTGTGAAGCTGCTTTGATGTAATTTATATTGTGAAAAGCGCTATATAAATATACTTGACTTGACTTGTTACTAGTACCTACTTTTGCCCAAATCACATCAGACTTTACATGCAAAAGAATTGTGCCCAAAAATATCATAAATGGTTTTTACATTTTTCTTTTGTTTTCTTTACACATCACATATATCATATTTCAAGCATGCTTTTCACGGACACTTTTGTCTCTTTGGTAGCGAAGTATAGTAACTTTGGAAAACTAAAAAAAAAAAACTTTGTATTTTTCATTGTATTTTTCATTTCAGCTCACTTCCTGCTCAGCTGCTGTTCGGACGCTCTTGCTTACTGCTCCACGCTTTTCTCTATCGCTTTTATACTTTTATATTTTATATTTTATCTCCTTTTATCACCTAATTTTAACTTCAGCAAATCAGCACAGTGCTCAAACGCTTGGATTACTACAAAAAAAAGCAGATTTTTTTTATTCGACCAGCCTCCCACTGAAAGCTTACATTCCGGGGAAGAGAAAACACAACTGCCTACATTCATAAGGATAAGAAAATGCCTCCTCTGGAATCTACTTGGTGCTCTAACTGCCACAGACTTCTACAAAGGATTGCAGTTCTTGAAACAAAGTTAATTGCGGGACCACCAAACCAGACGGGACAGACAACAGAGCTTCGTCATGGACGCCCTCAGCATACACCCGGTGAGTCCCATGAATCTCATGCTCCTCGACAGGCTATACTGAGTGTAGAGAAACAAGCCGATCGACTTACAAATCGATGGTACAAACAGAGAGCGAAACCCAAAAGCACTCGAGACATCAGATTGTCACGAGCATCATATATTGCTGCAGTAGCATCCTCTACCCCAGACGGCTCTGACAAGGATTGCAAACACTGGTCTCCTACCACCGCCTATACATCTTGAGAACAGATTTGAAGTTTTAATGAATGAGGAATCCCCAAATTTGATGAATGTGATCGAACACAGACTGAATCAGCCTGTAGCTAACACTGATGCTAACTGGCGCTCGAGGTCGAGCAGACAGCGGCATTCAGCTCAGAGCGCAGCCGGACCCAGGACTCTGATAGTGGGCGACTCCATAATCAGAAACGTTAGTAGCAAGGATACAACAACATGCTGCCTTCCACAAGCAACAACTTCTGATGTAAACAGAGAACTTCAGGACATTCTGATGAAACACAAGACTGCAAATCGACTCATTCATGTGGGGAAGAATGATATTCATAAAGAGCAGTCGGAACTCCTTAAGAAGGATTTCAATGAACTTTTTGAAACACTTAAAAGACTGAAAGTTCAAACATTCATCAGTGGACCACTCCCAGCAAGAGGAACAAACAGGTTTTCACGGTTGCTTGGGCTTAATCCATGGCTGCAAAAAAAACTGCTATGTAAAAGGAGTGAACTTCATTGACAACTTCAATCTTTTCTGTAGTCAGAGGCAACTGTTTCAACAGGATGGCCACCACCCAAACAAACTTGGTTCAAGAGTGCTAAAAGACAATATCTACTTCTCCCTCCGTTATCCTTCTGCAATGTGTGCCAATCCACTCAACCTGAATGGCACACACATACCTGGATACAGTATGAATGACCACAGGATTTCACTTCAGCACCTGAATGGGCATGCGGTTGACACATCACACAAGGACAATGATAACACCACTCAGCCACAACAACTTCTGCTCACGGACACAATCTCAGCTGAGCCCTGCCCACAGAGCTCACCACAGACAGACTGTGACATACTAGCACTGCTCCAAGATTCAGCACCCAAGGACGACTTTCTGGAAAACAGCGAGGGAAACCAGGACAGCATATTACAGCCTCCAATAACACCAGAGCAACAGCCCCTCTCTCACCAGACAGTTTCTCCATCTCTCCAGCATCTCCACTTCTGTGCTTCTCAGAGAAAATGGAACAACTGGTGTATGCTGGAACTAGACTATCCCACTCTTTTGCTGCAAGCCCCCAGATACCAACCAAAAAACGGCAGGCCCCACAACCACCAAAGCCTGCAGGCCCAGCTCGCCCTCCCCCTCCTCCTGTGAGAGCTCTTCGGCCTCTGCCACAGCGCCAGGGCACACACCCTCCTCCATCGGCTCGAGGTGAACCAAAAACAACTGATACCAGCTCTCAGTGATATGTGTCGGGTCCCCGCTATGATAACAATAACTTTCTCAAATGTTTACAGAACAAGCGGGAACCCAGTGTGCCTGTATCTTTATCTTTCTCTATTGCTGTTCGATTACATGATAGAAAGTCTAAGGCCTTCAAAAGCCGTACCGCAAACCCATTTAATCTGGTGCCTATTACACGCCAAACCAAGATTGCTGTGGGGACAAAAAGTAAGACTGTTAAGTTAGCACTTTTAAACATCCGCTCACTTAAAAATAAATCACTTCTAGTCAACGACTTAATAACCACATACAACCTGGATTTTATGTTGCTAAATGAAACTTGGCTAGACAGCTGCAGTGTCTACAGTCCTCAATGAAACAGCCCCTCCTAACTTTACTTTTATGAGTGTCTGCAGAGCTGTAAGAAGAGGTGGAGGTTTAGCTGCTCTTTTTAAAGCTGTCTATCAATGTAAGCAAATATCATTTGGGAATTACCCGTCTTTCGAATATCTGGGTATTGTGTTAAAAGGTGCTCCACGCATTTTACTTATCATTGTTTACAGGCCTCCTAAATACTCTCCAGCCTTTGCTGAAGACTTTACAGAACTGTTATCAACAACTTCCTCAGAGTTTGACCGTTTTGCTATTGCTGGAGATTTTAACATTCACATAGATAATGCAGAAACCAATATGGCAAAAGAAATCAAAACTGTTTTAAAAACTTTTGATCTGACTCAGCATGTACATGGACCCACACATAATCGTGGACACAGTCTAGATTTACTTATCAGTAAGGGTCTAAACATTTCATCGATTGTTATTAAGGACGTAGCACTGTCTGATCATTTTTGTATTTTCTTTGATATATTAATCTCTCCTGCCATTGAAGCTAGATCTGTGTCTGTCAAGAAGAGATGCTTAAATGAGAACACTAGAGTACTATTTATGAAGGCTATATCTTTAACACCAAGCATATCTGCTGACTGTTGATTTTCTCCTTGATTCTTTTAACTCAAATGTTAAGAGTGTAATTGATGATATTGCTCCTGTGAAAGTCAGGAGAAGAATGGCAGACAGAAAGCACCTTGGAGAAACTCAACAGCAGTGCAAAATATGAAAAGACAATGCAGAAAAGCAGAGCGCATGTGGCGGAAGACAAAACTTGTAGTCCATTATAACATCTACAAAGACAGCATCCATGCTTTCAATAAGGAACTAGGCAAAGCTAGACAGACTTTCTATTCAAATATTATAAACAGCAATATAAACAACACACGCACTCTTTTTGCTACTGTAGAGAGACTGACAAACCCCCCAAGCCAGATTCCCAGTGAAATGCTCTCAGAGAGCAAGTGCAGTGAGTTTGCTTCTTTCTTCTCTGAGAAAATCAATAATATCAGAAAGGTGATCAGCACATCCTTGAGCCGCACTGGGGTCAGACAGATCAGACAACAGCCTGAGAAAGTAGTCACTATGTCTGATTTCAAAGAAATTGATGGCAAAATTTTGGAAGAAATCGTACAGCACCTTAAAACATCAACCTGCGCCCTTGACGCACTTCCCACATCTTTCTTCAAAACTGTGTTACACAGCTTAAAAGCAGATCTCCTAGAAGTGGTAAATGCCTCACTTCTCTCTGGGAGTTTTCCGAACTCCCTGAAAACTGCAGTTGTCAAGCCCCTCCTGAAAAAGAGCAATCTGGATAAGACCATATTAAACAACTATAGACCGATCTCAAATCTTCCTTTCATAGGCCAGATTATTGAAAAATTTGTCTTCAATCAGCTGAACAAATTCTTAAGCTCGAATGGATACTTTGACTACTTTCAATCTGGTTTCCGACCGCATTACAGCACAGAGACAGCTCTCATAAAGATAATAAACGATATTCGCTTAAATACTGACACAAGCAAATTATCAGTTCTAGTACTACTCGACCTCAGTGCTGCATTTGACACTGTCGATCACAACATACTTCTTGACAGGCTGGAAAACTGGGTCGGGCTTTCTGGGATAGTCCTAAAATGGTTCAGGTCATACTTAGAAGGGAGAGGTTATTATGTGACTATAGGAGAGCATATGTCTGAGTGGACATCTATGACATGCGGAGTCCCTCAAGGCTCAATTCTTGCGCCACTACTATTCAACCTGTACACGCTCCCAATGAGCCAAATAATGAGAAAGAACCAAATCTCTTACCACAGCTATGCAGACGACACACAGCTCTACTTAGCCCTATCGCCTAACGATTACAGCCCCATTGACTCCCTTTGCCAATGCATTGATGAAGTAAACAATTGGATGTGCCAAAACTTTCTTCAGTTAAACAAAGACAAAACTGAAGTCATTGCGTTTGGAAACAAAGATGAAGTTCTCAAGGTGAACGCTTACCTTCAGTCTAGGGGTCAAACAACTAAAAATCAAGTCAGGAATCTGGGTGTGTCTCTAGAGTCAGACCTTAGTTTCAGTAGTCATGTCAAAGCAATAACTAAATCAGCATACTATCATCTGAAAAATATTGCAAGAATTAGATGCTTTGTTTCCAGTCAAGACTTAGAGAAACTTGTGCATGCTTTCATCACCAGCAGGGTGGATTATTGTAATGGACTCCTCACTGGCCTTCCTAAAAAGACCAGTAGACAGTTGCAGCTCATACAGAACGCTGCTGTCAGGATTCTGAGCAGAACCAGAAAATATGAACACATCACACCAGTCCTCAGGTCTTTACACTGGCTGCCAGTTACATATAGAATTGATTTTAAAGTTTTACTACTGGTATATAAATCATTCAATGGCCTAGGACCTCAATACATTGCAGATATGCTCACTGAATATAAACCCAACAGATCACTCCGATCATTAGGATCACATCAGCTAGAAATACCAAGGGTTCACTCTAAGCATGGTGAGTCTGCTTTTAGCTACTATGCCAGCCGTAGCTGGAATCAGCTTCCAGAAGAGATCAGATGTGCTCCTACAGTAGTCACATTCAAATCCAGACTCAAAACACATCTGTTTACCTGTGCATTTACTGAATGAGCACTGTGCCACTGCTCGTCCGACTGTTTGTACTGTATTTTATTTAATGTTTTAATTATTCTGATTTTATTTGATTATTTCTGTATTTTATCTTTTATTCTAAACTGTTTTAATTTTTCTGATTTCTTTTGTTTTAATTTCTTCTATGTAAAGCACTTTGAATTACTATTGTGTATGAAATGTGCTATATAAATAAACTTGCCTTGCCTTGCCATTGTGGTGGAAATAATGCCACAACTATGGGTCTTTTATCATTAATAATCCCTTAAATTCCTCATTTGCTGTGGCCAGAGTACAAGGAACATTATCCTCATTTGTATGGTAAACTTGAAACTAAAAATGTAACATGCTATCTATAGCATAATCGAGCTGACATTGACAATGGTAAAGGGAACGATGTCATGACTATATTTTAGTTAATATAATCATTAGACTTAGTCTACACTGTAAAAAGTTACTAAGTATACCTTCAATAAAAATTGTAATAAAAAAAATCCATTGTCATTTAATTCTGGAATTATTAACCGACTCTGTGTATTTTAGAAACCAGTGATTATGGAGATTATGAGGAACCACAGAGGAACTGCTCTTTGGAAGTGTCCATAAAGGGAGGTAGTGTGGCCTACTCCAATGAGGGATTGGAGGGGAGCGTGCTGACCTATCACTGCGAGGCAGGACACTACCCTTTTCCAGCAACGCAACGAGTCTGTGACAGAGATGGCCAATGGTCAGCCATGAGACTCCCAAATGGAAAGAGAACACTCAGTGCTGTGTGCAAGGGTACCCTCTTCCTATCTCCACATGGCCTTTTTACTCCATTGGTTATCATCCTTTTAGTTTAACCCTGAGTTAAAACAAATTTTCAGACTTTTATTATTTCATAACTATTTTCAAAAAAATTCAGTGGTTTACCACTAGGAGGGAAGATCTCTTGTGAACCCATGATATTAACTTTTATACATTTGTAGATATTTTTAATGACACATTTGTATAATTAAATGGTTTCTTTTTGGCCTGATTAACCAAGCTATTAATTAAACAAGTCTTACCATTTAACAAAATAACATATTAAACAGACACTCCATTTAATGGTATTAGATGATTTGTTAATTGCATTTAATAGATTATGATTTTATACAGTTGCATTTGGTTTACACTGTTTTGACCAGCTTGCGAGTTTCCCAAAACTTAATTGCTCCCATCACTAATTGAAGAAGTGGGCAGACACTGCTTCTGAAGGATATAACATTTCAAAAGATTTTTTGCTAAGACATCAGCACTTGTCATACAAAACCTAACATTGTTTGAAGTCAAATGTTTTCAAATCAAAAGACCCATACCACAATGCATGCTGGACGACATTGTTGAGTTTGGCACTATGCTGGTACCCAGCATGCACTGCGGCATGCATCTTTTGTTGACTGTCACCATTGCCAAGTTTTGATGTCTATGTGTAACAGTTAAAATTTTCCCATACAAAATCCTTTTCAGAGACAATATTTGCTTATCTTACTACAACACTATTGATTAACATCTGATTTCAGGTGAAGTCTACATGTTTTACTCTTCTTCTTTGCTACAATGCAAACTGTTTGTTTAAACACTGTTCCAATGACTGGACTAATAATAATAATTCAACATAAATCAATGTCGAAGTGCCCTACTGAAGGACACACTGATCATCATATTTTAAATGTTTCAAACTAACTGTAAGTGGAGTTAAACTTCTAACTCTAAACCACTTGTAGGCCTACATCCAAACTTGCTTTTAGTAAGTGTCATCTCATCACTAATGGCCAATCATCAATTGTAAAGTAAACCTTATTGATTTGTTAACTGTCTGGATAATTCAACATTTAACACTACAAAGAGAAGATCCTAGACTGCTTTTTAACGCCTGTGGGTGAGACTCACATTTATAGCATTGGTTTACATTTAACACCGCTGATTTTCCTGTGCATAAATCCTGAAAACCTAAGATTAATTCACACAAGGTAAAGATTGAACAGTGTGAAACATGGAAAAAGGTAAAATTAACCCTGAAAATTTTAAAATTTGTAAATTTTAAGTGTGAAAAGCCCGACAGACTACTTGTTTGGCTTCCACTTTAACTATCCTTGTTTCTGTCTCACTATTAGAGATTCTTTGCCCTGCTCAACTTCAGCTTGACAACGGGCAGTTCTGGCCAAGGAAACAGTGGTTCAAGTTGGGAGAAAAACAGACCTTTTCATGCCATGAAGGATTTGATTTGATTGGATCTGCTGAGAGGAACTGCACTCAGTGGGGTGCATGGACTGGTGCAACACCAGTGTGTGATGACCAGTGTAAGCATTTATATTCCTTTGTTTCCAAACAAATGGAGAACATACAAATGAAGTTGTGATTTGTTTTCTCTTACTATCTTTTATAATATGCTACTCCCCCATTACTCTTAATCAAAACATTATATTTACATGGTTCATAATTTTGCAAGATGGTCTACTAGAATAGTTTTACTTGAGTTAATGTTCAAATAAAAAAAATCTTAATTTATTAAATTCCTCCTGGTCTTATAACTAGGCTACCTTTATTTGAGGACAAGATAAAGTAGCAGCACATGTAAATTATGCAAATGTGCTACATGGTGATGTAGCCACTTCATGTAAATAATGGCTGTACAACAAACGAGGCGTTTTAGCAGATGTTTTCGGTAACACTTTATTTTGATGGTCCCTTTTGAACATTCTGGTGACTATAAGTAACTTTGCAACTACATGTCAATTTACTCTAACCCTAACCCTACCAGTCTACTAATACTCTACTAACACTCTAATGAGAGTTAGTAGACATGTAAGTGCAACATTACTTATAGTCAACAGAATGTGTTAAAGGGACCATCCCAATGAAGTGAAACCATGTTTACTGGGGCCGTTTACACAACACCGTTTCAACTAAAAACTGAACACTATTTTATACGTTTTGGCTGTTCATTTATACAACAACGGCGCTTTGATGGCCTGAAAACCTACCGCGGGACACAACGCAACAGAGTGCAGCGTGGGACTAAATTTGATGGCAAATGCGGGTGGGGGAGGTATGTGTGAGGGTTGCAGGAGAATAAAACGAATCGCGGCACAAAATAGAAATATATATAAAAAATAAAAATAAAAACATCTAAAAACAAAATTGTTATTCATTTGTTACACAAAAGCAACAAGAACAACTAAAACAAAAATAAAAACGAGTTACAGGCAGTTTCTATTTATAACATGTTTTTGCAGCGTTGTGCAATGTAGCCAATCACATAAATGCGTTCATTTCTTGAACGCAATGGCCAATCAGATGCATTTAAGATAGAATCCCCTCACCGCGGCAAATCCTCTGATTATAACAAAGTGTAGACATTATGAAATATTCATTGTGCTGTCAGTTTCATTGATAATAACTGAGCTTTGTGAGAGCACGATGAACTGAGATGTCAGCTTTTTAGGAATTATTAAGGAAGCGCACTTTGGTGCATTTTGTCATGCCAAACCATGCACACAGTAGCCTATGCTTGCTTTTATGATAAATTAACAATGGTCTGTTGATGCTTTAATAACCAGTGTTGGGGAAAGTTACTTTGGAAAGTAATGCATTATAATATTGCATACTCCTTTAAAAAGTAACTACTTGCTTTAAAAGTTACTTTTTTAGAAAAGTAATGCATTATGTTACATACGTACTTTTTTCTTGCGTTACTTTACTAGTTACTTGAAAAAGTAGTCTGATTACTTAACTCAAGTTACTAGTATTGAGTTACACCCCAATACTGTTCGTGCAGGTCTCTATTTCAAAGTGCAAGTTTTTAATGAATTTCTGAAAACGTGACGCCATGCTCATGCGTGTTACTTGTTCAGTCTATAGGCGTGTAGCGTTTCTTCACAAAGTGACATCGCCAACTACTGGACTGGCATGCATAATAAATCATTTTGAATAGGTTTCATTTTTTATTTTTCATCATTATTGAACAATGCATCATTTACCAAAAATGACATAGTATATAAATTATAAATATATGTATCATGTGTTTCTTATTGCAGCTGAGGACTGCAAAAACCCAGGGAGTCCTCCAGGGGCCTTGCGTTCTGGAGAACGCTTCCGTATTGGAGACCGAGTGCGGTATCTGTGTCAGTTGGGTCTGGATTTGCTCGGCCCCTCTGAAAGGCAATGTTTGGATTCAAGGGAATGGAGTGGGGCAGAACCACGCTGCTATGGTCAGTCAAGGAAACAGACGTTTATTTACACAGTGTAGTGGGACTGCGGTGTATTCCAGAAAGCAGGTTATGTGACATACCAGGGTATGTTTAAGGGTAAGTAAGCAGATAACAACTTTCGGTTCCAAAAACGGAGGTAACTTTCAGGGTATATAAGTTTCCATAGCAACCTAATCTCTGAACATAACTTGCTCCGGAGCAGCTCATGATCAAGGGTTAGTTTACTTCAGACGTGTTCAGGGTTAGTTTACTCCAGACGTGTTCAGGGTTAGTTTACTTCAGACGTGTTCAGGGTTAGTTTACTTCAGACGTGTTCAGGGTTAGTTTACTTCAGAGGTGTTCAGGGTTAGTTTACTTCAGAGGTGTTCAGGGTTAGTTTACTTCAGACGTGTTCAGGGTTAGTTTACTTCAGAGGTGTTCAGGGTTAGTTTACTTAAGACGTGTTCAGGGTTAGTTTACTTCAGACGTGTTCAGGGTTAGCTTACTTCAGAGGTGTTCAGGGTTAGTTTACTTCAGAGGTGTTCAGGGTTAGTTTACTTCAGACGTGCTCAGGGTTAGTTTACTTCAGACGTGTTCAGGGTTAGATTATTTCAGACGTGTTCAGGGTTAGTTTACTTCAGAGGTGTTCAGGATTAGTTTACTTCAGACATGTTCAGGGTTAGTTTACTTCAGATGTGTTCAGGGTTAGTTTACTTCAGAGGTGTTCAGGATTAGTTTACTTCAGACATGTTCAGGGTTAGTTTACTTCAGACGTGTTCAGGTGTTCAGGGTTAGTTTACTTCAGACGTGTTCAGGGTTAGTTTACTTCAGAGGTGTTCAGGGTTAGTATCCTTCAGAGGTGTTCAGGGTTAGTTTACTTCAGACGTGTTCAGGGTTAGTTTACTTCAGACGTGTTCAGGTGTTCAGGGTTAGTTTACTTCAGAGGTGTTCAGGGTTAGTTTACTTCAGATGTGTTCAGGGTTAGTTTACTTCAGAGGTGTTCAGGATTAGTTTACTTCAGACGTGTTCAGGGTTAGTTTACTTCAGACGTGTTCAGGTGTTCAGGGTTAGTTTACTTCAGACGTGTTCAGGGTTAGTTTACTTCAGACGTGTTCAGGGTTAGTTTACTTCAGACATGTTCAGGGTTAGTTTACTTCAGACGTGTTCAGGGTTAGTTTACTTCAGACGTGTTCAGGGTTAGTTTACTTCAGACGTGTTCAGGGTAAGTTTACTTCAGACGTGTTCAGGTGTTCAGGGTTAGTTTCCTTCAGACGTGTTCAGGGTTAGTTTCCTTCAGAGGTGTTCAGGGTTAGTTTCCTTCAGACGTGTTCAGGGTTAGTTTACTTCAGACGTGTTCAGGGTTAGTTTACTTCAGACGTGTTCAGGTGTTCAGGGTTAGTTTACTTCAGACGTGTTCAGGTGTTCAGGGTTAGTTTACTTCAGACGTGTTCAGGGTCAGTTTACTTCAGACGTGTTCAGAGTTAGTTTACTTCAGACGTGTTCAGGTGTTCAGGGTTAGTTTACTTCAGATGTGTTCAGCACATTCATGCCCTATTGATGAGGCTCCAGTGGGCATAACAGATTGCACATAATGTTATATATATATAGGTATATCGATATATAAAGCGTTATTAAAACAAGGTAATGTTATTTAAATATATATGTATATATATAGCTATATAATTCTCATCTCACACATTGTTGATCTGCATTCAGACTTTTGTTTATTTTTTTAACAGGACGTTTTCTATGCTATAATGTATCTCATACTGAAAGACATATATGATATGAAATATTATATGGTATCTTACTTTTCGAGCAATGTGGAAGCAAAATGACTTATTCACAGTGATTAAAGATTATTAAACGAAAAGATTGAAAAATTATTGCACAATCCTCAAAGAGTATGTAAATCAGCATTTAGCAAAAGTAGTATATGCATGCTTTTTCTTAGCATCCGTCTCCATGGTGATTCGTCGCTCTGTTGAGAATGTCTGGTCTGGAAGCGTTTTTAGAACCAGCGAATCTCGATTAAGCAAGGTTTGGTTTAATCAACCGAGAGTTCAGGGTATGTTTGACTGTAAGATAACCTTGCTTTCTGGAATACACCCCCGATTCAATGTAAACATTCAATTCAATATTTATTTGTTTTTAGCCCAGTACTCGTTTGATCAACCAGCTATCGTTGCTCAGGCCTTTGGAGGATCTTTGACCGCAGTTATGGATGTGTCACACCCTAACTTTAAAAAGAAAGGTGAAAAGAGAACTTTTTGAAAACATAATTTTCTTGTACACAAGTAAGGAACATTAACCTTACATGTCTGTTTAAATGTTTTTATTGCAAAATCACTAGGGCAATATTTGGGTAGGACTGTCAGGGTTGAAGATGGTCGGCTGAATGTCTTCATCCTTTTGGACACATCAGGAAGCATTTCAAAGGAGAATTTTCAGACAGCAAAAACTGCCATTATTGAACTTGTCCGTAAGGTCTGTATTTTTATAACTTGGAAAAATTAAAAGGCAAAGCAAATTACAAAATTACAAAAATGTATAAAAACATTTTTTTTACAATTACAAAAAGCTGTCAATTAAACATGTTAATATAGGTATTTGAAACAAAACATTAAACTCAGTTATAGGAATAGGAATGTGTTCTCTAAAACAGCTAGATGTAGATGGCCAAAGACCACAGGCTTGTACCATAATGGTAGTTGAACAAACTCAGGGTTAGAGGAATAGTTTCGAGATGACAAAACTCTGGCTTTATCCTGACTTCACATCCTATTATCATAGAATTATCATAAATATGAGTTTCCTGATCAGGAATTGGATATGAATGCACTCTCAAGTCACGTGGTCAAGGTTCCTGGACGCTGATTGGCTCAGGCAAGGTGCAGTGTGGGCGTGTGCCTCAAAATACTGAGGGAGAGATTTTAGAGAGAGGTTAGAGTGACAGCAAACTATAGCCTTTTTTACATAATTGGTCAAATTTTAGTTTGAGATCTCTTACACAGAACAACCTGCCTTAGAGCAGGTTAGCCTTGGAGCGCAAGTTACTATGGCGATGATCACCGAATGCCAAGCCATTTTCATGGTGCCTGAAACCCAGGGTTGGCACAAACTAAACTAAAATATACCAGGGTAGCCACCTAAACAAGCTTAATGGTATAGGCCCTTGACATCTTGTTAACGTCATGTGTGCATCTGATGCATATACACACAGAGCACAAGATCAAAAAAAGCGCTGATGGAATGCAGCGGTGTGTGTCCTTTGTGAATGGCCCAAATTCACCAAAAGTGAAAGATGACTCGATAGTATAGAGGCTGAATGCACAGACGGTCCTCGCTAAACTGACTGATGCCTGGATTATAACTTCAATTTTATCAAGCATTAGAGAGGAGATTGAGGTTTATGTAGATTCTTGGAAAGCTCAAATAAGTCTGCCTATCGGTATCGGCAAATCGAGACTTCCTGTATTCTGTGTTCTCTCAGCTTGGCCGTCCACATAAACCACATTTTGATGATGCAGAAGACAAAAGCCTATGGGCTCATCACCACCAGTGTGATAGATTCAGAAGTGTCAAGAAACTATGAAAAAGTGTATATAAAAAATAAATAGAATACAACATGGAGGACCATAGACTAAAGGTTGTAAAACAATTACCCTCAATCAGAAGTTAACACAGATCTGGCAAATGGCATTAACTCTAGAACCTGGTTCATCTGGCACACATCCTTTTATTTTACCCAAGTTTCGATTTTAAAAAGATAGATAAACAGTGTAGCCTACTACTGAGTTGTCCTCACAGGCTGTCCGCAAAACATCTCCGCTTGCTTACATAACGTCTCGGTTACGTATGTAACCCTCGTTCCCTGAGTAGGGAACGGAGACGTTAAGCCGGAATGACGACGAAATGGGGTTTCGCTTAGAAAGCCTATCAACTTCGAGTATTAAAAAACGAGCCAATGGCAAAGAAATGCCATGGGTCTGCGGAATTTGCATGACGTAACTCCGCCCCACCTCGTGGGTATAAAAGGAGGACGCCGGCAACATGAAGTTATGTTTCTTCGCTGAGGAGCCAAGACTGAACTCAGGCGATCCCCGCGGTACAGCGGAAGTGGCAGGAAGACGTAACGTCTCCGTTCCCTACCCAGGGAACGAGGGTTACATACGTAACCGAGACGTTCCCTTTCGTGGTCACTCCGAGTTACGTCGGAATGACGACGAAATGGGGTTAACAGTCTAATCACGCCACCTTCATAGCTGTCTTCCAGTGCCCTGCGTAAATCTGAGCCCTTGTGAGAGACTTGTACGGACGAAGGACTCCAATTTAACACAGGAATACCAAGGTACACTGGGAAGCATATCCCATAGTTAGAGGAAATATGCAATTAACACCAACCCAGAGGGGGGGGGGGGGGGGCATTTGGAAATACACATATGAACCGAAG
The DNA here is from genome assembly GCA_030578275.1 of Meda fulgida. Lineage (NCBI taxonomy): Eukaryota > Metazoa > Chordata > Actinopteri > Cypriniformes > Leuciscidae > Meda > Meda fulgida. The sequence goes on along the minus strand of CM060630.1, from coordinate 3,588,355 downwards.
GAAACATACGGAAAATACTGAGGTGTCCAGCCGCAGGTGGAATATTTCAACCCCAGGGGTGGCAAGGTGGCTTGCCAAGGGAAAGACACATGCTCAGAGAGCCTTACAGTGGAAATACACGTGTGGGGGTAGCTCCAGGGAGGGACCATGCACACGGGAGGCACCTAGCCGACGCACAGGCAATAGACACTGGCGCTTGCATCAGGGGTGCTGGAGGAACTCAGGGCTTGCGGAGAAGCTCACCTGAGGAGAATATCGCGCGTATCCAGTCCGTGGAGTGGAATGGCGAGCAAGCGAAGACACCTGAGCGGGTCCAGTACTAGATAGTTGAAGCGAGTACTTGAGAGGACACAGGCTCCACTCGGAGATTGTAGAATCTGGCGAATGTGTTAGGTGTCTCCCAGCCTGCAGCTCTGCAGATGTCTGTTAGCGAGGAGCCATGCACTAGAGCCCATCTGGTCCCGGAAGGGAGTGGTAGGAACCTTGGGCACATATCCAAGCCGGGGTCTCAGGATCACGTGAGAGTAAGCCGGCCCGAATTCCAGGCACGCTTCGCCAACGGAGAAACGAGAGGAGAGCTAGGAGGATTCAGTCTCCTCGCTCCCCTCAAGAACCTGACGACCAGGTCGTGCTTCCCTAAAGATTTACCTTCCACCAAGTCATGGTGTGCGGCAATAGCGGCAACATAAACTTTGAGGGTGGAGGCAGACAGCCTTCACTCCAACCCATCTTGAAGGAAGGAAAGCACGACACTGACCAAACACCTCCGGGGGTCTTCTTGGCGAGAAGAGCACCAGTTGACAAAGAGGTTCCACTTCAAAGCATAGGCGTGTCTCGTGGACAACGCTCTAGCGGAAGTGATGGAGGGACAGTCTCGATTGCACCCTTCGCCAGCAGGGTGGCAATCTCTGCTCTCATGATGGGGGCATTGCCACCGACCAATGTGGAGCGGATTCCCCTGTAGCGGGGAGGAGACCGTGCGAACTGAATCGCATAGCCGAGCCTGATGGTTCGGGCGACCCAGCGGGACAGACGGGGAAGCTCTAGCCAGGCTCCCAGGAACTGAACCAGCGGGGTCATGCGAACCACAGGCGTCCCCCCCGGAGGGGCAGCGAAGCGGAGTAACTGGCCCAGACGTGGACGGCATAGCGGCCCGGTGTGGGGGCACAGTTAACGCCCGCGCCCTGACAGAGGGGGCCAGGGAAGGAAGGAAGGTCGTCCCGCGGGGGCCTGCTCTGCCAGGGGTCTGGCGACAGAGCGGGACAAGGGCAAAGCGGTCCGTGGACGGCACGCTGTGTCAACCGACTCTGGGACAGAGGGGGACGAGGAGAGCACGGCTTGGGGGCGGCGCTCTGTGTAGTCCGAGAACTCTGTGAGCTCAGGAATGAGGGTATTGTTTCTTTCTTTAACCATATTAGGGTGCTGCCCACCCGTGGGTGAGCAGCGGGGAGTGGAGAACAAAAGATTCTCCCCCGGCCCTCCACCGGGGGAAGGAGTGGTCCTGCTACCATCTCCTGAGAAACAATCATCATCCCTGAGCAGCCCGTCTCAGGAGCGCCGCTTGGCCCGGCGCTTGGTGGGGGGCGGGGCTAGAGAGGGCTGTGGCGCCTTCCTACGGCTTCCTCCGCGACTGGGCCTGGGTGAAGGCTGCTGCTTTGGCCGAGCGGGAGGGGCGGGAGCCTTAGGAGGGCGCCCTCGGCGGGAAACAGGCTGAGGCGTCTGCCCAGCCGACGTCGAGGCAGCAGCGAGTCGGCGGGGCAGAATATGTTTGATGGCCTCAGTCTGTTTCTGTGCAGTTGAGAACCACCGCTTGCAACCGCAAAGACCTGCGAAGGGTGGTGCGCACTGCCAGCCGCATCATCGGGGGTGAGCTTCCCTCCCTCCAGGATATATATGCCAGGTGGTGTGTAAAGAAAGCTCGGAGGATCATCAGAGACTCTAGCCATCCGAGCCATGGGCTGCTCTCACTGCTACCATCAGGCCGACGGTACCGCAGCATCAGCACACACACCAGCCGACTCCGGAACAGGTTCTTCCACCATGCAGGTTGTGTGACAATAAAGGATTTGATTTGATTTGAACTGTTGGGCGAAATCCTCAACTGCGCCGCCGAAGAGGCCGACCTGGGACAGGGGTGCATCGAGCAGACGAGTCCGCTCGGTATCCCGCATGTCGGCCAGGTTCAGCCAGAGGTGTCGCTCCTGGACCACCGAAGTGGACATCACCAGGCCCAGGGAGCGCGCGGCTACCTTCGACGCCCGGAGGGCAAGGTCGGTTGCGGCGCGCAGCTCATCAAAGAGCTCTGGGTCTGTCCTACCCTCGTGCATGTCTCTGAGCATCTGGGCCTGGTAGACCTGCAGAGTGGCCATCGCATGCAAAGAAGCAGCTGCCTGTCCCGCCGCTCTGTAAGACTTCGCCACCAGAGTAGACGAAAATCTACAGGCCTTGGATGGGTGCTTAGGCTCGCCACGAGAAGAAGCACTCTGAGGAGACAGTTGCATCGCAACAGAGCGTTCAACCGGGGGAAGCCCAGTGTACCCACGGGCAGCTGCCCCATCGAGGGGAGGAAAGGCGGATGAGACAGCAAGCGGTCCCGAGAAGACAGGGGGGTCTTCCAGGACTTCGAGATCTCATCATGCACGTCCGGGAAGAAAGGTATTGGGGTTTGCCGTGGACGCAGGTCGGCGGCCTTACCCAAAACCCAATCATCCAGCCGCGAGCGCTCAGGACAGGGTGGAGGCCTCCACTCTAGACCGATGGTCGCGGCTGCCCGGGAAGGCATGGCCGTCATCTCCAGATCAGACTCAGGCACAACCGTATGCACACCGGAAGGTGGCAGCTGCACTGAGTCCTCACTTCCAGAAGATTCGGACCCACCTTGTGATGCTGCTACAGACATAGCATCATCCTCTGTAGCTTCAACCGAAACTCGCGGGCCACCCGAAGGTCGACCCGCGGGAATCGGAGGTTCGCTAGCGGGATCCGTCACAGAGGAGGGGGGCTGGGGTCGCGGACAAATAGTCGGCGCCTTGTTCCAGACCGTAACCCTCAGGTCACCCTGGCCACCAACCGAAGTAGCACCCCGCGAGGGAGCACTAGATCGGGGTGTGGATGAGGGGACTCTCACTCTTGCGAGTTCATTGAGTCTCGACCTAAGTGACACGATGGTCATGTTCCCGCAGAGAGAACATGAGTCATCCACGAGCGCTGCTCTAGCATGATCCATGCCCAAACATACTAGACAGCGCTCGTGCCCATCAGAGTCAGACACTAATCTGCCGCAACCAGAAGTGCACGGGCGAGGCATCTTTAAAAAGACGTGCCGCGTGCAAGCTCTTTTGTGAGAGAAACACTCTGAGTGTTGAAGCGCCCGGGGAGACACACACTCACTGTCAAACCACTGCACAGATAAGCAGGAAGCGCGCGCTCGCTGGAGATCGCCGTCACACCAACACCACAGGAACTCGTTTGTGAAGCTTACAATTCAGAGATGGCTTGTGGAGTGAAGAGAAACTCTTGGCTCCGAATCGAAAACATAACTGCATGTTGCTGGCGTCCTCCTTTTATACCCACGAGGTGGGGCGGAGTTACGTCAGGCAAATTCCTCAGACCCATGGCATTTCTTTGCCATTGGCTCGTTTTTTAATACTCGAAGTTGATAGGCTTTCTAAGCGAAACCCCATTTCGTCGTCATTCCGACGTAACTCGGAGTGACCACGAAAGGGAACCTCAATTCCCTGAAATTAGGATGAGAATGAATGAGACATTGCATCAGTAGCTCATGCTGTGGGAGACACCTTTCTCTGAAAAATATCAAGCCCTTTTGAAATACTGCAGTGAAATAGCAATAATACCTATGGCATTCAAGTGTGCTAGCTTAGGGTGGACACTCAGCCTACACTATAAACCCGAACAGTGAAATTGACCAAATGAAAGTAGTTTATTTCACACAAATATTACTGAAGGTTCATTGTACTTAACTCTTTCACTGCCATTGATGGAATTTTCTGTCATTATGACACAACACTTCCCCCCCCATTGATAGAATTTTCCAGCAATCCATGTTTTCTCTATTATACGGTAGGGGGCGCTATCACAAATCTTCTGAATGATTACAGAATGTCCGATCAAAACACAGGAGAAGAAGCAGAAACATGATAGAAGATTGTTTACGCATATGTAAAATAACTCCATCCTTAAACATTCAAAAGCATACAAATAAACTGCCATAATGTTACAGAATGAAAAGTAAGCCTTTGACAAAACAAAAAACTGTCCAAAGTGTTGCTTTTTATTAAACATACACAACATTTAAGTGCTGATTAAAAAAAAGAATCCATGAAGCTAGATTATTATTATAATTCATGTTTTTGAGGCTCTGTTCTTTCCTTTGATATATTGTATGTTCAGATATTCATACAACAAAATATTCTGGAGTCCATGAAAGTTTTGTAAAAATGATAAAAAAAACTGGTGCTGGCTGGATACTTAAAAAAAAAAAACTAAATGTTATTAAATAACTCAATAATGGATCATTTTTATCTGAACTTGAACTAAATGAGTGCAGCAGAGCTCTAGTTCCCAGCATGCCTAGCGTCAAACTGCATAAGGAGAATACATGTTGAAATTAAGTGTTGTTGTATGTGTTTTTGCTCAAAATGAATATTGGGAGAGATGTGTTAGCGTTTAATCTTCTGTTATGTTGAGATTTACATGGGTTTCTGTTGTTGCCGTTTTGAAGGTTGCCATTGTGGTGAACAGTAGAGCCTGTGGTTACGTTAGGATGGACTGCAAAATTAGAACAATGTAAAAGATGTATGTTGTTAATGTGCAAACATGTAGTAATTGTTTCTTAGCTAGCTATGTTTCAATACAGAAGTAGTTTGATAGTTCCTTCCCAATTGAGTTTTCTTATATGAAGGAAAAGTTAGGTGTTTGGGTTTATCTTTTACATCTAGTTTTTCCTCTTTTTCATATATTATTTATTATCAATTAAATAACAAGGGGAGCAGTCAGCAACACATGACTTGGCAACAACAAAAGAGCTATTGTCATAGAACTGCTCGTGAAATCAATGTTACATTAAAAAACAACAATATTACAATATTATGATATTTTTTGAAGGAAATGTTTATTACCTAGAGTGACAAAATGCACTGATTTGAATAAAACTGCATAACTGACAGTGAGCTGACACTCACATTTTTTATAGTGTGGGGCGAGTTTTTGAACAGTAAATAATAATGCATTCATACTGATTTCAATTCACACTATAGGGATAATAGTCTAAGAGAAATAACTGCTGATTTTACATGGACCACAAAGTTATTCAAACATGCCTGCTCATTTGTTCTGCACGCTGCCAATTGAATAGGCCTGGATAAGTAATTATTTCATTTCCCACCTCTAATTCTAAAGCATAAAAAAGCCATCATGTGTTTGAATCAAAATAAATGATTGTGTAAAAATAAATTGCTGTGCAATTTTGTTAATCTTCCAGCTGGATAGCTATGAAGTCCACATGAAGTTTGAGATAATCTCATATGCCAGTGAGCCCAAAGAAATTGTGTCTATTACAAGCATCGAGACTCAAGATGTGCATTATATCTTGAGGAAATTAGAGGAGTTTAGCGACAAAAGTATGTTCATTGTACAAATGTTTGTTTTTACCATTTTGAACCATGTGTTTTACAAAATCTTTATTGTAGCTTTCTAACTCAAGTTTCCAGTTGTATGTAATTAATTTAAATTTCATTTCAGGCCATGGAAGTAAGAGAGGCACCAATCTGTATAAAGCCCTAGAAAGGGTGTACAGTCAGCTTGCTTTCCTCAGGGAGACTAAAAGAAATCAGTTCAATGAGACTCAGAACGTCATAGTCATTGCAACTGATGGTAAGACTGACCAATATGAGAAGAGAAAGGCTAAAGGGTGGCTTTACTTTTGTGTCGGACCTACTCTCTCTCACACACACACACACACACACACACACACGTAGATGCGGCAGTCTACATAGCAAAGACATAGCAAAATGCAGTGTTGGGGGTCTACAAGGACCAGGGCTCATACTTTTGTCAGCTACATACTGTGCCATCAAGGATGCCTCATTTCAGAAAAATAACCATTTCATTCAAATGTAAGAAAGAAATGAAAGACATGTACGCCTCACAAGGAATAACAATCAGTTTTATAATGGTCATTTTTCTGAAATGAGACATTCTCAATGATGTATGTGGCTGACAAATGTGACCTCCAGAGGGCGCAGCCTTTAAAATGAGACACTTCGTAGGATATGTTGTAACCACCATATGCAGAGCCTAAAGCATCTGATGCAGAAGTTTATATCTGCCTTAAAGCTGCGCTGTGTAATTTTTAGTGGTGAGGTTGCGAATTTCAACGAACAGAAGTTACAGTAGCCAAAAGGAAAAGATGTTGTCGTCTGAGATGGCAGAGAGGATCCAGTTAAGCAATGAGGTTTATGTACAAAGATACATTAATTAGGTTTACATAATTATTTAGCAAAACAATATGTTATTGCAAATATTATTGTTACTTGTTCATCATTGTGTCAGTGTTTTATTCGCTTCTTTGCACGAAGAACAACACAGTGATGAAAGGCGTTTGTCCGTTTAGGGCCACTATAGAAACATGTCGATGTAAGAGGACCCGCGTTGTGTGTACATAGAAATGCCTCATTCTAAGGTAATTAAAACATAACGGCTCATTAAGTAAGGTCTTTATACACTCCGTGACTTTCTTACTTATGGGGAAAATAAAAAAGGGGCATTTCCAAACATCTTTTGACTCCACTGACTTTTAATATATTACATTTTTTCAAAATATCTCCTTTTTTTGTTCCACAAATTATTCATAAAATATCATATTTTGTGTTGTGAGTAAATGACAACAGAATTTTCATTTTATATAAACTATATAACATTACATATTTAACTACTGTATCATCATTATTGCAGATACTGTATGTTAAAAAAAGTAATAGCCAGCATTGTAAGCTCAAAAGTTGTGAATAATTTTAAAGCTCATTTAATGATGTACTAAATTTGCTTTTGTTTTTGTGTATATCCAGGCCACTCAAATATGGGACCCAACCCACAAACCATGTTAGCTAAGATCCGGAACTTATTCGGCTACAAACCCAACAGTGTAGACCACACACAAGAGGAGCTCCTGGGTTCGTCTCATAAAAGTTTACATGTCTTAACCCTATCAGACTAATTTTGATATTAACCCTGTTTTTCCTCTCATTTAATAATAGCTCAAATTTCAGCTTATTTTCAAATCATTATAACTGGAGACATATCTTGTTGTCTGAGGAGGGGTGTATCTTTCAGTCTCACTCCCACAAAATTCTGTCCTGCTCCCATCCACTTCTCCATTTTTCCTGCTCCCTCTGTGATGCTTTCACCCAGATAACTCTCATTAAATATATGGAAGGAACGAGCTAGAAGGCGAAGAGTCTGTATTCCACATGTTTAATGGGAGATACACAGGGAACGCGCTCCTCTCATACATGAGGGATTCACTTTTTCTTAGCGTTACAAATAAAAGTAAGAACACAATTATATCAAGAAGGCAGAGCAAACTTATCATCTACAGTGGTTCTCATCACACAGCGACAGTCCTTCTACGTCATCAGCACAACAGCGCACGCAATGCAAATACGTAGTTCCCTTTCAAGAGAGGTAACTCTACATTGCGTAGCTACGCTGCGGGAACTCCTCCCTTCTCCACTTTTGTTGAAATCTTATGGGCTAATGCTAGCTTGGAAAAGCTGGCCAATTGTCACAAAGTATGCAAATACTGACAGACTCGCGGGCAGTATAAAATGCATGGGCGCCACAATCGCGTCAGAATCTCTTTCTTCACACTGTCATCGTTGAAGTTGCACCTGACTAGTTACCTTTTCTTCCTCGCATCCAATGGCTAACCTTTGCAGGATTTGTGCGGGCCCCATCGACCCGCCCCATACCTATAAGTACTGCGCCACCTGTCCACACCAATGCGGCTTTCTTGGACTCCACCTACCGGTGCGCACTCGAGAGGGTTTTTCCTATTACGGGGTCGAGGCCCATTGCCGCTGGTGGGCCCTCCCCCACCCAGAAACGACGGTGAGGATGAGGCCTGGGGCCATAGTCCTCTGGCGTCGCCACGCACCAGTCCTTTTTGCAGACGCGCTGGACTCAACGCAAAAGGCTTCTTTTAAGAAAGAAAGTAAGTCTGGTATCTCCAGTCGAGCCTCCGCCAGGCTACTTCGAGGATGAGGACTCCGTTCTTCCACGACGTCCACGAGCACATGGTAAAGTCGTGGCCTACACCACAATCGGCGCGCGTCTAAAGGGACGAGGCAGAAGCCCATGGCTCTGTGCGCATGCCCCCTGAGTGAGTGAGTGAGAGAGAGAGTGTGTGTGTGTGTGTAAGTCAGGTTGAGATCTGGTTTGAGCCACTAGAGGGCGCTCCCCCATCCAGGAGACCATCGGCATGCATCTGTGCCTGTCCGTACGTCTCTGGGCACGGATCTCAGCTTGCAGTCCAAGCCATGCAAGTTCACGGCTCATCTGGCTGAAAAAAGAAAGGCTCCGATCACTCCCTCCGGCCTCTATGGTGAAACCGTGGAGTCAGTTAATGAGCATTTCTCTGAGGCACATAAGCGCAAAGGCTATGAGTCACGAATATTAACCCATTGCTCGTTCCAGCCCTCATCGAGGTCTCTCTCTTTGTCGGCACCCCTTCTTGCCTAAGATCGGCTGAGCAGCCCGCTTCGATCAGCTCCGCCCTGAGCCGGATCTTCGCCGTAGGCAATTGGCGGGACCGGAAATGTAGCGTCACGGACCACGGAAAGCCCCATCCTTGGCTGTCAGGGCTTCGTCCTACGGACCATCCAAAAGGAGGAGAGAGTTCATTGTAGAGTTCGTCATGTCCTTTTGCAATGTTTGTGTGCTGTTTGTGTGAGCTCCACAATAAGAGCACATATCCCTTTAGCCTTTAAACAAAGGGCAGTTTCTCTAAAACACGTTGGACACAATTATTGGCGCTCCTAGAATGTTTTTTTATGAGTAAAATATCTCTGAAGTATATTCTCATTAAGATTTACATTTTTACAACACCAGGGTGGCTTTGAGCATTAAATTGTCTAGCTAGCAACTTCTTGTTTTACATAAGTATAAATATGAGGAAACACAAAGGCCAAATTCCCTTAATCATCCATCACAAGGAGTAAAACCAAAGAATAGTTCTGGTATGCAGCAAAATATTGTTGAGCTTCATGAAACGAAACGAAAGTGGCTATAAGAAAATAGCTAAAGCATTGAATATTCCCATTTCCACCATCAGGGCAATTATTAAGAAGTTGTTACAAATCTGCCTGGAAGAGGATGTGTGTCTATCCTCGTCCTAATGCACGGTGAGGAGAAAAGTTTCCAAAGACTCTCCAAGGATCACAGATGGAGAATGTGATGATCTGGAGGAGGACCCAAAAGCAGAAGAACGCTTAACTTCAATTTATTGAGAAGTAATAGAGTTCAACCTGCACAGCTCCTGAACAGATAAACAGCAGTGAAGAGAAGAGTCAGGGATCAGATTCCAGGATAATCAAATCCAAATTGCGAGGTGAGAATCAGTGTCAGACAATCAGGGTAGTCAGGCAAGGAGCAAACAGAACCAACAGGAACATCCCAACTCACAATCGGAAAAAGGCAGTAGTTCATAGCAGAAATCAGTCCAGAAAGGCAAACGGTATCCCAGGGAAACCCAAACTCCAATACCAGTAACAGTCCTAATGGTCAGCAGGGATAGAATAGTCCACGTAATGCTGGAGAGGAACAGGAAACAGCAACAACTAGGCAGAGAAAAATAAGTGAGATAATAGAAAACAAAAACAAATAATACTACTAAACAAAGAAAAAGCTGGCAGGTGACCAGCAAAAGGTACAGAATATACTGACAAAGACCAAGGCAAAAGGAAGCATAAATGTAGCTGAGAAATCAAGCAATAAGGGGAGACAGGTAAGCGCTAACGAGCAGAAGCACTGATTGCGAATCATGAACAGCTGTGTGCAAATGCACGTGGAAAAGACAGAAACAAACACAAAAAAGAAAGAAAACAAAGAAGATCAAATCCGAGTCCTGGCAGAGAATTCCAGAGATTAGTTAAGTCTAGGGATCAGAAAGCCTAAAATACTGATTTAAACAACCCATACATGACCACGTTGTTTGAAAGGGTTTCAAGAAAAATCCTTCTCGCTCATCAAAAAAAAAAAAAAAAAAAACTCCAGCATATTCAGTTGTCTGACACGACTGGAACTTCAGATGACCAGATTCTATGGTCAGATTTTTGCCAGCAAACCCACCAGATGGGTTTGGTGAAAATAGGAATACATAGTACCCCATGTCCACGGTTAAATATACTGCTGGATCATTAATGTTGAGGGCCTATTTTTTTGCTGGAGATCCTGGATATCTTGTTCAGACATGGATTCTAGCAAATACCAACAGATACAAAAATATAAAACTTACAGCCTCTGCTGGGAATCTTATAATGGGCCGTGATTGGATCTTCGATCAGGATAATGATCCAAAACAAACATCAAAATCAACACAAAAATGTATCACTGAGCACAAAATGAAGCTTCTGTCATAACTATCCCAGTTCCTGACCTGATCCCTATAGAAAGAGTGGGGTGAACAGAAGAGAAGAAGCAACAACATGGAGCTGGGAATCTGAAGGATCTGGAGAGATTCTTTATGGAGGAATAGTCTCTGATCGTTTGTCAGCTGTTCTCCAATCTATAGGAGAAAACTCAAGAGATGTTATCTTGGCAAAAGGAAGTTACATAAAATAAAAAGGTTTATTGGCAACAATAAAAGGTTCAAAAGGATAAACAATGCAGATTTATTTTTACAACCATGTTTGATCATATTTAACAGGGGTGCCAATAATTCTGACCACAACTGTAGGTAATCAAGTCAAGTCAAGTCAAGTGTATTTATATAGCGCTTTTCACAATATAAATTGCATCAAAGCAGCTTCACAATATCAATCAAATAACATAACAATGTTTGTTTCTTAGTGAAAAACATCCACGTTTGGTAGGGCTGATCAATGGTATTAATGCTTGGTTAATTATTTTGAATATCCCCAACTGAGCAAGCCAAAGGCAACAGTGGCAAGGAACCGAAAAACTCCATCAAGTGACCTACTGGTGTCCTAAAACTCCATCAGGTGACCTACTGGAGAAAAAAAAAACCTTGGGAGAACCCAGGCTCAGTCGGGGGCCAGTTCTCCTCTGGCGTTTATGAACTAGAGGCCGGATTTACAGTAACTGTAATTTGATACAGAAGTTTGTTTTATTTTATCACTTCGGGGTGGGTACGCGAACCGGAATCACGTTTTATCTGTAGAGTGGGAAAGGCATCCTCCATAGGGAGAGGCTAGTTGGCACTTCAGCACTGCGTTGTCATCGGGTCCAGGCAAAGCTCCTAGTCAGATCTGGATACGGCCTGGATCCGGCAGGCTGCGGGAAAACCTCGGGATAAACAAAGACACTAAAATTAGCGTTGATGCCATTCTTCTTATGATGATGTAACGAGTACACCAGGATTTAAGGGAAGTGTTCCCCGTTCCGGCTGACCTAATCTATGCAGCCTAACATTGAATTATAGAAGACTATAATATATTATGTGTATGCTAGGTCAAAGACATGTGTTTTTAGTCTAGTTTTGAACTGACAGAGTGTGTCTGCTTCCCGGACAATGGTAGGAAGACTGTTCCAAAGTTTTGGTGCTAAATAGGAAAAGGATCTACCGCCCGCAGTCGATTTTGATATTCTAGGTATTATCAACTGGCCCGAATTTTGAGATCGCAATAGACGTGAAGGACTATAATGCTTTAAGAGCTCGCTCAAGTACTGCGGAGCTAAACCATTTAGTGCTTTGTAAGTAATCAACAATATTTTAAAATTTATATGATGTTTAATAGGCAGCCAATGCAGTGTTGACAGAACCGGGCTAATATGGTCATATTTCCTGGTTCTAGTAAGAACTCGAGCTGCAGCGTTTTGGACCAGCTGTAGTTTATTTATTAAGCGTGCAGGGCAACCACCCAGTAGAGCATTACAATAATCTAGTCTTAATGTCATGAAAGCATGAACTAATTGTTCCGCATTTGTTAATGAGAGCATATGTCCTAATTTAGATTAAATTTAGATATTTTTAAGATGGAAAAATGCGGTGTTAGACAGTATTCTAGGTTATTACGTGTGGAAGTTTTTTGTCCAATAATTAGAATCTCTGTTTTTTCAGAGTTTAGTAGTAGGAAATTACTAGTCATCCAATTTTTTAAATCAGCTATGCATTCCGTTAATTTTGTGAATTGGTAAGTTTCGTTAGGTTTTGAAGAAATATACAGCTGAGTATCATCGGCATAACAATGAAAGCTAATTCCATGTTTCCTAATGATATGTCCTAATGGTAGCATGTACAGAGTGAACAGCAGCGGTCCTAGTACTGAGCCTTGTGGTACGCCATACTGAACTTGTGATCGATAAGACATCTCTTCATTTACTGCTACAAACTGATAATGGTCAGATAAGTATGATTTAAACCATGCTAGTGCAATTCCACTAATGCCAACATAGTTTTCTAGTCTATTTAAAAGAATGTTGTGGTCAATTGTGTCAAATGCAGCACTAAGATCAAGTAACACTAATAGAGAGATACAACCACGATCGGATGATAAAAGTAAATCATTTGTAACTCTAATGAGAGCTGTCTCAGTATTATGGTGCGGTCTAAATCCTGACTGAAAATCCTCGCAGATATCATTTCTTTCAAGAAAGGAACACAGTTGTGAGGATACTGCTTTTTCTAATATCTTTGACAGAAAAGGCAGATTTGAGATCGGCCTGTAATTGACTAATTCTGAAGGATCAAGTTGCGTTTTTTTAACAAGCGGTTTTATCATAGCCAGCTTAAAAGTTTTTGGTACGTATCCTAGAGACAAAGACGAATTAATGATATTAAGAAGAAGATCTATGATCTCTGGAAGCATCTCTTTCAATAGCTTAGTCGGTATAGGGTCTAACATACAAGTTGTCGATTTAGATGAATTAACGAGTTTGCAGAATTCTTCCTCTCCTATAGCAACAAATGAATAAAAATTTTCCTCAGGGAGACTACAATGCACTCCCTGATGCGATACTGTAGTAGACGGTTGCATAGTTATAATTTTGTCCCTGATATTATCAATCTTATAAGTGAAGAAGTTCATAAAGTCATTACTGCTGTGTTGCTTGGAAACTTCTGTGCTTGAAGCTTTCTTTTTCGTTAGTTTAGCCACTGTTTCAAATAAATACCTAGGATTGTGTTTATTTTCTTCTAATAGGGTTGAAAAATAAGCAGATCTAGCAGCTTTTAAAGCCTCTCTGTAAGCAATCGAGCTCTCTTTCCATGAAATCCGAAATACCTCTAGTTTTGTTTTCTTCCAGTTGCGCTCCATTTTGCTGGCTGCTCTCTTAAGGGCCTGAGTGTGCTCGTTGTACCACGGCGTTGGACTATTTTCTTTAATCTTCTTTAAGCGCAACGGAGCAACTGCGTCTAAAGTGCTGGAAAAGAGAGAGTTAAAAGTTTCTGTTGCAATATCGAGTTCTTCTAAGCTATCCGGGATGCTGAGATGATGAAACTGATTAGGAAGATTATTGATAAAGCAATCTTTAGTGGCAGAAGTTATAGGTCTAACATATTTATAACACGGAGTCAGCTTTGCAGCCTTGGCTAAATGTAATTTACATGAGACTAGATAATGGTCTGAGATGTCATCGCTCTGCTGCAGAATTTCAACGGCATCAACATCTATTCCATGTGATAATATTAGATCTAGAGTATGATTACGACAATGAGTGGGTCCTGACACGTGTTGTCTAACTCCAATTGAGTTTACAATGTCTTTAAGTGCCAATAGAAGTATAAGCAAGCCAGTTTAACATACATTATTTACTTGTGGGTGTATTTTGTGTAGCAGTGTGGTTGTGAAGGCCTTGATCCAAGGTTTAAAAAAGTACAGCCTAGTGATTTTTTTGTTAGTTTTACCAGTTGTGTGCATTTATGTTTCACAGATGTGTATGTGTTTGCTGTCAAAGGAGAAGTTAACAAGAAAGATCTCTCAAGCATTGCCTCTTCCAAGAAAGATGAGCTGCATTTCTTTATTTTGAAGGACTATAAACATCTGGGATCTGTGTTCAACCGAATGATCAGTAAGTAATCAGATATCAGAGAACCTCTTTGGTCCCCCAGTTGAAATCGTTGTCTAGATACTCTGAACTATTAATATGTTTATTTTCAGTTTCAGTCTGAATATCTTTTCACCGGATATATTGTTTCAAAGCAGCTTTACTGATAATAGTGTCTTACTGATAATAGTGCTTTACTGTACAAATCAGGTGATTCTGCAGTGACTAAGTGTGGAGTGGCACAAGAGCAAGAGGAGCGAGTGAAGTCTGAAACCACTTACACCAGTCCTTGGCATGTCAATCTCCGGGTTGGTAAATTCATATCAAGAGTATCTCGTATATTTAGTATATCTATAAAAGCACTGCTTTCAGATGGTAGATTATATTTTACTTATTTTGTCATCCAGGGAGGTAAAACATGCAGAGGGACTCTAGTGACTAAGAGCATGGTATTGACAGCTGCTCACTGCTTAATAAAGGTGATTACAGATAAATCTGTATCATTTGTCAGTGCTGATGACATAACAGTTCACCATGGTAAGAATTGTTGCTTTTGTCAACAATGTGATGGAATAATTTAAGGTGAATTCTAAAGTCAGCTAAAAATCAAAGCCAAATCGAAGTAAAAAAAAAAAAATATGTGCAGCGTTGAATTAGACCAGGAACAGTAAATTAGGTCAACTTTGAATTTATGTTGATTTTATCCTGTCATGCACAGACGCTAAACTACATGTACTTTTGCTTCAAATCTCTTACAAAGGTAATGGTGAAGTTAAAGCAATGGAGTTGATTCTTCATCCACTGTTTAATTTGAAAGGCCTTAAGGACAAGAATGTAAATGAGTTTTATGATTACGACATTGCTCTGGTTAGGATGAGAGAAAACATTACGATATCTTTGAAGGCAAGGTAAGATTCAACTACCCTTTGCCTTGGATATGTATTTAGATGCTTGCAAACCTATTCTGGTGTTTTTTTTATCTTAAATATGTGCTATAAATAAATAAATAGTGCTTATAAACAGCTGTTGAGATGGTATTCTCAGTTGAAGCGGGGTAAAGACTTGGACCAGAAACAGTATTCAATGTCATTGCTTAACAAGTAGACTGCCTTGGAGTTCTGTCTTGCCAATTAATGCATTACATCTATAACTTTCTACACAGGCCCATTTGTTTACCTTGTACCAAATCATCAAACCGGGCTCTCAGAATGGATCCAGACTCTACCTGTGACGAGCACAGTGAGTATTTATAAAATTCAATTAATATTTTGTTATGAAGATTTATAGTGAATAACATCAAAGTTCAATACATACTCAAACTCATAATCTTTAGCTAAAAGATAAAAAAAATTATTCTATGATGAAATGAATGTTTGTGTGCATGACCAGAGAGATCCCTACTCCACATGGAAGAGACTCCGGCTAACTTCATCAGACAGGGAACTCATCGATCAGACACCCACATACATAGTGGTGCAAAAGTGAGTGCTGTCCTTACAAAATTACAACACTTTAAAATGTATTGTGCCTTTATTAGATAATGCAGTGTATATGAGTCAGAAAACAACAGGGAGGAGGAGAGAGGGAGGAGAGAGGGAGGAGGACCTAGAGCCTGGACTCAAACTCAGGTCATCCGAGTTACAGCTGCACTATACACTCACGGGCCACTTCATTCTGTTCACTTTGCTAGTCCTGGGTTGGACCCGTTTTTTTCTTCAGAACTTTTTTTTGTTGCATAGATTCAACAAGGTGCTGGAAACATTCCTCGGAGATTTTGGTCCATATTGACATGATCGCATCACACACAATTGCTGATTCGTCTGCAACACATCCATGATGCGAATCTTCCGTTTCAGCACATGCCAAAAGGGCTCTTTTGGATTGAGATGTGGTGACTGTGGGGGCTATTCGAGTTTAGTGAACTAATTTTCGTGATCAAGAAACCAGTTTCCCTCACCCCACAGCCTGATCCGTTGATACAAGGCAGGATGAATCTTTGCTTTCATGATGCTGACACCGAATTCTGACCCTACCATCTAAATGTTGCAGCAGAAATCGAGACTAGCAGACCAGGCAACGTTTTTCCAATCTTGTATTGTTAGGTTTTATTACAGTTTTTTACAATCGCTATGACAATTTTTTCAATACTTTTAACAAATTTCCTAAACTCTTAACTCACCAACACACCTACAACACACAATTGGCAAAACAGTTAATTTCATGCTCAAAATCACACATTGTAAACTAAACTCCAACACTAATTTTCAAAATACAATAATACACTAGCAACAATACACTATGTCTACTAAAACACTGCAAACATGTCTCAAAATCAAATAATTTTTCAAAACACTAACATATGTTCTCGTCCCACAGGAAGATTTAGTCAATTATAGCACAATGTCATAAAAACACTAACATCAGATGGAATTACAGAAACTGCATGATTTTCTATGTGTCAGTAATGCTCACAGGCAGTATATTGTATTGATCATAGATTGTGTTTTGCGCTGCAGTTTCTTTTGAAGCCTCTCTACATTTTTGTTTTGTTGAGTTTAGGTCTTTTTCTGCAGAAATTCAATAAAAAATAAGTGCTCAGAGTGCTTTATAGAATGTACGTTTAATGAAAAAACGTTGCAAAATAGAAAATATATGAACAGAAAAAGCACCAGAAGAAAAAAAAAAAGAAAAGAAAAAAAGAGTCATCTCTAATCTGCCCAGTCGGCACTAGAGGCACACAGTCACTGTATAATACATGGTAAAATGATTTACACTTTGCAGTTGGAGAAGCAATATCCTACCGATTGGTTTCTCTAAAAATCTGAACAATTGATGCCACCGTGTCCCGGCTGAGATTTGGATGTACTCGTTCACCAGCCTCTCTGTCTGATACCGCGTGGTTTATGATATGGTCTATTATAGTAGCTCGTATTTCATTAGTTACCCTAGCTCTGGCCCTACTTTGAGCCCCACCATGCATTCTAACGGCTCTCCCTCACCCCACTCCTCTCCCTTGCCCTTGGCCTTGTCCTTGTCCCACTCCTCTCCCTTGTCCTTCCCCTTGTCCCACTCCACTCCCTTGCCCCACTCCTCTCCCTTGCCCTTGTCCCACTCCTCTCCCTTGTCCCACTCCTCTCCCTTGGCCTTGTCCCACTCCTCTCCCTTGCCCTTGTCCCATTCCTCTCCCTTGTCCTTGTCCCACTCCTCTCCCTTTTCATTGTCCCACTCCTCTCCCTTGTCCCACTCCTCTCCCTTGCCCTTGTCCCACTCCACTCCCTTGCCCCACTCATCTCCTTTGCCCTTGTCCCACTCCTCTCCCTGGCCCTTGCCCCACTCCTCTCCCTTGTCCTTGTTCCACTCCTCTCCCTTGCCCCACTCCTCTCCCTTGTCCTTGTCCCACTCCTCTCCCTTGTCCTTGTCCCACTCCTCTCCCTTGTCCTTGTCCCACTCATCTTCCTTGTCCTTGTCCCACTCCTCTCCCTTGTCCTTGTCCCACTCCTCTCTCTTGTCCTTGTCCCACTCCTCTCCCTTGTCCTTGTCCCACTCCTCTCCCTTGCCCCACTCCTCTCCCTTGCCCCACTCCTCTCCCTTGTCCTTGTCCCACTCCTCTCCCTTGCCCCACTCCTCTCCCTTGTCCTTGTCCCACTCCTCTCCCTTGCCCATGTCCCACTCCTCTCCCTTGTCCTTGTCCCACTCCTCTCCCTTGCCCCACTCTTCTCCCTTGTCCTTGTCCCACTCCTCTCCCTTGCCCTTGCCCCACTCCTCTCCCTTGTCCCACTCCTCTCCCTTGCCCCACTCCTCTCCCTTGTCCTTGTCCCACTCCTCTCCCTTGCCCCACTCCTCTCTCTCGTCCTTGCCCCACTCCTCTCCCTTGCCCCACTCCTCTCCCTTGTCCTTGTCCCACTCCTCTCCCTTGCCCCACTCCTCTCCCTTGTCCTTGTCCCACTCTTCTCCCTTGCCCCACTCCTCTCCCTTGTCCTTGCCCCACTCCTCTCCCTCGTCCTTGCCCCACTCCTCTCCCTTGTCCTTGTTCCACTCCTCTCCCTTGCCCCACTCCTCTCCCTTGTCCTTGTCCCACTCCTCTCCCTTGCCCTTGTCCTTGTCCCACTCCTCTCCCTTGCCCCACTCCTCTCCCTTGTCCTTGTCCCACTCTTCTCCCTTGCCCCACTCCTCTCCCTTGTCCTTGTCCCACTCCTCTCCCTTGCCCTTGTCCCACTCCTCTCCCTTGCCCTTGTCCCACTCCTTTCCCTTGTCCTTGTCCCACCCCTCTTCCTTGTCCTGGTACACATCTTCCTCTACCTAGTGCAGACATTTTTCTTTCTTTCTTTTGTTGCTCTATATTGTTCCCTTTCCACAAAAGATCAGCCCAAAAGGTGTTTACAAATTCATTGTTTTGGTCTTGTTTGAGTTCGTGTGTAAGAGAAGTTCAAGCATTTTAAATTTGTGTTAATTATATGCATTTTGTGTAAAATCAACAAGAAATGTGTTAATAGTATAGCTTACACAGACGGATGTAGTGCTAACTGTGTTAAGAGTTTTGGAAAATTGTTAAAAGTATTGAAAAATCTCTCATAGCAATCGTAAAAAACTGTAAGTATGAACAAAGTATTTATTTAGTGAATTGTAGCCTCAGTTTCCTGTTCTGGTCTAACAGGAGTGGCACCAGTTTGCCTTCTGCTGCTTTAGTCCATCTGCTTCAAGTTTCCACGTGTTGTGCATTCAGAGAGGATCTTCTGCAGACCTTGGTTGTAACAAGTGGTTATTTGAGTTACTATTGCTTTTCTATCAGCTCAAACCAGTCAGGCCATTCACCTCTGACATCAACAAAGCATTTTCACCCACAGAACTGCCACTCACTGGATATTTTCTCTCTCTGTAAACCCTAGGATGGTTGTGTGAATATCCTAATAGATCATCAGTTTCTGAAATACTCAGACCAGCCCATCTGGCACCAACAACCATGCCACGTTCAAAGTAGCAGGACCAGGTCAGCAGGAGATTATAGTTTCAGTGAGGTTAAAGGTGGGTTTTGGCATTCATATGGTGGAGCTTACAGTTATTTAGGGAGGTTAGGAGCAGGATAGGCATTCAACAGCTCTGAGACTGCTTGCCTGGTGCTGCCAGAAAATGCTGTCATGTATGCCTCTGCAGATGAAGTGTCTCAGAGCGGCAGCACAGAACACAGCCGTGGCCAAAAGTTTGCCAGTGACAAACTTTGTGTTTCGCAAAGTTTGCTGCTTCATTATTCATAATTTTTTTTCTATGGTATACTGGAAAACAAGGATATGCATAATTATTCATTTTAAAGGCTTTTATTGCCAAAAACATTCAACATATGCAAATAATATGTGTTGACTCTTCTTCGTAACCTCTGCAATTCGCTCTGGTGTGCTGGATATCATCTTCTAGGCCAAATCCTGACTTATGGTGATCCATTCTTATATTAGTGCTGGAAGTTTTTCACAATTTTTGTACTTCTACTTGTCCAGTCACCTTTTGAGGATTGACCACAGGTTCTCTACGTGTTTACGATCTCCCCTTTTTATGTGTTAAGGGGAAATGTGACAAAGAGATGAGAGAGACCATGGGGAACTTCTAATCTCCAGCCCCAACTCAAGAAAGAACACTGCCAACCAAAGGTCAAAGTGTTATTAAAACAAAGTAAAAAAGGGAACAAAAGCTTCAGGAGGAGCAAGGCCAAAATAATAAACAAAAAGATTCTAACTAAATTTTAATCTTCTAAATTACCTATAACAAAAATAAAATGAAAAGAAAAACAGCAAAACTTCCCTGTCTCAAATTACCAAGAAAAATGGCACCCACCTCGTTACAGGTTTCCAAATAACTCAACAAAATACTTAACAACTTGAACTGTCAGCACAAAAAAGTTATAACAGAGCAAGTTCTTCTAGTGTTGGCAATTTCAAAATACTGCTTCATGAAGCTTTAAAGCCTTTACGAATCTTTTGTTCCGAATCAATGGTTCAAGTCACGTGATTTCAGTAAACGAGGCTTCATTACGTCACAACTGTTTCGGAACACTTCGAAATTTCAATTGTTCACCGCTGGGGGCGATGATCTTTGTCAACCCATGAATCATGAGGAGTCACTGATAACAAATGAACAAGTGTCAGTGGGTTTTACCTGATCTCTGATCAGTTTTATACATTTGTAAATGTTTTAATTAGACATTAGTATAATTAAAATGAATAATGGTAGTTAATAGTCTTATTGGCCTTTTTTAGCTGTGCCATTCAGAGAACAAACTAAACAAACCCTGACAATTGATAAAATAACATACACTTGATAATCTTATGATTAGATGATTGCATTTGAAAGATTTTACTTTCAATAATGTGCATAACACCTTTTACTAATCTATTGCAAATTTTCAATAGATTAGTAAAAGGTGTTATGCAGGTTTGGCCTGGGTTTTTGTTGCATTTACCATGGAGACGGGTGTTGGATTGTTTCGAGGCTTCGATACAATTCAGCACATTTGCTTCAACTGTTTCAGTGTTTCACTAATGGGGCTTTCACACTAGCAGTTTAGTTCGGAACGGGGCACAGTTCGCATGAAAAATTCCTAATGTGAACGCTGTCATGGGACCCAGGTGCGCACTGGGCTACCGAACCCGAGACTACCTGGAGGGGGTGGTCTGAGTTCGGTTGCTCCAGAACCGTGCTGCGATTAGCGTGTATGTGAAAGCAACACGGACTCGGGTGCGCAGTTGTTCGAGAAGTGAAGTATCCTGCGCATGCGTTTTAGCCGATTATGATGTATTTAGTTAAATAAAACACACGTAAGGGATGAAGATTTACCCTGGATACGAGCAAGAGTGAGTCTGCAGTGTATTCGCGCATAGTGTGTGCAATCAGGGCAACAAATTATTTGTCTCCTCAAAAGAGTCCATCTGCACTCAGCGGAAAGACAGCTTATGCGAAACACACACAGTTAACCTGCATTGTTTACTCAGCTATGAATAATAGCTTTTAATATAGAAAATTAATAAAAAAACACAATATATTGACCCGCGTCATATTTTCTATCATGCGCAGTGCACGTTTGCAATGACGTAAGATGCACGCAAACGCACCATAGTTCGATAGAATCAAGTTGAGTGTGAAACCAGACCAACTCTGCGGGGGGCGCCGGGAACAATCGGGCTCGGACTGCAGCAAACGAGCCCAGTGTAAAAGCCCCCTAAGTGTCAATCGGCCAACCACTAGCAAAAACCAATCCAATACCTTCAATTCAATTAACAGGTAATATTAACTGATATACAAAAAACAAAACAAAAAAAAAACCATTTGCAAATGATCTGGGGCAGAAGAGAAGAAGTCCACATGGGGAGGGGAAAAAAAAAACCTCAAAATTTCTCTGCATGCTGTGTGGCTTTAGGGTACTTTTATTGCTGTCCCTCTTCTTGCCGGAACCCATGAATGGAGTGCCAGACGACCATCAGTAAATGAGGTGCAGGTGTCTACAATCAGCACCCGAAGAGCATCAGCATAGAGAGAAAATAAAGAGGGAAAACCCAAAAGCAACAATACACAAAAATACATAGCAATGACCTTAACATATGCACAAGAGAATAACAATACGTCATGGACATATGGGATGAAGATCCAGGGAGTTGCCAGGATCTCTGAGCCACTTCATTCACTTTTGCCTTGTGACATGCTGCTCCATCATGCTGGAAAATGCACGGATCATCACCAAATTGCTCCTGAGTCATTGGGAGAAGTTTCTCTTGCAGGACGTTTTGATACCATTCTTTATTAAGCAGCGTTTTTGGGCAGAATTGTAAGAGTGCCCACTCCCGCGGATGAAAAGCAACACAACGCAACACATGGATGGCCTCAGGATGTTTCGCTGTTGGAATGACACGGGACTCATGGTAGCGTTCACTTTTTCTTCTCCAGATAATTTATTTTCCAGATGTCCCAAACAGTTGGAAGTGAACTTCATCTGAGAAAATAACTTTGCACTAGTCTTCTGCTGTCCAATCCTTGTACCTCCTGCAGAATTTCAGTATGTTCTTGATGTTTATCATGGAGAGAAGTGGCTTCTTTACTGCTCTCTTTGACACCAGGCCATTATCCAGAAGACTTGGCCTCAATGTGGGTGAAGATGCATCACACCAACCTGCTGACAATACTGAACAAGCTCTGCACTGGTGGTGACACGATTCTGTAGCCATTTACTCTTTCCGTACACTCTGGGACATCCTGAAACATTCTTCATTACAATCAAACCTCTCTCCTTGAAGATCTCAATGATCCGGTAAATTATTATTTCAGGTGCAATATTCTTTGCAGCAATTTCCTTGCATGTGAAGCCATGTTGATGCAAAGCGATGATGACTGCAAGCCTTTTTTGAGGCAACCATTGCTAACACAAGAACACAATGACTGAAAGCACATCTTTCCTTCCTTTAATGCAATCATAATTCAGTCATAATGATAGAGTGATTTTACCTGACTGATCACTAATCATATCAATAACTCATGAGAAAGTGTGAACGAGTACAAGTCATGTAAAATGATGTTAGATGCCAGGGCCAAAAAAACAAACAAACATATTTTTGGGTTTTTGTGATAAAGTGAAGCTTTTTTACAGTTATTTAAAATGCATCTGATCCCTCCGCACAATAATCTAGAAACAATGTGCATCGACAAGGCAAAAACTGAAGCAGCAAACTTCAGTTTTGCAGTGATTTCTTTGCACAGAATTTGTCACTGCCTAATCTTTTGGCCACAGCTGCAAATAGACCAACAATTAAAACAGGAAGACAGCAAGTAAGAACACATCCTTTGTGAATAGACATGAAGGACTGAAGGACAGGGATATACTTGTGTTCAGTAAAATGGAAATAAAATCAACAATAATTAACCTGTAATGTGACTACTTGTTATCCATTTGATTATCAGTGCACCCTGTAATTTAGTTGATTATGTATATCATAATATAAAACTTTCTTCCACAGAGAGGTGAATGCTTAAAGAAAGCAAGATTCACTTTCCCTGCAAACAGCAGCGCATCTCTGTCAGAAGTGATCACAGACAGGTTCATGTGCACTGGAGGAACAGAGACAATCAGACATGAAATTACTTGCAAAGGTTTGATTGAATAAAAAATATATATATATATATATATTTAATATCTACACACTGAGATTACACATAATGAGTGCAATTCTTTGCAGGGGATTCTGGAGGAGCTCTCTTTCTACGTAAGAGGATGCGATATTTTCAAGTGAGTACTTTGTAGTTTATTCTCAAGTTTCTTTCACCTTGATAAATCACCCCGAGGTGGAAGTTGAAGTGCACAACAAAAAATAAAAAATTTTTCTTGTTTTTTGACTTAATACTTTTACAAAATAATGTAAGATAATATTATGTGTTTTTAAAGAAAATGTCTTGATATCACTGGCAAATAATAAGGAATCAAAATATGAGAAAAAAAAATATATTTTTTTTTAATATGAGGGATGAACAAATAACTAAACTTTGTTATGGTATTTATCTGACAAAAGTTTTTAGCAAAAATATTAGGGTATGAATCACAGGATCCAAATGCAAGAAAAAGTTATTTATTACCAAACAGAGTGAACAGCGAAAACAGGAAGGCTGGTGAAGTCCTCGGTCTGGAACAGAGCCTTGGCAGCGCAGGTGACTGCAGTGGGCGAAGCGTGGTAACAACACGAACCAGATAATCCACTGAAGCAGAGTCCGAAACGGCTGGCAGAGAGATGCAGGAATCCGTGAGAACAGGAAACATGAGACTGCAGACAAAACATGAGACCCGAACAGGACCAGGGAAACAACGATCTGACACTGAACATGACAAACACAGCACTACATATAGGACTCACAAACGAGGTACACCTGCGACTGATCTGATTGCTCGTCAGCACAGCTGACGCTCATGGGCAATCAGATCAGAGCAGACACACACAGAATGAGCAAGTGAACCTGCGAACCGTGACATTACCCCACCTCCTAGGAGCGTCACCTGACGCTCCCAGAGGGACCTACCTGGCAATTGTAAGCATCGATAAGGGAATGATCCAATATGTCTCGGGCAGGAACCCAACTCCTCTCCTCCAGACCGTAACCCTCCCAGTCCACCAAGTACTGGAATCCACGTCCCCGCCGCCTAGCATCCATCTACAATTGGGGGAACCGGGACTGGAGGATTAATAGGAGAACGAAAAAAGGGCTTGATCTTTGAAACATGAAAAACGGGATGAATTCTCCGGTACGCCGGAGGAAATTTCAGGCGGACCGTCACTGGACTAAGGATCTTGGTAATGGTAAACGGGCCAATAAATTTAGGAGCAAGTTGTCTGTAAGCAGAGCGGAGAGGAATATCAGTAGATGAAAGCCACACTTTTTGACCAGCAACGTAGACGGGAGGCTTTGACCTGTGGCGATCGGCCTGGGCCTTGGTGCGCAAACCCACCTGGAGAAGGGTCTCCCTGGCCGTTCTCCAGACGTGTCTACACCTCCGGACGAATTCGTAAGCGGAGGGAACCGGGACTTCGGATTCCAGACTAGGAAAGATTGGTGGCTGGTACCCTAAACTACTCTCAAACGCAGACAGGCCCGTGGACGACACTGGTAATGAGTTATGCGCGTACTCAACCCATGAGATATGCTGACTCCAAGAGGACGGATTCTGTGAAGCTAAACATCGCAACCCCCGTTCTAAATCTTGGTTGGCCCTATCTGTCTGTCCGTTGCTCTGGGGATGGAACCCAGAAGAAAGACTGACATTCGGCTGAAGGAACCCAGCCGGAGGACGAGTGGAAGTCTTACAGCTAGCACAGACGGAGCAGGTCAAAACAAAACGACGAGTGTCGCGAGCAATGGTCTGCCACCAGAACCGTTGTATAATGAGAAAGATGGTATGATTAACTCCCGGATGACAAGCTAGCTTGGAACAATGACCCCACTGGATAACGTTGGACCGCAATCTCTCTGGCACAAACAATCGACCTGGTGGGCATCTGGGCGGAGGCACTACCCCATGTAAGGCAGTGCGGACCTTCGACTCGATCTCGCAGGTCAGCATTGCCACCACACGACTCTGTGGAACGATGGACTCGGGAGAAACCGGGCGTTCAGATTAGTCAAATGCGGGACAATTCGTCAGGTTTGATGTTCTTGGAACCTGGACGGTAGGAAATGGAAAAATCGAATCGACCGAAAAAAAAAGTGCCCACCGAGCCTGCCTAGAGTTAAGACGTTTGGTGGACCTGATGTACTCGAGGTTCTTATGATCAGTCCAAACGATAAAGGGTATCCCCGAGCCCTCCAACCAATGACGCCACTCCAAAGCTAACTTGACTGCCAACAATTCTCTATTACCAATGTCGTAGTTACGTTCGGCAGTGGACAAGCGATGAGAAAAATACGCGCACAGATGAACCTTGTCGTCTGCGGGAGAGCGTTGGGAGAGAACCACGCCTACCACCACCTCTGACGCGTCGACCTCCACCACAAACTGACAAGAAGAATCAGGGGCAACCAGAATGGGGGCTGAAACAAAGCAGTCCTTAAGTTTGGAAAATGCAGACTCGGCTGTACTAGACCACCTGAACGTCGTCATGGTGGAGGTCAAGGCGGTCAGAGGCGCGGCTAGTTGGCTATAGTTGTGAATAAAACGTCGGTAAAAATTGGCAAAGCCCAGAAACCTCTGCAGGGCCTTGCGGGAGTCTGGGGTTGGCCAATTTACCACTGCCTGAATCTTGTCGGGATCCATATGCATCCCCTCAGACGACACAATGTATCCTAGAAAGGGGACAGACTGTGCATTAAAGACGCATTTCTCCGCCTTGACATAAAGCCCATTCTCCAAGAGCCTCTGAAACACTCGTCTGACGCGTTGAACGTGTTCCTGGAGAGACGAAGAAAAAAATCAATGTGTCATCCAGGTAGACATATATGAACTGATCGACCATGTCTCTCAACACGTCGTTGACGAGTGCCTGGAAAACCGTGGGGGAGTTGGAAAGCCCGAACGGCATAACCAATTATTCAAAGTGCCCCCTGGCGGTGTTAAAAGTGGTTTTCCACTCATCCCCCTTCCTGATGCAGACCAAATGATAGGCGTTACGAAGATCCAACTTTGTGAATATGGAGGCGCCGCCCTGCTGTCTCTCAAAGTCTGAAGACATCAACGGCAAAGAATAAGTATTCTTTACCGTGATGTCGTTCAGCCCTCGATAGTCAACACAAGGACGCAAAGAACCGTCCTTCTTACCCACAAAGAAGAATCCCGCCCCAGCAGGAGAAGAGGAAGGGCGGATGAACTTGGCTCCCAGAGAATCAGAAATATATTTCTCCATGGCCTCCCTCTCGGGAACGGAAAGAGAGTATAATCTGTCCTTAGGCGGAGACGTACCAGGCAATAAGTCTATCACACAGTCATAGGGATGATGAAGAGGAAGAGAAGCAGCCCGACAGTGGCTCAGTGGTTCATGTGGGTTGTCTACAAACCAGAAGGTTGGTGGTTCAACCTGACCAAGTGTTGAGGTGTCCATGAGCAAGACACCTAACCCCAGCTGCTCCCGACGAGCTGGATGGCGCCTTGCATGGCTAACACCGCCGTCGGTGAGTGAATGGGTGAATGTGAGGCAATATGTAAAGCGCTTTGGTGGCCCAGTGGGTCTGTGAAAGTGCTATATAAATGCAGTCCATTTACCATTCCAGAAGCAGCCCGAGACTTACTGAACACCTCCTTCAGGTCGAGATACTCATCGGGCACGTTAGACAGGTCCACCCTCTCATCCTGCAACACAGAACAAGACACAGAAGAACACGCAGACACCAAACAAGACGCATGACAATTCTCACTCCAAGACATAATAGAGTTCTGCCGCCAGTTAATGTGAGGGTTATGGAGGGTGAGCCAGGGGTGCCCTAACACCACAGGTTGCCAGAAGTAATCAAAATCACCGGTCCGGTAGAGTGAGTGACGGGTCGCTGTGATTTGTTCGTCCTGTCGATCAAACGTGCGTTGTTCTTGAATCTCTCGTAGCTCGGCCATACTTGCTGGATCCATGTTGGTCAGATTGTTATGTTAGGGTATGAATCACAGGATCCAAATGCAAGTAAAAATTATTTATTAACAAACAGAGTGAACAGCAAAAACAGGAAGGCTGGTGAAGTCCTCGGTCTGGAACAGACCCTTGGCAGCGCAGATGACTGCAGTGCGTGAAGCGTGGTCCAGGAAACCAGTAAGACCGACACGAGCCAGATAATCCACAGAAGCAGAGTGAGAACGACGCGAACCAGATAATCCACTGAAGCAGAGTCCGAAACGGCTGGCAGAGAGATGCAGGAATCCGTGAGAACAGGAAACATGAGACTGCAGACAAAACATGAGCTCACAGGGAAAACACTGACTACAACATAATGCATGTTTTATATTTCTTTGGTTCTCACTTGTTTTTGAATGCATTCGTAATTTCTTTGTATGACAGCCTGGCAAAAAAAATTGTTATATTTTGAACAAATACTTACTGTTTAACTACAAAAAAGTATGTTCTATATAGTATGAATGTAATCCAGACTGACTACATCCGCAATGTTGTCATTATCATGTGACCTACCAGCGTCAGTTGCGTTGTTTTACTGCCACTCATAAATCTTCTCCTGTGGCCTCAATCTCACCGGAAGTAGTAGGTCATCAGGGAACTTTTTGCCCAATCTTTTATGAGTACTCTGTAAAACCTAACAGTAATATGTACTAAATTACAATTGAGTTCACTGCACTCAAATAATACCGAAAGTTGAAGTGGCTTGAATGACTGAAACAGAATTCAAACTGAATGATTTATAGAACATTTCTAGATCCCAGAATGATAATTGAAGAATAATTGTAGAGTTAAGTGATCAATTAAGTGACGATTGATCATTAGTGATGATCACCTGCTGTTAACAAGCAGAATCACTGAAGGACAGAGAAATACAAGGTATTTTAAGGTCACCATGATGGAGATCAGCGCTTGCTTTAGTTGGGCGCTTGACCCTTGACTTTTGAGTTTTTCTTTGGCTGCTGTTATTTGAGTGTTTATGAAACATTTGTTATGGCACAAAATTCAAGGAAAAGTATAATTGGGTATGATGATCAAGGTTTGATGATGACAATCATCATTTAATGACTTGATTCACTGATCTCATTCAGAGTCTAATCTCTGATTAAAAGGGTAACATTAGTTTGATTCAAAACTGAAATTCTACGGCACAAGAACTAGCAATGTTATGACTATCAGATAGTATGAAGGATTTTACAGAAAATGTAATTCATTACTAAAACTAACACATATCAAGAATTAGCATATGAATCTCAACAATGGTGACCATCAAAAACGATTAATGCTGCAATGCATGCTGGGTACTACCATAATACAAAACTTATCCATGGCTCCCAGCATGCATTGCAGCATGAATATTTTTTTTAATGGTCACCATTGTTGAGATTCATATGCTGATTCTGGATGTCTGTGTAAATCAGCATTATACCATAGAGGTTTTTAAAATCTGATTGTAACAACAATGGGCCTTACAGCAGAATCACAGTTCTTTTATAATGAATAATACAAGTTTTACATCACCTGTTTAATCAGATTATTCTCAAGAAAAGATCAGAGAATCAAGACACCACATGGTGATTCATCATTCCATAAATCATCAAAACACAAGCACATGCTCATATTTGCTTTTGGCTTTTGTGGCATAACAAATGTCAAGTCAAGTGTATTATATAGCGCTTTTCACAATATAAATTGCATCAAAGCAGCTTCACAGTATCAAATAACAATGTTTGTTTCTTAGTGGAAAAACATCCACGTTTGGTAGGGCTGATCAATGGTATTAATGCTTGGTTAATTAATTTGAATATCCCCAACTGAGAAAGCCAAAGGCAACAGTGGCAAAGAATCGAAAAACTCCATCAAGTGACCTACTGGTGTCCTAAAACTACATCAGGTGACCTAATTGAGAGAAAAAAAAAAAAAAAACCTTGGGAGAACCCAGGCTCAGTCGGGGGCCAGTTCTCCTCTGGCGTTTATGAACTAGAGGCCGGATTTACAGTAACTGTAATTTGATACAGAATTTTGTTTTATTTTATCACTTCGGGGTGGGTACGCGAACCGGAATCACAACGTTTTATCTGTAGAGTGGGAAAGGGATCCTCCATAGGGAGAGGCTAGTTGGCACTTCAGCACTGCGTTGTCATCGGGTCCAGGCAAAGCTCCTAGTCACATCTGGATACGGCCTGGATCCGGTAGGCTGCGGGAAAACCTCGGGATAAACAAAGACACTAAAATTAGCGTAGATGCAATTCTTCTTATGATGATGTAACGAGTACATCAGGATTTAAGGGAAGTGTTCCCAGTTCCGGCTGACCTAATCTATGCAGCCTAACATTGAATTATAGAAGTCTATAATATATTATGTGTATGCTAGGTCAAAGACATGTGTTTTTAGTCTAGCTTTGAACTGACAGAGTGTGTCTGCTTGCCGGACAATGGTAGGAAGACCGTTCCAAAGTTTTGGTGCTAAATAGGAAAAGGATCTACCGCCAGCCGTTGATTTTGATATTCTAGGTATTATCAGCTGGCCCGAATTTTGAGATCGCAATAGACGTGAAGGACTATAATGCGTTAAGAGCTCGCTCAAGTACTGCGGAGCTAAACCATTTAGTGCTTTGTAAGTAATCAACAATATTCTAAAATTTATACGTTTAATAGGCAGCCAATGCAGTGTTGACGGAACCCGGCTAATATGGTCATATTTCCTAGTTCTAGAAAGAACTCGAGCTGCAGCGTTTTGGGCCAGCTGTAGTTTATTTATTAAGCGTGCAGGGCAACCACCCAGTAGAGCATTACAATAATCTAGTCTTGATGTCATGAAAGCATGAACTAATTGTTCCGCATTTGTTAATGAGAGCATATGTCGTAATTTATATATATTTTTAAGATGGAAAAATTGCGGTTTTACAGATACTAGACACGTGACTTTCAAATGAAAGATTGCAATCAAAGAGCACACCCTGGTTCCTAACCAACGACGAAGACTTAATAGAGCAGCCATCAAGTGTTAGACAGTATTCTAGGTTATTACGTGTGGAAGTTTTTTGTCCAATAATTAGAATCTGTTTTTTCAGAGTTTAGTAGTAGGAAATTACTAGTCAACCAATTTTTTAAATCAGCTATGCATTCCGTTAATTTTGTGAATTGGTAAGTTTCGTTAGGTTTTGAAGAAATATACAGCTGAGTATCATCGGCATAACAGTGAAAGCTAATTCCATGTTTCCTAATGATATGTCCTAATATGTCCTAATGGTAGCATGTACAGAGTGAACAGCAGCGGTCCTAGTACTGAGCCTTGTGGTACGCCATACTGAACTTGTGATCGATAAGACATCTCTTCATTTACTGCTACAAACTGATAACGGTCAGATAAGTATGATTTAAACCATGCTAGTGCAATTCCACTAATGCCAACATAGTTTTCTAGTCTATTTAAAAGAATGTTGTGGTCAATTGTGTCAAATGCAGCACTAAGATCAAGTAACACTAATAGAGAGATACAACCACGATCGGATGATAAAAGTAAATCATTTGTAACTCTAATGAGAGCTGTCTCAGTACTATGGTGCGGTCTAAATCCTGACTGAAAATCCTCGCAGATATCATTTCTTTCAAGAAAGGAACACAGTTGTGAGGATACTGTTTTTCTAATATCTTTGACAGAAAAGGCAGATTTGAGATCGGCCTGTAATTGAATAATTCTGAAGGATCAAGTTGCATTTTTTTAACAAGTGGTTTTATCATAGCCAGCTTAAAGGTTTTTGGTACGTATCCTAGAGACAAAGACGAATTAATGATATTAAGAAGAGGATCTATGATCTCTGGAAGCATCTCTTTCAATAGCTTAGTCGGTATAGGGTCTAACATACAAGTTGTCGATTTAGATGAATTAACGAGTTTGCAGAATTCTTCCTCTTCTATAGCAACAAATGAATAAAAATTTTCCTCAGGGAGACTACAATGCACTCCCTGATGCGGTACTGTAGTAGACGGTTGCATAGTTATAATTTTGTCCCTGATATTATCAATCTTATAAGTGAAGAAGTTCATAAAGTCATTACTGTGTTGGCCTGAAACTTCTGTGCTTGAAGCTTTCTTTTTCGTTAGTTTAGCCACTGTTTCAAATAAATACCTAGGATTATGTTTATTTTCTTGTAATAGGGTTGAAAAATAAGCAGACCTTGCAGCTTTTTTCTCTGTAAGCAATCAAGCTCTCTTTCCATGAAATCCGAAATACCTCTAGTTTTGTTTTCTTCCAGTTGCACTCCATTTTTCTGGCTGCTCTCTTAAGGGCCTGAGTGTGCTCGTTGTACCACGGCGTTGGACTATTTTCTTTAATCTTCTTTAAGCGCGGCGGAGCAACTGCGTCTAAAGTGCTGGAAAAGAGAGTGTTAAAACTTTCTGTTGCAATATCAAGTTCTTCTAAGCTATCCGGGATGCTGAGATGATGAAACTGATTAGGAAGATTATTGATAAAGCAATCTTTAGTGGCAGAAGTTATTGGTCTAAGATATTTATAACACGGAGTCGGCTTTGCAGCCTTGGCTAAATGTAATTTACATGAGACTAGATAATGGTCTGAGATGTCATCGCTCTGCTGCAGAATTTCAACGGCATCAACATCTATTCCATGTGATAATATTAGATCTAGAGTATGATTACGACAATGAGTGGGTCCTGACACGTGTTGTCTAACTCCAATTGAGTTTACAATGTCTTTAAGTGCCAATCCCAATGCATCTTTTTCATTATCTACATGTATATTAAAATCACCAAAAATTAGTACTTTATTGTTAGCCAATACTAATTCTGATAGAAAGTCCGCAGATTCTTTGATAAAATCTTTATGGTGCCCTGGTGGCCTGTATACAGTAGCCAGCAGAAATCTCAAACGTGATTTATCGTTTACACTATATATTTTTACATTAAGCACCAACACTTCAAAAGAAGTATATTTAAAAATAGATTTCTTAGTGGTTTTGAAAATATTACTATAAATTACAGCAACACCTCCCCCTTTGCGTTTTAGACGAGGTTCATGTTTATAACAGTAATCTTGTGGGGTTGACTCATTTAAAGTAATGTAATCGTTTGGTTTTAGCCAGGTTTCTGTCAAACACAGCACATCTAGATTATAATATGAAATCATATCATTAACTATGAGCGATTTTGAAGTAAGGGATCGAATATTCAGCAACCCAAGCTTTTTCATTTGCTCATCTGTATTATATCTGCTTTTTATTTGTTGAACATCAATTACATTTTTTACCTGACGTTTTTTGGATTTCCAAATTCGGGGAACAGACACAGTCTCTATATGATGATATCTAGGTGAAAGAGGCTCTATGTGATGGGATTTATCTGACCTTGGTGACGCGAGGCCGCTAGCAGACGGTCTGTTTAGCCAGTCTGTCTGCTTTCTGACCTGAGCCCCAGATTGTCATGTTTTAGCTATAAGACTATGTGCCATATTACTAGAGAGAAGAGAAGCACCATCCCACGAGGGGTGAACACCATCTCTTTTCAACAGGTCAGGCTTGCCCCAAAAACGTTTCCAATTGTCTATGAATTCTATATTATTCAACGGACACCACTTAGACAACCAACCATTGAGTGAGGCCAATCTGCTAACTATCTCATCACTCCTGCGAACAGGAAGGGGGCTAGAGCAAATTACAGTGCCTGACATCGTACTTGCGAGTTTACACACCTCTTTAATATTAATTTTGGTGATTTGGTGGAGTCGAACATCATTAGTGCCGACATGAATAATGATCTTAGAGAATTTACGATTAGCATTAGCCAGCACTTTTAAATTTGCTTTGATGTCAGGCGCTCTGGCTCCCGGCAAACATGTGACTATGGTGGCTGGTGTCTCTATTTTCACGTTCCGTGTGATCGAATCACCAATTACCAGGGCACAATCAACCGAATTCTCAGTGGGTGTTTCACTAAGTGTGGCAAATCGATTTGTTATGGTAATCGGAACGGAAGAGTGTTTTTTTTAATCCGCTACTAGAGCGATCTCTCACGGTCACCCATCTGCCCTGCTGCGTGGGCTCTACTTCAGCCGGAACCGAATCATGTACAGAGTTCACTATGCTAGGCGCATCCAAAATAGTATCTAAAGCTCTAGTACTATCCTTACTATCCTCAATTAAAGTTTGGATGCGTGTCTCTAGCTCTGAAATCTTCTCCGTCAGCCTGACTGTCTCCTTGCATTTATCAAAAATAAATCCTATATTGCCATCGAAGAAGGCTATACTAAACATGTGACATGTGACAATAACAGGACAAGACATTACTCACCGTTTGTGTTGACTGATTCTTACTTACCTGGGCTTTTATGTACTCAAAGGTGCGGGCGCGCGAGAGAAAATAAATAAATAAATGAGCGCGGGTGGCGCGTAAACACTAGCGTGCTGTGCTAACAATAACGGAAGCTAGCGATGTAAGGTTAATCTGAGATGGTGGGTAAACTGTATTTAGTAATATAAACAACTAGAAATGATAGTAAATGATGGTTCAAAACAGAAAGAAATACGAAGCTAATGAGGCGTAGAGCTTACAGCCTTGACGCAAACAAACTCACAGCAGGCAGGAAGGCAGACAGGAGCAATCGATCAGTGAACAGCAGATCTCGATCAACAACAGCAGAGTCAAATGTGTTTAATAAACAGTTACAGCAGCCAGAGGAAAAACTGGTGTTATAAAGTCAAGGGTCAAGAGCCCAACTAAAGCACACACTGACCACTATCATGGTGTCTTTAAATGAAATTCAATAAATCACCATCATCTAAACCTCTGTTCATTCACAATAACAACTTCTGTAGACGCATGATAAAAGTCAAACTGGTTAGTAGTAAGTGAAGCTGGTAATGTTTGTGGAGTTTAATCCTCTTCTGCTGAGATCTTGAGAGATTTAAACATTTTATCTTCAGTTGATTTCATCTAATGTTGTGGTTGGAAGTCAGTTGTAGTTCTTGTGTTTCTATTTCCTTCAGTGATTCTGCTTGTTAACAGCAGGGGTTCATCACTAATGCTCAACAATCACTTCATTAATCACTTAATCACTACATTTCTTGACTGCAATATCTACTTTTAGTGAACTCAACTGAAATAATTGCAGAGTACTCATAACTATTGTTTTTTATGAACTTAAATGAATTGAGGCAATCGGTTTCCTGAAATAAAATGAGTTAGGTTAACTCATTGGATTTGACTGTGTGATATTGTGAGCTAGCAGAAACTACAAGTGCTCTGAGTTCATTTAAAGGTGCAGTGTGTAACATTTTTGAGTATTTATTAACAGAAATGCAAAATGACATCCATAACTGTGTTCAGTGGTGTATAAAACCGTAATGTTTTTATTACCTTAGAATGAGGCATTTATATCTACATAGGCGCGGGAATCCCCTTCTATGAAGGTCGCCATATTGTGACGTCATGTTTCTACCGTAGCCGACAGCGATCAAACAGCGTTACAGAGCGCGTTTCGTCACTACCTTGAAAGAGAAGCCGCAGAAAGCTAGAAGAAGCTAGTCAAACACCGTGAGAAGTGACATTTCCCTTGTCAGTGGTGTAAATATGTAGTTGGATTGTTTCATGTAACTTAATTCTTCTCCCTCGCTGTGTTATGACTTGCTATGTGGAGATAAATGTGCTGGTTACGTTCGTGAGACAGCTGATTAGTAGGCTACTCTTGTCATTGACCGGAAAACAGTTACAGGAATCACCAACCCGTCGATCTTGGAAGCATTTAAGTCGATCGAGTTTCCAAAATCAGAGAAAAAAGCCTATTGTGTGTAGTAAGTGGTGTCTATGGGATGCGGAGGCACGCGCTGTTACAATCACCTCATTTTTGCCGCACGCACCTTTGGGCTCATGTGGACGCGACGAGTATAAACAAGGCTTAACGCTTTAACCAGCTCAGCCACAGTAACAGCCATCTAATTAGCAGTCATCTAACAGCCATCATATTAGCCAGCTAAACTTTTACTACCCTTTTAGAAAAAATATATAACGTTAGTTGCATAGTTTCATGTGGTTCTTCTCCCTCGCTGTATTATGGGTTTGCTACGTGGGGAGAAATGTGCTGGTTACGTTCGTGAGACAATCAGATGATTACTATTATTATATTATGTATTAAGACCCTTGATCCTTACCTGACTATGGCTTTGTAAACTTTATCCATGATGTGGTTTATAATGGACTGTGGTACAAAAGCTCGTTTTACTCTGGCTATTCTCTGCTGTCTCAGACGACGATGTTTGTCCCGTTTTAGCCACCGTAGCTTCTTCGAAAGGGAGGGGTGAGCAGTGGGCTGAGCCCTTAGTGTAAACTCACAAACGAACCGTTAGATGTCGCCAAAAGCTACACACTGCACCTTTAAAGTTTGTCATTTCACTGTTTTTACTCAAAGTGAAGTTTCAGCTATATAAAGTATTACATGCAGTGTAAAGTTTAATTGTATATTAAGACATTATTGTTTTAGTGGACTCAATTAAAATAAGTTCAAAAGTACTCATAACTATTGTTTTTTATAAACTTAAATGAATTGAGGCAACCGGTTTCCTCAAATGAAATGAATTAGCTTAACTTGTTGGGTTTTACGAATTCAGACATAGGCTACTTTTGTCAAATAATATTTTTTTGCCAACTATATTGAAGGGAAATTTGCTGTTTCGGATGCAGCACTGTTTTTTCTCGTCATTGGAACGAAGTTGGCTATTACAGTTCAGTACAGGCATCTTCTTGTAGTATATCTTTGTTTGTGTGACGGAGGAATTCCTGCCTCTGTTTTGACTCTTTTGCACATTTTCTAAGCTCTTCACGAGTTTCAGCTAGAAAAATACCATCATATGCACATACATACGATGAGCGCAATAAGCCCAGCACACAGCATTGTTTTGAATGTTTGGTAAGTTCAGTCGCAAAATGTCACAAAAGCTGTTCCTTTTTGTTTTGTGTTTTTAAGTTCAATTAAGTTTTAATTGAGTTTTAAGTATATTATATATATATATATATATATATATATATATATATATTAGAATGTATACAAATGTCATTTTCATCTTTTGGTTTGTCGAGATTTAAAGAGTCGTTTTTGAAGAGTCATGTACGTGCTCTAGTACGTAAGAACGAGCCTATGATTGAATCTAGAAATAAAGCAAAACAACTAAGAAAAAGTCCTCGGATGCAATGTTCATAATTTATAGCAAAACATCTAGAATTAATTTGATCTCAAACGGATTCATTAAAATAAGTTATAACTGAACAACAAATTTGCAAAAATACGGTTTCGGGACTAGCTAGTTGATTTCTTCAACGATGCTTCGTACTATGGTAAGTTTGGCAGCGAGTTACATCATTGTTCAGGAAACACACCCCAGAGCAAAACTCTTGACTTCTCAAATCATTTGACTTCTGTTATTCTCCCACAGGTGGCGGTCATTAGCTGGGGCACTAAGCAGACATGTGACTCAAAGACAGGGGTCAGAGATAACCGGCCTCTAGACGCCCGGGACTTCCACATCAGTGTGTTCTCAGTGATGCCCTGGCTCAAGCAGCACCTTTACAAGGAGCTGGAATTTCGTCCTTAGCATAGCCGACTGAAACACAGGAATGTATAAGAAACTATGCAGATTTGACAGATTCCTGAATGTTTTCAGAGTGCATTTTCTATGAGTGAGCTGACATTGCAGACATGCTTTTGTCAAAGTTCAAGATAATAAACAAAAACATATCTCATTTATGATGACATTTTTTTATATAATCCCAATTGGATGATTGTTTGTATTTGGTAATTGTTTGACAGGAAACAATTCTAATCTGATGTTCTGTCAGGACCATTACCATCAAAGATGACTGACATTTAGGTTTGGGTTGGTGATATAGATTGGTTCTAGACAAGAACTCCCTGTCCAGCAATGCAGCACAGAATGGATAAGAGCAGGGATACAAACCCCCTGTTAAACAGAACCCAAACAGCAAAATTGATTACAGATATCATTAGTGCTATTGATGACAATAATGTAGTAGCAATGAAGATATGTAATTTAATTTGGTAAGCATACGCATCAATGTCTTTACAATAAATGCTAACATATGTGATTTCCTTCTTTGAAAATTGTATTCCCTTCTCCAATTCATTAATAAAAATAGAAAAAAGAAGTGGTGCCAGTAAAGAACTCTACGGGACACCCTTCCTGACTATTACCATGGATGAGGTGTAATTATCTACAGCAACACATTGAGTTCTATCCGATAAATAGTTTTTGAACCAACTCACAGCCGAATTTCCGAGGCCTACACTTTTAAGCCTCTGTAACAGTAAGACATGATCCACTTAGTCAAACGCTTTTGTTAAATCAGCAAATAAGGCCGCACAATGCTGTCTCTTATCGAGAGCAGTGATTAAATCATTAGTAACTAATGTAGTAACTGTTATCGTACTGTGGCCCGCTCTAAATCCTGACTCAAATGAGTTTAAAATATTATGACTAAGTAGATATTCTTTCATTTGATCATTTATAATAGATTCAAAAACTTTTGCTAAAACCGGTAATTTAGAAATAGGCCGATAATTATCCAAATCGGAAGGATCGCCTCCTTTTAATAATAGTATGACCATAGCCGATTTCCAAGATGGCGGAATTACATTAGTGGATAGACTCAGATTTAAAATCGTTGCAATAGGTTCGGCAATAACATCTGCAGACATTTAAAAAAAAAAGTTGGTTCAATTTTGTCAGACCCGCCTGATTTCTTAGTCTAAATCTAATAGTATTTTATGAACTTGGGATGGCAATACAGGGGCAAAGGAAAATAAATCTGATTCAATATTAGTCAAGTCATCAGTTCTCTGTTCATCAATGACCAACGAATTGTCTGTTATTGAACTAGCTGAACTAAAATGACTATTAAACGTATTAACAAAATCAATCTCGTCTGTAATTAATCTTTGGTTCAGTTTTAAAGCTTTTGGAAGATTAGTAGATGTATTTGATCCTATAAGAGATTTCGTTAATTTCCAAAATTTAGAAGGATAATTCATGTTATCATTAATCAGGTTTAAATAATACTGACTCTTCGAACTTTTTATTAATTTTGTACATTTATTTCGTAATAATCTATATTGAGACCAGTCCTCCTCACCATTTGTTTTCTAAGCTTTAGACCAATTTTATATTGCTTTGGAGAAGAGTTGTTGTGGTAGTATAGTAGGATGGAGTTTTGTTGCCCCGTCAAAACGCTGTTATTTTCATTCGGATTGCAGGTCCACTTTGTTCAGCCTTCCTAGGGACGGGGGAGTTAGGGATCAATGGTTAAAATTTATTTTAACTCGGTCCCTCATAATTATTACCCAAATCTTGTTCTCTGTGCTGCACATTTTACGGAGGAAAGCTTCCACAATCTTCACAAGTTCAATGCAGGATTCAGACTATGGCTTGTCCTGAAAGATAGAGCAGTTCCAACTTAAAGGGATACTCCACCGTTTTTTCATATTAAACTATGTTATTCCCTTAACAAGACGAGTTGATGCATACCTCTCTCGTCTCAGTGTGTGCACTAAATCGCTGTCTTACGGCGAACCGTTGTTAGCTCTTAGTTTAGCCCAGTTCATTCAATAGGATCCAAGCAGAGAAGGACCAAACACCTCCACATTTTCCCTATTTAAATACAGTTACTCGTGTAGTGTAACTCGACCAAGAACGGTGACACAAAATAAAACGTTGCATTTTTCTAAGCGTGTAAAATGGATAACTATATTGTATGGCGGAATACCATAGCAAGTGCTTGGGAGCACTTCGACTCGGCGCAGTAATATCATCATTCGTGAAAAATACTCTCCCCAGAGGATCTGCACCACCAATTGCTGTTTGCCCGTGTTCTTTCGCCGGCTCCGGTCTGTTCTGGTTCATATCTTTCTTCCCTCTCACGGTCCAGAAGAGCTAGTTCCTCCTCCGTGTTCTCAGGTTCGAACAGATATGGCTCTGGGTCTGCTACAAACAAGTTATAATCATCTACAAAGTCCACCATTGCAACTGATCTCTTGCAGTTTGCTAATAGCACAGGTGGTAAAAGTCACGTTGGTTCTATTGACAGAAAGGAGAGGGAGCGGGGGCCGGTGAGAGGATTTTTCATGAGTGATGACATTACTGATGATATTACTGCGCTGAGTCGAAGTGCTCCCAAGCACTTGCTATGGTATTCCACCATACAATATAGTTATCCACTTTACACGCAAAAATGCAACGTTTTATTTTGTGTCACCGTTCTTGGTCAAGTTACACTACTCGAGTAACTGTATTTAAATAGGGAAAACGTGGAGGTGTTTGGTCCTTCTCTGCTTGGATCCTATTGCATGAACTGGGCTAAACTAAGAGCTAACAACGTTTCGCCGCAAGACAGAGCGATTTAGTGCACACACTGAGATGAGAGAGGTATGCATCAACTCATCTTAGTTAAGGGAATAACATAGTTTAATATGAAAAAACGGTGGAGTATCCCATTAAGAACAGAAGCTGTTGTTTACAAGCCACAACCTGTAAGTATGATTTATTTTTCGTCTATGTGTTTTCCTGTAATAGTTCGTATTGTTAATTGTATGTTGTAGCAAGGAAGTAAACAAATGACAACGCTGTTTGGCTCTGCAAACCA
Organism: Meda fulgida; assembly: GCA_030578275.1. Classification (NCBI taxonomy): domain Eukaryota; kingdom Metazoa; phylum Chordata; class Actinopteri; order Cypriniformes; family Leuciscidae; genus Meda; species Meda fulgida. The sequence continues at coordinate 3,548,345 of CM060630.1, read as the reverse complement.
GTTTGTTAAATACTCATTCATTCTTAACATTATCTGACAAACACCTAACATTACAAACTTTTTTTTTATCTCAACAGCAAACTTGGAATTATAGTGTAAATTATTCTTTGATTAGAGCTTTTATGTGTTGTTTATCTATATGCTTGTTTATCTACAGGCATGCTAAACATGGTTCTGTTTTTGATTTGGCTACTGTAGTAAAGCCAAAATTTAGTGTTCGGTTTGGGGTAATAATTCTGGTGACAGGTATTTGGCTACAATCGTTCTAAAAATACAAAAGTAACGGTGCCATACAGTCAGTCATAACAACGTATCTAAAAAGTATGAGACAACAACAAAAAACAAACCATTCTGAAACGTCGTTTAACAGCCTTTCTTGAACAGGTCCTGCTCGATCATCTTCACTAACATTCTCTGGGTCCAACTCGGGCTCAAATTGGTATGGTTTTATTGAAGCCATTTTTTATAATACACCAAAGCACAAACTAGCGGTAAAGGTAAGGGGCGTGACGTTTCCGAAACACGTGCACTAGGCGGTTAGCGAATCACAACATACTGGGCCAGCTAACCAATCTGAGCCCATTGCGTATTTTTGAGGAACTGGTTTCGAACCCGGAAACCATCAGACCGTTTTTACAAGGAGGGACAGAGCAGTGTAGAATAAAGGTAAAATATATGCAAAATAATGCAATTTTTAAAAAACGAAGCATGAACACGTTACAGTGCACCCCACAAACACAATCAAGCCTTCGAAAAAAATGTTTTACCACCCCATTAAATATCTTGTCCTTTACTCTTTCTTTAAATCTGCTTAGAGTTGGTAGATTTTTACACAAAATGGATTAATAGAAAATGTTTAATTCTGAGATAACTGAACAACACTTGTTGAATTCAACATGCAACGTAACAAGGTCCTGTGACAGTTACGCAGTTGTGTACGCTCTTTTAAAGGTGCTCTAAGCAATGTCACACGTTTTTTAGGCCAAAACATTTTAGTCATTTTAGTCACATACAGCAAACATCTCCTCACTATCCGCTGGCTGCCTGTCCCCTGAACACACTGTAAAAAGACGCGGTCTCTGCAGACACCCCAGGCTCCACAACGGCAACAAAAACAAACTGTGCTAACCCGCACCACGAAACATAAACTGTTCCAGCCAATAACAGACAAGAAAGATTTGGGGGTGGGGTTTGGTGCATGGATGAGGAGGGAGGGTCGAGCTAGCCTCCGTTTTGTTTGACAATACTTTAAACGTCAACAAGAAGTGACGTCAACCGACAATCGCTTAGAGCACCAATAAACTAGCTGGAATAATAGGATTGGTGAGATTGAATGTGAAGTCAGCGGGACGATGGGGATTGGTGCCAGCCTCCGTCAACAGGAATCTAAAAGATGTGGTGGCAAACAAAATCTATCACTGAATAAGAGACAAACATTTCCAATTGTCTTTGATGTTTATTTTCTTGCAAGAAAAGGCCAGCAGTCATACAGTCACACAGAGTGGCAGCAGAGTGTGATAGTGAAGGGAGGGCATCCTTCCCCTTGTATAGTCTTTGTAGACTTGGAATTAAGCCTTTTCCCCCGTTATTATTTGATTCACGAGACCGGACACCAGTTATCTTGCCAAGAAAAATCTTTATTCTTATATGTCAGGAGAGAAACTCTGAGATGTTGTTATATTCATGCCAGGTCTATGCGTTTCCATGTTTCTCTGCTGTAGTACAGTAAGGATTGAGCTGAAATACACAACTGAGTGAACTTCCTTGTAAGTGTAACCCTCGACTCAGAGTTTTGTTATCTAACTCTAAATATCAATTGTCTAAGTTCGGTCAAGAAGCGTTGGGAAACTTTCCTTTTTTTAACCTAAATACTAAAGTAATGCCACACACAGGAATTTGGTTAACCAGAAAATATATATTGTGAGGCAACTAAAATGCTCTCTGTTCAGGCACTTCAAAACACCAAAGCGATAACCTCAAATGACACTCAATTTCCAATAATTAATTGAGCTTGTTAACAGAATTTAATACAATATAATTGTAACCCAAAAAAATCAAAATGTGGAAAGTTCAGTTTTCTTTTCTTGGGGCAAAAAAACGTCTCAGTCCCCTGTAACGTGTGTAGAGCGAAGAAAAAACAAAATGTCTCAGTCCTACCGCTTCCCCAAGCAAAATATTCAGTAAATCAAGGACGAAGGAAAGAAGAACTGAAGAGTTGATAGTTTGGGATGAGATGATGAAAAGGTTTTGTTCCGGATGAATCCACTCAAATGATCCGGGTCCCAAGTGTATCACCAACAACCAGTCCAATGGAAAAACCAGTCTGTACAAATATATATTTCGAATTGATTACATCAATTACATCAATTACATCGGAACACTTAAACCATTCCTTTTAAGAAAGATCACATGTATTTTTCTTACTGTCATATCTTTCCTTCTCTTATAAAAAAATTATGAAACAACCCAGCTTTGAATCACCTTACTGACAATTGAGAACTACCAACACACATTAACATAAGTCAAATTACAATTACATTTTGTGTTTTAACCATTTCACTCGACATGTGAAAACAATATTCATAGCATAGCACCGTACACCTCGTGCTCTCCGTGACTAGCAAAGCTAGCATTGAGGTGCTGTACTTAGCTGCCCTTTTAATGGCTTCAAAACACACTACACAACCAATTTAACACATTTTTTCCTCGACATGAATACATTCTGACTGGTTTTGCTCAAATGATAACACAATATTTAGTCACAAGCAGAATACACTCACCAGAATGTCTCAGAAACGGTCACAGAAAGCAATATGTATTCATCTTCTCTTCCACAGTGATTCAATTCAACTTCGTGGACGCTATATGAAACAATAAATCAGCTATTCAAGTCACACTATAAATGCTCATTTTAGTCAGCAAGTCAAAATTACTCACACGCTCTGCGTTTTTCTCCGTGCACATTCACTCTGCGCGCTATTGCTGTGCACTCCCTCCTTCTTCTTCTTCTTCTTCTTCTTCTTCTTGTTTTTATGGCGGTTGGCAAATAACGTCTGGTTGCATTACCGCCACCTTCTGAAATGGAGTGTAGGTCTGGATAAATTATTTCCCTACACTTAAATTATCTTTATTAAACCTGTTCTTCTAAAAAAGGAAAATAAAAACCCAAAACAAAAATCTCCCGAATTCCTTAGCAAAATATCCCTTACTTTCAAAGGTATCTCTTCATCTTCTAACTGCTGGATTAACTGTTGTCTCTCATTACTATATCTAGTACATTCTTCAATAGCATGTTCTATGGTATCCTGTGTGTTACATACACTACACCTCCCATCAGCATGTTTTTCCATTAAAAATAATGTACTGTTTAAGCCTATATGCCCAAGTCTCATTCTTGAAATGATGTTCTCCTCCTGTGTATTTCTGCAAGTACTTCTACTCACCCCCACTCTTTTTTGGATATTATATAGTCTCCTACCAGTCTGACCATTATCCCACAACACTTGCCACTTCTCCTTTATCTTTCTTTTAATGATTGATTTCACCTCTTCTTTACTATACTTAATGCTTAAACTTATATACTCCATTTCTGTTGCCTTTTTTGCATACTTATCCGCCAACTCATTCCCTATTACTCCTTTGTGGGCAGGAACCCATACAAGTCCAACATTGACTCCAGTTTTAATTAATGTACTAGCCATTTGGACAATTTCTACAACAATGTCTTGTCTAGATTGTGAATTTATGTTCTGAATACTCATCAGAGCTGACGCTGAGTCTGAAGCAATTACTAAACTTCTTGGCCTGTTACTCACAGCCCAAGAGAGTGCCATTAAAATAGCAATTAGTTCTGCTGTATAGACTGCTAAATTATCATTAATTCTTTTTTGTGTTGCTACTTTTAATTTTGGAATAACAAAAGCCACCCCCACTCTCCCATCCCTTTTGGACCCATCTGTGTACATTATAATCCTATCCCCATATCTTTCAACTAAATACCCCTGCACCATATTACTATCTATATCCCCATTCTTAGTTTCCTCCAAAAGACTGAGATCAACTGAAAGATCTTCAAGAGTCCATAAAGGAACTCTTGAAAATACTACTGTGGGACTTATATCCAACAAGGCTATTTCCATCTCATTTATTTTCTGTCCAATAGTCCACCCAAAACTACTTTTTCTACCATTCTGTCTCTCTTGACACTCTACCAATGTAGATTGACTCAAATGGTCTTCCCTATGACCTTTAAGGTTTGCCCAAAAAACCAGGCTAAGCTGGTCTCTTCTGAGATCTAAAGGCAACTCCCCCATCTCTACTTGGATGGCTGCCACTGGAGTTGTCTTCATGGCTCCACAACATAATCTTAAACCTCGACTCTGCACTCTGTCTAGTTTATTTAAAGCTGTCTTAGCAGCAGACCCATATACAACACACCCATAATCAAAAACTGATCTAATCAGTCCAGTATATATTGTATGCATAGCACTCCTAGTTGCACCCCATTCCACCCCATGCAAACACCTCATTACATTCAATACCTTTTTACACTTTTCTACCATCTTCTGAATATGAACTGCCCATGTTAATCTTTTGTCAAACCATATACCTAGATATTTAAAGCTCTCTACTCTTTCCAATTCCTTACCTGATATTTGAATCTGTAACTCCTGACTTATTTTCTTCCTTGTGAAGAAAATGACCTTAGTTTTTTCCACAGATATCCTAAATCCCCATTCAATTGTCCATGTGTGTACTGTATCCACTGCTTGTTGTATCTTATTTACAATATGATTGATATTTCTTCCCCTTTTCCACATTGCTCCATCATCTGCAAATAAAGCTACACCAATAGACCTTTCTACATTTATAAATATCTCATTTATCATTACTGAAAAAAATAATGGGCTAATAATACTCCCTTGAGGAGTACCATTGTCTACCTCATACACTTCACTCAAAACCCCATTTACTTTAACTCTAATTTTCCTCCCAGATAAAAAGGATTTTACCCACACTAACACTCTCCCCTTTACTCCCAACTGATATAATTTGATAAGAAGCCCCTCCTTCCACATCATGTCGTATGCTTTCTCTATATCAAAAAATATAGCTAAAACTGTTTCTTTGTTTACCTGAGCTTTTCTGATGTCATCTTCAAGTACCACAGTTGGGTCCATAGTCCCCCTACCTTTCCTAAAACCACTCTGGTAATTCCTTAATGCATTTTTAGTTTCTAAATAGAATGCTAATCTATCATTTACCATTCGTTCCATGGTCTTACCCAACTGAGATGTCAGTGCAATAGGCCTATAACTACTAGGCAATTTAGCGTCTTTACCAGGTTTCCTAATAGGAATAATAATTGACTCCTTCCAATTGCAAGGGATTACCCCTTCTACCCATATTTTATTAAAAAGAGCCAATATTACTTCCTTACCTTTATCAGTTAGATTTTCTATCATTGCATAGCAAACCTTGTCATTCCCTGGTGTAGATTTCCCCACCTTCTTCAAAGCACAATTCAGTTCCTTCATTGTAAATAGAACCTCCATCACACCACCTTCCTCATTATCATTACCCAACTCAGCACTATATCTTAGTTTAGTAGCTTCTCTTCCTTCCCTTTCTATCTGATCTAAATTTGCTTCACTATGTACCTTTACTAATGTCTTTGCTATAACTTCAGCCTTGTCCCTGCTATTAGTAATAATCCTACTATCATCTAACATTATTGGATATTCATATTCTCTCCCATTACCCCTCATTTTCTTTATCATACCCCACACTTGTTGTATTGGTGTAGTTCTACCAATAGATTCACAAAACTTTTCCCAGTATATTTTTTTTGCCTTCCTTATTGTCTGTCTCACTATTGCTTGCAATCTTTTGTATTCAATCATTTTCTGAAAGTTGTGTGATCTTTTCAAAATTCTAAAGGCTCTATTTCTATGGTTTATACTCTCACTGCAATCCTTAGTCCACCAAGGAACAATTTTGATGACATTTTTATTCTTTGTTTTAGGTACAGCTACTTCTGCTGCTTCTATTACGCTGCTGCTGATTTCCCTACATAAATTCTCAACACTTTGATCCTTATTTACACCCACCAATCTGTATTCACTCAACTCTCTAAATGTATCCCAATCAGCTCTTTCTAACATCCACCTACCTTCCCTCATTACACTCTCTCTTATCACCTCCACTCCTACCTTAATTGTAATTAAAAAATGGTCACTGCCTATATTACTTTCCCTCAATACTTCCCAGCTACATTTATCAGCTACTGTCTTTGTAACCAAAGTCAGATCTATTGCAGATTCATATCCCCTAGCTATATCTATTCTCGTACCTGATCCATCATTCAAGCATACTAGCCCCTTCTCACCCAAATATTCCTCAATAACTTTTCCATTAGAATCATCCCTATCCCCCCAAAGAGTACTATGTGCATTAAAATCACCACACCAAATACCTTTACCATTTAAGTTATCCCACATTTCATCCAGATTCTCATCTTCTAGTTGTCTGCATGGATTGTAAAAATTAATGATACCCATACTACCACTATCTGTCCATATTTCTATTACAATATATTCTAAATCCACACCCTTCTTAACCTCTCTAAACTGCATCCCTCTTTTAACAAATGTTGCACACCCTCCACCACTTCCCTCCACTCTATCCCTTCTTATACTTATGTACCCCTTTATAACAAAATCTAACGACTGTTTAAGCCATGTCTCCTGAATGCAAATTACATCTGGCTTAACCTCTAAATTATTAATAAAACCTTTTAACTCCTGCCCATTTGCTATAAGACTTCTTGCATTCCACTGTAAAATCAACAAGTTCTTAGAGGTGTTAATGATGGATCATTTGTTTCACCCTGCATAAGATCAGCTTGTATTTTTTCCCACGATAAATTATCCACATTCAAGAACTTTGCAGCAGCTTTAACAATTATTTTTATTTTCTCTGTTCTCGTTTTAGCTTGATCAGAACAATTAACCACGTACGCAATGAACAGTATCAATTTCTCTGAGCTTAACACATCCTCCTTTGGCCTTCTGCATTCAGCACCACCTTGTGTTGCATTTATCTCCTGTGTCTCTTTCCTTTCCATATTGACTACCTTTACCGCCTCAGCATATGTAATTTTTTTTGTTGTCCGTATCTGTTGTACCACCACTGCCCTTTTGCTTACAGGACATCCCCCATACGCAGCCGTATGATCCCCACCACAGTTACAACATCTCCTCTCAACCCCCTCTCCACATTTCCCATATTCATGCTCTCCTCCGCACTTCCCACATCTTAATTTCCCTTTGCATACATTTGCTATATGACCATACCTTTGGCATTTATAGCATCGAGTTGGTGGAGGGATGTACTCCCGCACCCTGAAACTCAAATAGCCCACCATCACTTTATCTGGCAACACTTGCTCCTTAAACTCCAAAAGTACTGTAGTGCTATCTACTTTCTCTCCATTACGGTTTGCTTTAAGTCTTTTTATGTCCACTACAGTTCCTCCCTTAATGTTCTTTTTAAGATCGTCTAATTTTTCCCCAATCGGTATACCTGTGATCACTCCCCTTGTTCTTATACCTACAAAGCTTCGTACTTCACTCACTTCTTTCTTACACACCGACTGTAATCTCTCAGCCTTCTCTCTTTGCTCAATGTTCCTGCATTTAATTAGTAATCTGCCATCTCGTAACACTTTTGCCATTTCTATGTCTCCTACTACCTTTTTCAATCCACTCGTCAATGTAAACAAACCAATTTCGTTTATATCATGCCCCTCTTTAAATTTAACGATTACTTTCAAATCATCTTCCTGACTTACCTTCCTTCTCACACCTCTACCTACTTCATCAGATACATCTTCAATACTCCTCTTCGATGGTCCTTTCCCCATTCCCTCAGCCCCATTAGACCTAGTATAATTTCCTCCTCTCCCTCTACCGTTTACATAACCTTGATTTTTCCAATCTTCTTGACCTTTTAACCAATCCCCACTCTCATCATCTTCCTCCATTATACTATCCAGACCCAGTCACAAATCAGATTATGCCAAACCGCCAAATAAAAATAAACAAAACAAACCAAAACAAACAACAAAAGAAAAAAGCAAAGAAAATATCTCTTGGAGATACAAACAAACCGCCACTTCGCACCACGCCGCACTTCCCCTTGGTGACACCCACTCCCTCCTTGCATGAACTACCCTCTCTTAAAGGGGCAGTAACAAGTTTTTAAAGAAATGCAGCTAGCTATTGAAACAGGATATAAATGTCAAGGGTTACATAAGGTAGAAAAACATATTGCTTATATTTAAAGATGAAATGTATACCTAATGCGTACACATGGCACAATCCACTATCCACATTAAGAAACTATTTCTTCAGTTTATACATTAGTGATATACAAATGGTAAATTTGCATCAGTTGAAACATTCCTTTCCTTGCAAAGAACATGCCTACTGTACACATTTGAAGTATAATCATCATTGGAACATCTCTGCCAAATGAACATTGCAATTTAAACATACCTTTAAGCAAAATACATCCTCCCAGCTACCCTCCTTGTGTCTAAAATGTTCCTTAAACACATGTGTCCATGCAATCTATAGTCTAGTCATGCATTTTAAACTTCATTAGATAATACAACTGATTATGAATACTAAAAAAGAATAATAATACAGGCACATAATATTAAATAATGAAATGACATTAAAAGATGAAAATTTAGTCTTCAGTCTTGACTCCCATGTTATCTTTCTAGGCCAATTTGATGTGGAATATTCTTAAATTTGTTCAGTGGAGTGGAGGCCCTCCTGTCACATACCAACACTCTTTAACATTTTATGACTTTTAGGAGGGATAAGATCTCTATTTGTGAAGAAGTACATCCATCATGGAGAGTATTGTATAAACTTCCTATCTCCAAGCGATGTGGAGATATTCAGTGGAGAGTACTCCATTGTGCTATAGCTTAAAATAGCTTGGTATCAAAATTTACTAAGATTGTTCTGTTATGTCCCTTCTGTAATGCTCATGATACTGTTTTTCATTTGTTTGTAATGCAGTGGGCAAAGCATCCCTAATACACTTAATTATCTTTATCACAGTTCTCAGAGATTTTAATTTAACCTGTGCAGCAAGTGACAACACAGTTCGCCATTGACATTGTGTCAAAACAATTAAAGGAACACTCCACCGTTTTTTGAAATAGGGCTTATTCACAGTCTCCCCTACTTTAAGATAGGTGGGCAAAATCATTTTTGTCTCAGTGCATGCATTGTCATAGTTTAGCAGCGCCGACACTAGCTTAGCTTAGCATAATGAATGGAATCCTATGTTGTCAGGTAGCATGTCCACATTCATAAAATGTGGAACAAAACAAAACACATTAGATGGTAGTTTTATAAGAGGATTAAAAAACAAAGGCTCTGAAATCCCATAGTGCTGTCAGGAACCAATCAGACTCAACATCCTTCACCACACAACGATCACTCCTCCCCGGAATACTAATCACCTGCACCTGTGCACAATCAGTAAGCCCATCAACCTCTGCATAAAAACACTCACCACGACCTCAGTCTTTGTCAAGCCTCCAACAGGAACAGATCATTACCCCATTTGCACGAGTTCTCTTATCCTGACAGACACCTGACAAGTAAAGTATACTCACCTGTGGATTACTAACCTCTGTGTCCTTGTTCCAATGTTTTCAGAATCCTCGCTTGAATCCGTGTATCCTGAGACCTAGTATTCATCCTGAGTTCAACTTGCTCGTGGCTTCATCTGTAAGAGAAAAGGCAAGTATCACCGGACTGTGTTTGACATTGGATAACCTGAAGAGGATCTACTCCCCTGGAATCCTTCTCGCACCGTAATCTTCACTTACCTCTGTCTTTGTGCCTGTATCCTGACAAGTGCACATCTTCTGTTCTTGAAAAGTTTCAATATTTCCATGATTTAATTACTGTCATGTAAAAATTAGAAGAAAAAGTATGCTTTTTCCTCAAAGGGCTTTTCCATTACTGTTTATCTAGGCCTACCCCACCTAAATCTGTTAGTATAGACAACCAAAATGTAACCCATCGTAAAGGAGCAGAAAAATACAAAAGCAACTCATGAGGATTTAAAAAAGTTACTCTGTGCCATAGCATTGAGGCAGCCAGATTATTGATAATCAAGCACCTCCCTTTGAAAGAGAGCTGTGGGAGAAGCCATCGCCATTTCTGTAATCTGCCAATCACCCGATTTGCTAATCCCTCAATTCTTTTCAGTGTATAGGGCTGTCCCAAAAAAAAAAACCCAAGTACTTTAAATCTATCTTGAACCCATTTACACTGTTGTGGCATTCGAGGTGGTCCTATATCCACCCAGTCTCCCAACAAAAAGGATGCACATTTGTTCCAGTTAATATGAGCAGGTGTAGCTTTCTGAAACTTGTTCAAACAAGAAATAGCCTAAGTTTAGTAATATCATCAGTGCTCTTGATTATTACTGTCATATCATCTGCGTTAGCTTTAAGTTTCACTGGGTTACTTCTAGGAAACCTGGGACACCAATACCTCAACTGTTTCCTCAGCATAACTAGCAGATGTTCAATGAAAATAGAGTACAGAAGACCAGACAGAGGTCATCCTTGTCTTATTCCCCTAGTCACAGAGAAAGGTCTAGTTAAATGCCTATTAATTCGTATCATACTGTAAATGTCACTGTACAGTAGCTTGACAAGATAAATTAAATTTGCACCAAACCAAAGCTTCAAGGCTCTTGAGCAACTAATGATTGTCCACCCTGTCGAATGCTTTTTCCTGATCCTAGGAGAGGAAACCAATGTCCAGTTTATGCCTTTGTGCAACTGAAATAATGTCTCTTATGAGAAAAAATTATCGAAAATTGTACGTTTAGGGACACAAAATGACTGATCTTCATGGATTACATCGGACATATATTTAAGTCTATTATTTAGTGTTTTAGATGCAATTTTAAAATCAACACAGATCAGTGACACAGGTCGCCAGTTTTTAAGAAACCCAAGTGTTATGTTGGGTGCAACCCATGTTATGATTGCTCTCCGACAACTCAGTGGAAGTTTCCCTTGATTAAAACTTTCCAGGAAGACTGCATACAAGTCCTCTCCAATCAAATTCCAGCATGCACGATAGAATTCCGATGAAAGACAATCCAGACCAGGCGACGTCCAAGGGCTCAGCTCAGCTTGGACGGCAAGAGAAAGTTCAGCAAAGGATATAGGTGGTAGATCAACTGTGGTAGATCACATAAAAGTTGTTCTGCTGCTAATCTGTCGCATGTTTCAGCATAGTAGAGCTCCTCATAAAAGGAAAGTGCATGAGTGCGGATTTCCTGCTGGTCAGTTGTCACACCACCTTGTGGAAAACTCAGTTTATGGAAGTACTTATGTTCTCTTATTTGTTTTTTTCCAGACCAAAGAAGAATGCAGAGGGAGTGTCCATTTCATTTAATTGAGAATATCTGGTCCTTAAGAGGGCTGCTTTTCCTTGATCCTCCATCAAAGTCTTTAGAAGGAATTTATTCCTCTCAATTGAATCAGCAGAGTCACCATGGTTACTTTTGTCTCAGAATGTCTTGTAAGGTATCTAGACTGTGTCAGGATGACTCACTCAATTCTGCATGTGAAAATGCTTTTAACCCTTTTTGACCATATCCACAACTCAGAACTGGCACTCCAGAGTCTGCATTAAAATCACCCATTGACAATCTAAATTACCGGCATGGTGCCAACATGTCTGGGATTAGATTGCTTTCTGACACCATTTACGATTCGGCGATCTTCCCCAGAGCCGCTTGCGAATTCCTTCGCTAGTCATTTTGCGAGCTTCAAAAGAATACCAATCCCCATTCTCTGCAAGGGAGAGAACGGAACTTTCTCCCGAAGATACCACACACACATATACACGGCCTTTTACATTAAACTCAGAATATGAGCTATTACCAACTGTATACGATATATTCCTGTGCGTTTGCATGCACCCATGTCGTTATTAGGGGATCTATGATTTTATCATAGTATTAAACAAACTATTAGTGCTTGTAATTATGCATTAAGATGTATCTTGGTATTCCTTTCCTTTTTACATGTCTTTCTTGGTACCGTTATAAACCTCTCGGTTTGCCCGAGCTAAATACATGTATTAGGTTACGATAAAATGTATTTTGCTATGGTGTACCATTTTTGGAGTGATTCTGACCAAATTCTGACGTGGTCATAAACCATGCAAATTAGGCTATCAGAAGAGACAAAGAGATTCTCTCCCACGCAAAGTGTTCGAGTGTTATTGGTCAGTTCTAGTGATGGGGACGAGACCGCCTATGCCGAGTCCAAGTCAAGACCGAGTCTTTGAAGGGTCGAGACCGAGTCCGTTGTTTTTCAAATACAGTCGAGTCCGAGTCAAGACCGAGTCTTGAGTAAGTCTTCAGCAAGTCTGAGTCGAGATTTTGTCTCGATATGTCAGTTTTGATATTCATGATTTAATATCATCTCAGTTAATAATCAACAGTTAGGCCTACAGACTAAGCTAGATTGGGAATTGTTTAGAGGAGCAGTCTTAACATCTTAATATGGACTATGCTTTTACTATCATTTAAAAAATCCCTACCACATGCATCATCTTCTACCTATTTTTCTAAAATGTTTCAACAGTGCTGCTCTGTCATCAGCATGTTAAGCCCACCCTGACTTTTTTAATCATAGTTAGGACATGCAGAGCAAATAAAAAATTTCTAGTGGCATGTCTAAATTAGTAGGCTTAGCTACTTTATAACATTTTCCAATATTTCCCAATTTTAAATATTTTCACAATACACTCAATTCAGTATCCTTTAAAACTTTATCCCCCCATAACACACACAAACATTACATAAACACAATTGCACTGTGTAATGCAGTTAATGACGATACTGACTCTTTTACACAAACTGTGCCTGAGATGGGACCGATGTGGTCTCATAATGAATCCACCTCGGCTAAAAATAAGTGCAAGGGGCACTGAAGACGCCGGCAGTTTCATGGCCAGCATGTGGATTTGAGGGAGACAGGTCTTGGCATTTGCCCCAAAGTGAAAAGCATTCTCAAATGTCCCCCTCCCCATTACTGGCCACTAAACCATTTCCTCAAGTCCCCACTCCCACCCTAACCCAACACCCTTTTGCAACCAACCATTTAGCACCCCAACATCCCCTGGACTCACATAGGCACACACTCTTCACTTTACTCTTCCCAGTCAAGAATTTCGTAGTTGCACTTTAGAAAAATCAGAGATGAGAGCAAGCTGTGTCTGAGACAGGACCGATGTGGTCTCATAATGAATCCACCTTGACTAAAAACACGTGCAACGGGTGCTGAAGACGCCGGCACAGACAACAGTTTCATGGCCAGCATGTGGATTTGAGGAAAACGCTCTTGGTGTTTGGGCCAAAAGTGAAGAGCATTCTCAATGTCTGTGTCTTCAATAGTCTCAAAGTATTTTGCAACCTGCGTAGCAACAGATGTTTGCTGCCCTGTGCTGCGCTTTTTGAGGGATTTGTACCTCGACAGCATGCAACCACATTTCTTTGGTGGGGAGTCATCATCCTCTTCCAATGTGGCATCCAAGTCATCTTGTTCTCCTCCGTATCTCTCAGCACATTTCTCAACCTCTGCAACCAGTGTTTTCTGTGAGACATGAGACATGAGCACGTCATATCAAATGTTATGTAGACTAGAGATTAAGATCATGCTGTGTTATGTTAAACATGTTAAATGTAATCCTGGAATAATTATCACTGTTGTATGTTATTACCCTTGCATTCTGTGGTAAAATGTAATACACCCAGTTTAATATGTTCTGGTGCGCAAATATTATACAAATTTACAGTAAGTTTTCATACATCAGTTTATGTACTAACCTTTCAGTGATTTTTTCAGGTCCTCTCTGTATCGCCTCTGGTATGCTGCACCCTGCTTGCAGATCACATCAAGATACACCCAATTTAGGCCAAACTGTGGGTCCAGCATTGTGACAAGGGTGTAGATTTTGTTGTTGAATGGCTCCTCCTTCCCAGTTTTCCCAGCCATGTCAAACTGTTCGAAAATCCCCTGGAAGCGGGGATTTTTGAACAGTTTGACATGGCTGGGAAAACTGGGAAGGAGGAGCCATTCAACAACATTTTTTCAGTGGATTTTTCAGTGATCCGTGTAGTGCCCTTGCGATGGGTCTACACAGGATATAAGTTGTTTCACATTTTATTAAATGGGTGTTCAGGTCAAGAACAGTCCGGCACAATGATGCTGATAGTTACGACTTTTTCCCCCTCTGTTAAGTTAGTGGCCTCAGCAAAAGGAGCAAGAATTGAGGTTAAGTCTCTGAGTTGGTTCCACTCACGTGGCGTGAAAACAAAATCTGAAAAGTCGTTAAGACACATTTCGGTCAATGTTTTGTGATCCAGAGAAGTCAGTGCTTGTAGTTGTTTAAATGTACTATTCCATCTGGTGTTGTTCGCTGCAGGTACAGTTTTTGTTGTTTCACATGTGCTTTCAAATGTGTCTTTGAAAGCCGAGCTGGTGTGTAAGAGGGTAGAAAAGCGAGATGCTTTAACAATGGCAAGACTAATTGATTTGACCTCTTTCATTCCATCTGAGACAACTAACTGAAGAGAATGGGCAAAACAAGAAAGCCTCTCCCCCGATAGCCCAAGTTCTGTGTCCTCATCAGTGTCCTCCCATAACTCCTCATCATCAAGATCATTCTCGCTTTCTGTGTCAGAGGCTTGCTGCATTGGCATTTGCACTTTGAAAGCGCATTTCATGTTGGCGGCATTGTCCTGTTATAATATAAGAAACTTTTTGCGTGATGCCATATTCTTCAAGTATTTCCTCAAAAGCTGCAGAAAACCTCTCACCACTGTGACGTCCTATAAACCGCCGACATTCAAGCAGGTACGGTTCAAGCACACAGGATCCATTAGAGCAGTGTACTTACGTGCGCAGTGACAAGAAAGGACCGCAGTCTGCGGTCAGACCAGATATCAACGTTACAGAGACAGATGGTTGACTCTGCAATCTTTCAACAATAGTCCTGCTTCACTTGGTTCACCAGTACTGGGATTCTTTTCTCGGAGATAGTACTTCTCGAGATGGGGGTGTATTTTGAGTCCATGACTTTCAGAAATTTTCTGAAGTAGCAATTCTCCACCAAAGCCAGAGGCAGTCCACAGCCAATTACCAATCCTTAATGATGGATGCATTGATTGCTTGCTGCTGAGGGGATTTAGAACTGTAGACCAAAACATTGGAGAAGCACACAGATACTGATGGTTGTGCAACGTCAGTTTGGTCTTGTGCTGCCTTGTACTGCAGGAACCTGTAAGAGAGAGGGAACATCCACATATTATTATATATCAGCATTTTTTAAACTTCATAAGTTCTCTATTATAAACTATTAATTGCAAAACTATATACGTTGAGATCATTTATAAGTTTTAAAGGCATAAGCTCTCTTACTGTCTGTTGGAACTAGGTCACCTTCTTTTCTAATCCAAAATAGCCTAGGCCTAGCCTAATACATGCAAGGTCATTTCCACATTACTGATGTGAAAGAAAATGACCACGGACAGCCTATTATTACTATTCAAAATTATTAATATTCAAATTTGTAACCACCTGTAGCCACCTAGCCAGCCCACAACTTGGTTTCACTGCAGAGCAATCTTAATGGTGGAAATTATATTAGGCTACCTACTCGAAATGATCAGCCTTTGTCTACATACTGCTGAATGTTGTAACAAAGGCTTTATGTAACAATATTAATGTAGATTAACAATTAAACAAGATGCAGATGTAATTTTAATCAACACTGTATGTGTACATTAGAGGAAGCTTAGTCCCTCTCTTGTTGTCTTACACACAAGCACTAAAATAACCTCCCTATGTAGCCTAATATATAATTTAAGTAATATTCAACTCGACACGACACTGAGGTGTCTTGACACTATTCAAGACAACTACTAAGTGTGTAGCTCAGACGAACAACTAATGTATTTTGTATTATCTGCTCTTGTGTGTGTGGCTACAAGCTCGGCAGATAGATAACGGTCCCCAAGAAAAGCAGGACGGCGAAATTCTCTTCAAAGCTTTACTTAAGCCTCACTGTAAAGCAGACAAACAAAATATATCTTGGTATTCGTTTCCTGAGTGCATTTAGACACATTAAAAATGAATTGAAACCGATTGGTTAGCTTAGCTAACGCCAATGGAGAAAACAAACAAACTAATTGAGTAGCTAAATGGCCACTTGACATTAAACATTCAAGACTTCTCACTGATGAAATAGAATGTCCCTGACACCCATCTAAGAGAAATTTGTTTATGCTATTCTCCTGCTTAACCCTTTCCCCCTAACTGTGTTAATGAGACAACTTACAGTTCACATCTCTGCTCTCAAGTTGGACTACTTAGTCAAGTAGGCTAGATAGCTATCGTATCGATAGCTCTGGGCGTCAAGAAAAAGACACCAGTGGTGGGTGGTTCGTGGCTTTTTTGTTTTGTTTGTTTTAGCAACTCAAAATACCATCTATTCTATGTCATTATGCAACATGATCTCATGAAAATGTGTGTATTTTTACGTAAAGTGTAGTTCTACCATACGTACATTTATTACGTTTTATACACACAGAAACGTATAATACTGACATATTTACAGCACAAGCATATAACATTTACGTATTGAACAGCACAAAAACGTAATTTATTTACGTATAAACTTTACCGACATACAAATTTGTACGTATTCCTATTTAACTTATGCATGTTAAAATCGTCGTATTAATGTTTTGACTCTATTGCATTCAATTGTCTTATCAATTAAATTTTCAGTCACATTTATTAATAGTTTAACGTTACTCATATAATAACGTTAGGCTACTCATAAATAATAAAATTTCGCTCTGTTCGTGCCTTCTGCTGCAAAACTTGTTTCGAGGATTAGCCTACATGGTGTTAAACAAGAATACACTTTAAAACCTTAAAAATACCTTCTTTAATCGTTTAACCATTTTGTAATATTTGGTTTATTTACCGTGAGACACAAAAACGTTTTCTCCTATAGACCCATAATACACCACAACACATAAATTCACAAAAGACCATTCAGTCCTTATCCAGTGATCTTCATCTCATTTCTCAGCAGAGACCGTAAACGTCAAATCCCATCCTCGTGGTGAATTCAAATTCAAAAATTGCGCCGGAAGCTTTACGACATGTTTTACTGCAGTGATATCAAACGCTCATTGGCTCTCCGCATGCTTCGTCACAGATTGAGACATGCCGTGTGTGCTACATTTGAAATGGAGGAGCTTTCTATCTTTGAAAATTACGTATTAATCCCTAAGTATTAACAATGAGACCAATATTATAATGTGAAACTAAAACTAACAGCTTTATGTCAAACACACTTTCTACTCAGGCATGGTTAGGTGAAGCAAAAATATGTTAGCGAGCATAGCATAGCTCAACAAATATATTACTGCACTCACCTGTCAGAATAATTTCTTCTAACGTGGGCGATGGAAGTTAGAAGTTGTGCCACAGGTTTCAGTTATTGATGTGTTGCAGCATTGGCACCGCGCAATGTGCTTTTTTCTTCAAATCTTTTCCGGTAAACAGTTTGTGGTTCTGAAAAGCGAATTGATGATGGCAGACTCGTTGCTCATCTTGCCGCCGCTCACACCAGGCACCAACTGAAGACACTGACGGCTCTGACGGCACGGCAGTATCTTTGCATTGCACCATGGGACGTCATTTTTCAAATAAATGCCCGTCAACATTGCATTTTATTATTATTGTTGTTATGTGTTTGTGTTTTTTTTATATGAACATAAAATAAAATTACGGTCTGAAATTACGAGTCCTTCTCCTCCCACTGTGGTCTGAGTCCGAGTCAAGACCGAGGTCTTTGAAGGGTCGAGTCCGAGTCAAGACCGAGTCTTTGAAGGAACTAGTCCGAGACGAGTCCGAGAAAGTAGAAATCGGTCTCGAGACCGGTCTCGAGTACTACATCACTAGTCAGTTCACCCAGAAGAGGCGTGAGCTAAGCTTTCCTTAAAGCAAGGTGACTGAGATCATCTGTGTTCTAGTATCCTCTCGACCTTCTTCGTTCTAGTACCAGCTTCACTCCTTTCATTTCTATTCAGTTTCTTCTTTTGTCTGTTTTCAGTGTGGTTAGCTTTGTATTCTCCTTTGTTCATTTCTACTTGCGAGTGAAATTAATTCAGCCTTAATTAGCTGGTGAACTTTGCTTTCAATGGACATTTGAACCAGCGACAAAAGCGCGCTCGGATGCACCCCCAGACCACGTGACGCTCCGACAGGACGCCACACGCACACGCTTTTAAACTCAGCACCACAACAGAGCTATTGCAAGTATCGTATTTCATATCGAGATCTAAAAGCTGTTACGGTTGTTTGCCCGTTAAGGGTGATTGTGATTTCTTGTTGTCTCTCAAAGGTTAACTGTCCAGGTAATCTGCCATTCTGTGATCTTTCTGTGATATCTCTGCTTTTTCTATAACTCTCTTCTCATTTTCTTTCATTGTGTGTTGCTTTATTGTGTTGTATATACATTTTATTCCATGTAATTGTAGGCACCGGTTAATATATACGTAGTTTCCTTTATTAAATACATTATATTCATTTGATTGACTCTGTCTCGCTCACATGCAAGTCTCTTTAATGTTCAATCAAAGCTACAAGCTTTACAACTGCTGATACTTTAAGTATTTTCTATAGAACAGGGAAGCTATTTTTCATGGCCAGAGAAATAGTCTTCTTTGAGAGTCTAAGGAATTTCCCTTGAGGATTGATAAAAGATCGGACGGCTGGACAAAGCAGATTATTCGATAATAAATTAATCCCATTAAGGGTTGTCTTGACAATCTATTTTAGACAATTGACATATTAATATTTAATTATAGTTCATGGTGATTGATTATTGATAGTACAATTGATCTTTTTTTGCCTACCTGTATGGAGAACTGATTATAAGTCATTGTATTCAGTTGTCCCATACAGATCATTTGGTAATTTATTCCCTTTACAGGGAATTTAATCTCTGTACGCGATCCCTGATCATATTCATGATTCGTTATTAAAATTATATTCCCTTATTATTACAACCTGGGATACGCTACAGTCTTCTTCAAGAGATCTCATTTTTTCTTTGAGAATTCTGGTGTTATAGGCAGTATATTGTTGGCAAAACAACTTAATTTTCAGTTCAGTTCAGTTCAAGTTTATTGTCATATGCATATTAGTACAGAGTACCATAGCAATGAAATACAAATGTGCCTTGGCACTCTCTCAACGCCAGTCAATAAATAACAATTATAATAACATAAAAACATCAAAGCACAGTAAACATAATAACTAAGCTCAAACCTCAGCCCTCCTTCCTGTTGTACTATCATTCAGTAGCCTTATTACCTGAGGGTAAAAACTATCCCTGAAACGTGATCTGTGAGTTGGATGCTCTGCAAACGTCTCCCTGATGGAAGGTGGGAGAAGAGATTATGTGCAGGATGACTAGAATCCAGAATATTCCTAGTTGCCTTCTTAGTGCTGTGTTTCCAATAAATGTTCTGGAGCGGTTCAAGCGGACGCCCAATAATTTTAGATGCAGTTTTGACCACCTTTTTCAGAAGATTAGGTCACTTGCTGTAGCCCTGCCAAACCACACTACAATGTTACCTGTCAATATACTCTCAATAGTACAGCGGTAAAGATTCTGTAGAATGTTAAGGGAGCATACCATATTTCTTGAGACACCTCAAGAAATAAAGCCTCTGACGTCCTTCTTAATGGCACAGCTGATATGAAAGGACCATGAGAGGGAGTCTGAAATATGAATGCCTAAGAACTTAAGGTGTAACAATTTCAACTGGAGAGTTGGTTAAATATAGACCGGTAAATGTGTGGGTTTGTTCCTTCTGAAATCTATTATGACCTCCGTCATTTTCCCCACATTGAGGGACAGATTGTTTCTGCGGCACCACATGATCAAATTACTCACCTCATCCCTATAGGCAGTTTCGTTATTGCTGTCAATGAGTTCTACCACAGTAGTATTGTCTGCAAATTTCTCAATACTATTAGTGGGGATGTTTTGCAATACAGTCATATGTTATACAGACTATATAATAGAGGACTGAGCACACAGCCTTGAGGTGCTCCGGTGTTTATCACTATAGAGGCTGAGTATGTGGTGCCAACACTAACTGTCTAGGGGCGGCCTGTTAGAAAGTCCTGTATCTACCTGCAGATGGAATTGCAGAGGCCCAAGTCTAACAGCTTAGATATTAAAATTGAAGGTCTGATAGTATTGAAGGCACTGCTATAATCAACAAACAGCATCCTAACATACGCATTCCTGCCCTCTAGATGTTGGAGCACAGTATGTAAAGCCAAGGATACAGCATCATCCACAGCTCTATTTGATCTATATGCAAATTGTAGTAGATCGGTGGAGACATGTATGTTGTTGTTGATATATGATTTCACAAGCTGTTCAAAACACTTCATAATCACAGAAGTCAAGGCTACAGGTCTAAAATCATTCATACAGGTGTCAATTGTTTTCTTAGGCAAAGGAATTATGATTGATTTTTTAAAACAATTTGGAACCACACAAAAAGAGAGTGACAGATTAAAAATGTCAGTGAAAGCAGAGGCATGTTGGCTATAACATGTCCTTAAGACTCGCGGAGCAATGCCATAAGGCCCAGCAGCCTTCCCTATTTTCACAGATTTAAAAACTTTACATGTATCAGTGACTGAGACCTGATATGTTTACCTACTGAGCGCATCCCCTATTGTAGATGATATGTCTGTGTGTGTGTTCCCATTTGGAGGTACTTTAGCATGCATATCCCCAGTTGGAGATGGACCCAGTGTCAGTGCCTCGGCAGCGCATTCAAACCGAGCAAAAAAAAATGTTCAAGTCGTCTGGGATGGAAGCAGAGGTTTTTGACGCTAGGTTTGGCCTTGTAGCTAGTGACCATTTGCAGTCTTTGCCAAACGCACCTAGAGTCTCCTTTAGAACAATATTGCTCTATCTTGTCCCGGTGTTGTTTTTTAGCAGACTTGATTGCATTCCTAAGCTCGTATCTTGCGCTCTTGTAATGAATGTCGTCCCCAGATTTAAAAGCAGGTAGCAGAATCACTAAAAACTGACCAGTCAGTTGATTCAAAAGAATCTTGCAACATAAGCTCACCTTCAGCAGTCCAGCGCTGTACTGTCCTCACAATGGGTTTCTCCCTCTTTATCTCCTGCTTGTACACAGGGAGCAGCAGTACACTGGAACGATCTGATTTCCCAAAGTAAGAGCCTCTCACACCTGTTGATAGCCCCCCCCCCCCCCCAGGGCTGCCTGAAATTCTCGTGGATTGTAAAACGGCCAACATTTAATGGTAAGATGTTCAAGGACCGGCGAACAGGAGTGAGAGATCACTTCCACGTCAGTGCACCACGAATTGTTCACCAAAAAAGCACACACCTCCACCTTTCGATTTACCAGTCATGTCCTTGGCCCGGTCCGAACGAAATACAGAGAAACCGTCCCATGTGGACTTTGCCTATGTCCCACCACAGACTTAATAAAAGAAAACTACATCTCTCCTCTCTCCAAGATTGCAAAAAAGGCCAAAAGAGTGATCCTGTAATAATCTGTTGTTAAAGTGCCAGTGTGATTTGTGAATTTTAGAAGACAGGACAGAAACAACTACAGAGATATAATGATGGTCAGATAGAAAAGATGGTACTATTAGGCTGTTATAAAACCTACCACTATTACTCTTAGCAACGTAAAATCGGTCAAGTCTAGCTCCAGACAAAGAATTTGAGTTAACCTTTAACCAGGTATACTGTTTAACCCCAGGAAAACTATCTCTCCATAAATCAACAAGATCATGATAACCAATATTATTTTTTAAAACTTCTGCAGAACTCGAGTGAGGTTCATCATGATTCCTATCTAAATCAGGGTTTATAGTACAGTTAAAATCACCTCCAACTACCATACCATTAGCCTGTGGGCACTGTGACCAGGCATCCGATAACTTTTCAGAAAATATCTTACGCTCTTGTGCAACATTTGGAGCATATACATTAAAAAAGAAAACCCTTTTTGTCCAACCATAATATCTGCCCTTAAAAGTTGACCAGGTCCCATCTCAAACATAACTGGTTGATTACAGACACCTAGAGAGAAAAGTATAGCAACACTAGCACTAAGATTAGTCCCGTGGCTCATTAAAATATTTCCCTTCCAATCACAATTCCAGTGTGTCTGATTCTGTAAATCAGAATGATTCTCTTGAAGCATAATAATGTCTGCCTTTTTAAGTTGTAAATAATTAAACAGAGCAAGTCTCTTTGTTGTGTCCCGACATCCATTGATGTTAAAAGATCCAATTATCCATATTTATGGATGCCATGGAAAAGATAATGTTAGGGTATCCAAAAACCCCCAAAAATAAATTGACAATCATGACCCCTATAGTCTTTGAACCGAGCTCTTTATCTTTTTTTTAACAGTGCTCAGGCATTTTTTGAGCCTGTAGCGTTTAGCCTCCTCCAGTGTTGCCTTTCTTAATGATGTTTTATTAACAAAGTTCGGGAGAAGCACGTTCAGATAATTAACACGGGTGGAGAGCACTCAGCAATCATGATTAAAGCGCATACATAGACTCAGCAGTCTCACCTAATTTCTCTGACAGTTTAGCAGCGTCCCTCCACCACCCCTTCTCCACTATTCTAGTCAAGTCAAGTCAAGTGTATTTATATAGCGCTTTTCACAATTTAAATTGCATCAAAGCAGCTTCACAGTATCAATCAAATAACATAACAATGTTTGTTTCTTAGTGGAAAAAACATCCACGTTTGGTAGGGCTGATCAATGGTATTAATGCTTTGTTAATTAATTTGAATATCCCCAACTGAGCAAGCCAAACGCAACAGTGGCAAGGAACCGAAAAACTCCATCAAGTGACCTACTGGTGTCCTAAAACTCCATCAGGTGACCTAATGGAGAGAAAAAAACCTTGGGAGAACCCAGGCTCAGTCGGGGGCCAGTTCTCCTCTGGCGTTTATGAACTAGAGGCCAGATTTACAGTAACTGTAATTTGATTCAGAATTTTGTTCTATCCCATCACTTCGGGTGGGTACGCGAACCGGAATCACAACGTTTTATCTGTAGAGTGGGAAAGGGATCCTCCATAGGGGGAGGCCAGCCGGCACCCCAGCACCGCGTTGCCATCGGGCCCAGGCAAAGCTCCTAGCCAGATCCGGATATGACCTGGATCTCCGGTAGGCTACGGGAAAACCTCGGGATAAACAAAGACACAAAAATTAGCGTGGATGCCATTCTTCTTATGATGATGTAACGAGTACATCAGGATTTAATGGAAGTGTTCCCAGTTCCGGCTGACCTAATCTATGCAGCCTAACATTGAATTATAGAAGTCTATAATATATTATGTGTATGCTAGGTCAAAGAGATGTGTTTTTAGTCTAGCTTTGAACTGACAGAGTGTGTCTGCTTCCCGGACAATGGTAGGAAGACTGTTCCAAAGTTTTGGTGCTAAATAGGAAAAGGATCTACCGCCAGCAGTCGATTTTGATATTCTAGGTATTATCAACTGGCCCGAATTTTGATATCGCAATAGACGTGAAGGACTATAATGTGTTAAAAGCTCGCTCAAGTACTGCGAAGCTAAACCATTTAATGCTTTGTAAGTAATGAACAATATTTTAAAATTTATACAATGTTTAATAGGCAGCCAATGCAGTGTTGACAGAACCGGGGACCAGCTGTAGTTTATTTATTAAGCGTGCAGGGCAACCACCCTGTAGAGCATTACAATAATCTAGTCTTGATGTCATGAAAGCATGAACTAATTGTTCCGCATTTGTTAATGAGAGCATATGTCGTAATTTATATATATTTTTAAGATGGAAAAATGCGGTTTTACAGATACTAGACACGTGACTTTCAAATGAAAGATTGCTATCAAAGAGCACACCCAGGTTCCTAACCGACAACGAAGACTTAATAGAGCAGCCATCAAGTGTTAGACAGTATTTTAGGTTATTACGTGTGGAAGTTTTTTGTCCAATAATTAGAATCTCTGTTTTTTCAGAGTTTAGTAGTAGGAAATTACTAGTCCTCCAATTTTTTATATCAGCTATGCATTCCGTTAATTTTGTGAATTGGTAAGTTTCTTTAGGTTTGAAGAAATATACAGCTGAGTATCATCGGCATAACAGTGAAAGCTAATTCCATGTTTCCCAATGATATCTCCTAATGATAGCATGTACAGAGTGAACAGCAGCGGTCCTAGTACTGAGCCTTGTGGTACGCCATACTGAACTTGTGATCGATAAGACATCTCTTCATTTACTGCTACAAACTGATAACGGTCAGATAAGTATGATTTAAACCATGCTAGTGCAATTCCACTAATGCCAACATAGTTTTCTAATCTATTTAATGAAGTTTTATTAACTAAGTTCGGGAGGAGCACGTTCAGATAATTAACACGAGTGGACAGCAATCAGCAATCAATGATAAGAGGGTACATATAGACTCAGCAGTCTTACCTCGATCCATTGACAGTTTTGCAGCAGCAAAGCCCGCAGGGCTCAAAATTCGCCTGCCCAGTCACCACCCTCGTCTCCCTGCACAGGACGCGGCTCGCTTCGCCCATCGAGCCGCCGCAGCAACAGGCCCTCAGCGAGCCAGGGCCGCGCTCCAGTTTTCATCACGGCAGGTCCACTACCACCTTTTGACGAGGCCCAGCCCTCCACCTCTGCTTCCGCCGCCGCAGCACCACGTACAGCCGGGCTCAGCGGCCTCCCCGCAGCCGCTCAGTTCTATTCTCCTGCTGTACATAGCCCTTTTCCTTTTCAGTGGCCTCCAGCTCCAGTTCCAGACACTAGCGCGAAGCTATCGCCGCTAGCATCACAGACCCAACAATGTCAACAATTCTACCCAACAGGTTACAACCCCGCCCACTTCCAGTGGCCTGCAGCACAAGTAACTCAAACAAGCGCGGGCCCGCCTCCGCTCGCAGCCCAAGCTCACACTGCTTTCTATCATCCCTCACTTCCTCCGACTAACTTTTCTTCTCAATTTACAGCAGGTCATCCAATCACAAGGGCACCGCTGACATTCGCAGCCCCGGATTATACCCTTCCCAGCTCTATCATACAAACTAAATCACCATATTCTCTTTTCACAGCCACTCCGATGCCCGTGCCGCCCAGCGCAGTTGCTATGGAACCCCCACTAGTTTCTCAATCCATCCGCGCTCAGATCCTCTCAGGTACGGATGTAGACCTCTCTTCTCTGTTGTCTCTCCTCCCTGCAGCTGAATCAGACCGCCAAGTGGATTGCGGTGATTTTTCAGTTACCCTGAAAAACACAAACACGCACGCATCTCGCGTCCTTTCATTTCCCGAATTCACGATCGCTTTTTCACGTTTCACTGAAATCATCTGTTCAGCCTTCCCCCACAGGCGGCGCGAACTGAACGATTATCAAGCAATCATTGCCGAACTGGCGCTGTCCTATGGGGGTGGGCATTTCTACACGTACCACAAACTTTTTTCTGCAAAAAGTGCCGTGCGAGTCGCACAATGGAATCAGTGCACATACTGGGGTGCACTTGACTCGGATCTCCACAGCAGGGTATTTTTAGGTTGAAAAATAAATAAATAAATACATTTTAAAAAAATTACCTGTGCAGTTTGCAGGTCAGTGGTGCACTCAACCGCTCGTGCCCAGAGGTTAACCCATCCTCTCTTCCCTACGTGGGAACAAGCCACGCTAAATCCACTAGCTATGTGCCGCGCGCAGCAACCACTAGCGCAATACAGGACTCTGCTTTTGATGAAGGCAGGCAGCCTTGTAATCATTTCAACGCGGGCAGATGTCAAAGAGCACGCTGCCGGTTTATGCACATCTGCAGCTTTTGTGGCGCCGCCCATGCTCGCATTGTTTGTCCAGTCTTCAAGTCTGTGAATAAAAAATCAAAAAATTATTTGGCGACTCCTGTGAATATTTCGCGTATGCACTTCGAACTAGCTCATCACCCGGATGCCGAATTTACCGATTATCTGCTGTCAGGCCTAAAAAATGGCTTTAAACCCGGCTTAGAATGCCCGCTTTCCCAAAACATCATATGTAATAATCTCCAATCCGCCCTTATAGAACCTGAAGTTGTAGACAAATTGATCAAAAAAGAAGTTCAGTCAGGCTTTATGATCGGTCCGTTCGACAATCCTCCATTTAATCTGTTTCGTATCAGCCCCATTGGAGTGGCTACTAGGAAGTTCTCGGGTAAAAAACGCCTAATAATCGACCTGTCAGCCCCGCAATTCTCCGTTCCCAAGCATTAACAGCTTGATCCCTCTTGATGAATTTTCACTCAAATACCAAGACATAGATCAGGCTATTGACATGATCAAAATCGCAGGTCGGGGTGCTTGGCTTGCAAAAATCGACATTACAGCTGCTTTCAAGTAATGCCTATCCATCCAGGTTCATGGCACCTATTTGGAGTTCGCTGGCTCGGGAAATATTACTTCGCAGTACGTTTAACATTCGGATGCAAAAGCAGCCCTAAAATATTTGACATGCTATCAGAAGCCGTTTGCTGGATCTTGTCGAACAACTACGCCATTCCTTACCTCATTCACCTGCTAGACGATTTTCTAATAATCTCGCCTCCCGATGCTATTCCAGCTGCGCACATCCTCACGGTACAAAACGCTTTCTCTGAGCTAGGAATTCTTATAGCACAGGAAAAAAAACAAAAAAAACATGGGCCCTGCAACATCCATCGAATTCCTAGGAATTAATTTGGATTCAGACAAATTCCAAGCATCCCTTCCCAAAAAAAAAAAAAAAAAAATCGACCGAAATAATCCTCGTCTCTTCTACTTTCCTTTAAAAATCAAATTTTTCAAAACGCGAACTCCTGTCCCTGCTCGGACATCTAAACTTCGCAATACGCATCATCCCGCAGGGCCGCCCTTCATCTCACAACTCCTCTTACTCGCGTCCTCTGTCCACTCGCTAGAAGACCGCATTTCTATAACTCAAGTATGTGACGACGAACTCAGGCTATGGTTAACATTTCTAAAACAGTGGAACGGCCTATCCTTTTTCTACAACAACCTTGTTTCATCCCCCACTGACATCCAATTGTTCACAGACGCCGCCCCCTCAATCGGGTTCGGGGGATTTTATCAAGGTCGTTGGTTCGCGTCTCCGTGGCCACCACAGATCCAGGACATAACTCAATCCTTAGCTCTATTCGAGCTTTACCCTCTAGGAGTAGCAGCTTCCCTGTGGGGAAAAGAATGGGCCACTAGCAGTGTTTTAGTGCATTGCGACAATGACGCACAGTGCATTGCATTAACAAAGGCCGTTCCCATTCACCTGCTCTAATGCCACTCTTAAGGCGTCTCACTTGGATTTCAGCTTGCGACCAATTCATTATCACTGCTAAACACATCCCGGGGTCAAAAAAAACAAAAAAAAACAAATTGCTGACTCTCTGTCTCGTTTTCTGTTTCAGAAATTCAGGTTGCTGGCTCCAGAGGCGGATCAATTCCCAACTCCAGTTCCTCGCTATTCAGAACTAATATTCCCGTAACCCACCCGTTAAAACCCCTGTTTGACGCATCACTCGACAGTATCCTCCAAGTAGTATCTCCTAGGACCCTTCAATCCTACGTTACTGCTTGGAGATGTTTTAAAACATTCCATGTCTCTTATAACTTGCCTTTCCCTGATTTTTCTCTTCTTTCAATCACCTCTTTTATCTCCTACCTTAATATCATTAAGGGCCTACAAGTCGGGTCCATCAAAGGTTATTTGAGCGGCATCCAGTTTTTCCATAAATTAATGTACGCGCTCCTTCCGCAGAGATAAACAATTCACAAACCTCCCTCCTGATTAAAGGGATTCAAAGATCCCAGCCCACCCGCCCTGATGCCAGACAACCCATAACGCTAGACATTCTCACCAAATGTATTCATGCCCTCCTTACAGGCTACCAGCCCCTCAGTTCCGCTCGCACACTTGATGCTATGTTTATCCTAGCCTTTTTTGGTTTTCTTAGATGCTTGGAACTCGCCATCACTTCCAAATTCGACCCAAAAAATCCACCCCACCATCTCAGACTTATCAGTAATTGACGACGAAACCATTTCATATTTGATTAAACAAAGTAAGACTGACCAAACCAAAAAAGGTCATTTTATCTACATCTTTAACCTCGCTTCGCAAATCCAACCATATCAGTCAATTCTGGCATATCTACAATGGAGAAGTTCCCAGGCTAAATCTCCTCTAAAACCCCTGTTTTTAGACGAATCTAAAAAACCTGTGACACGTTTTTGGTTCCAGAAACACCTCAAATCTGTTCTCCAACAGTCAGGCATTCCAGCAAAGAATTTTTCAAGTCACTCATTCCGCATCGGGGCAGCAACTTCAGCAGCCCAAAAAGGCCTCTCCCAACAGCAGATTCAAGCCCTTGGGAGATGGTCCTCCGATGCTTTCCAAAGCTATATCAGGACCAACTGGTTCCACTTTAAAAAAGCCCACCAAACCCTCATCGAGTGAGTAGAGTTTCCCAGTAGAGCACTTACGTTTTCTCTTTCATCCAGCGAGCATTTGGTCTCACAGCGGATGCAGTGTGAGAAAATCTCCTGGGCAAGCACTCATTTTTCCTTTTCAATTTCCTCGTTCTGTCCAGCCAGCATTGGTCTCAAAACGGACGGAGTGAGAACTTTCCCAGTAGAGCACTTACATTTTCTCTTTCATCCAGCGAGCATTTGGTCTCACAGCGGATGGGTAAGCACTCATTTTTCCTCTTTCAATTTCCTCTTTCTGTCCAGCGAGCATTGGTCTCACAACGGACGGAGTGAGAACTTTCCCAGTAGAGCACTTACGTTTTCTCTTTCATCCAGCGAGCATTTGGTCTCACAGCGGATGCAGTGTGAGAAAATCTCCTGGGCAAGCACTCTTTTTTTTCTCTTTCAATTTCCTCTTTCCATCCAGCGAGCATTGGTCTCACAGCGGACGGAGCGAGAACGTTCCCGGTAGAGCACTCACGTTTTCTCTTTCATTTCAGCGAGCATTTGGTCTCACAGCGGATGCAGTGTGAAAACCTCCTGGACAAGTACACTACAACCGCTCCTCGTTCGCAGACAAACAGGGGCCGTCAGTCCAGGCAGTGAACCACCAACACGGGCCTCCCCAATCAAGCATCCAGGCCCCTTCTCGAGTTGCCACCCGCCAATCTCGGCATCATTTGGGGGTCTTTAGACCGGCGGCTGTCCTCTGCTCTTTAGCCTATTGGGGGGAGTACTCTGGGTTCGGGCTGAATTCCGAGCTCGGAGCCCTCCCTCCGGACAGCACGCCAAATACGCATTAAATCTTACTCCCTCAGAATTATATGTAAGTGTGAACTCGTGAAATGAAGTTTTATTAACTAAGTTCGGGAGGAGCACGTTCAGATAATTAACACGAGTGGACAGCAATCAGCAATCAATGATAAGAGGGTACATATAGACTCAGCAGTCTTACCTCGATCCATTGACAGTTTTGCAGCATCCCCCCTCCACCCCTTCTCCACACTCCTAGTTCTCCACACTCCTAGTTCTAAAAAATCACTTACATACGGGGGGAGTACTCTGGGTTCGGGCTGAATTCCGAGCTCGGAGCCCTCCCTCCGGACAGTACGCCAAATACGCATTAAATCTTACTCCCTCAGAATTATATGTAAGTGTGAACTCGTGAAAAAGAATGTTGTGGTCAATTGTGTCAAATGCAGCACTAAGATCAAGTAACACTAATAGAGAGCTACAACCACGATCGGATGATAAAAGTAAATCATTTGTAACTCTAATGAGAGCTGTCTAAGTACTATGGTGCGGTCTAAATCCTGACTGAAAGTCCTCGCAGATATCATTTCTTTCGAGAAAGGAACAGAGATGTGAGGATACTGTTTTTTCTAATATCTTTGACAGAAAAGGCAGATTTGAGATCGGCCTGTAATTGACTAATTCTGAAGGATCAAGTTGCGTTTTTTTAACAAACGGTTTTATCATAGCCAGCTTAAAGGTTTTTGGTACGTATCCTAGAGACAAACAATTAATGATATTAAGAAGAGGATCTATGATCTCTGGAAGCATCTCTTTCAATAGCTTAGTCGGTATAGGGTCTAACATACAAGTTGTCGATTTAGATGAATTAATGAGTTTGCAGAATTCTTCCTCTCCTATAGCAACAAATGAATAAAATGTTTCCTCAGGGAGACTACAATGCACTCCCTGATGCGATACTGTAGTAGACGTTTGCATAGTTATAATTTTGTCCCTGATATTATCAATCTTATAAGTGAAGAAGTTCATAAAGTCATTACTGTGTTGCCCGGAAACTTCTGTGCTTGAAGCTTTCTTTTTCATTAGTTTAGCCACTGTTTCAAATAAATTCCTAGGATTATGTTTATTTTCTTCTAATAGGGTTGAATATTTTTTAAAATTTAATTTTAAAGCCTTTCTGTAAGCAATCAAGCTCTCTTTCCATGAAATCCAAAATACCTCTAGTTTTGTTTTCTTTCAGTTGCGCTCCATTTTTCTGGCTGCTCTCTTAAGGGCCTGAGTGTGCTCGTTGTACCACGGCGTTGGACTATTTTCTTTCATTATTTAAGCGCAACGGAGCAACTGCGTCTAAAGTGCTGGAAAAGAGAGAGTTAAAAGTTTCTGTTGCAATATCAAGTTCTTCTAAGCTATCCGGGATGCTGAGATGATGAAACTGATTAGGAAGATTATTGATAAAGCAACCCAAGCTTTATCATTTGCTCATCTGTATTATATCTGTTTTTTATTTGTTGAACATCAATTACATTTTTTACCTGACGTTTTTTGGATTTCCAAATTCGGGGAACAGACACAGTCTCTATATGATGATATCTAGGTGAAAGAGGCTCTATGTGATGGGATTTATCTGACCTTGGTGACGCGAGGCCGCTAGTTGACGGTCGGTTTAGCCAGTCTATCTGCTTCCTGACCTGAGCCCCAGATTGTCATGTTTTAGCTCTAAAACTATGTGCCATATTACTAGAGAGAAGAGCAGCACCATCCCAGGAGGGATGATCACCATCTCTTTTCAACAGGTCAGGCTTGCCCCAAAAACTTTTCCAATTGTCTATGAATTCTATATTATTCAACGGACACCACCTAGACAACCAACCATTGAGTGAGGCCAATCTGCTAACTATCTCATCACTCCTGCAAACAGGAAGGGGGCCAGAGCAAATTACAGTGCCTGACATTGTACTTGCGAGTTTACACACCTCTTTAATATTAACTTTGGTGATCTCCGACTGGCGGAGTCGAACATCATTAGTGCCGACATGAACAATGATCTTAGAGAATTTCCGATTATCATTAGCCAGCACTTTTAAATTTGCTTTGATGTCAGGCGCTCTGGCTCCCGGCAAACATGTGACTATGGTGGCTGGTGTCTCTATTTTCATGTTCCGTGTGATCGAATCACCAATTACCAGGGCACAATCAACAGAATTCTCAGTGGGTGTTTCACTGAGTGGGGCTAATCGATTTGTTATGGTAATCGGAACGGAAGAGTGGTTTTTTAATCCGTGACCAGAGCGATCTCTCACGGTCACCCTTCTGCCTTGCTGTGTGGGCTCTACTTCAGCCGGAACCAAATCATGTACAGAGTTCACTATGCTAGGCGCATCCAAAATAGTATCTAAACTCTAGTACTATCCTTACTATCCTCAATTAAACTTTGGATGCGTGTCTCTAGCTCTGAAATCTTCTCCGTCAGCCTGACTGTCTCCTTGCATTTATCACAAATAAATCCTATTTTGCCATCGGAGAAGGCTATACTAAACATATGACATGTGACACAGGTGACAATAACAGGACAAGACATTACTCACCGTTTGTGTTGACTGACTCTTACTTACCTGGGCTTTTATGAACTTAAAGGCGCGGGCGCGGGAGAGAAAATAAATAATAAATAAATGAGCGCGGGTGGCACATAAACACTAGCGTGCTGTGCTAACAATAACGGAAGCTAGCGATGTAAGGTTAATCTGAGATGGTGGGTAAACTGTATTTAGTAATATAAACAACTAGAAATGATAGTAAATGATGGTTCAAAACAGAAAGAAATACGAAGCTAATACGAGGCATAGAGCTTACAGCCTCGACGCAAACAAACTCACAGCAGGCAGGAAGGCAGACAGGAGCAATCGATCAGTGAACAGCAGATCAGAACAAGTCAAGTCAAGTCAAGTGTATTTAATAGCGCTTTTCACAATATAAATTGCATCAAAGCAGCTTCACAATATCAATCAAATAACATAATGTTTGTTTCTTAGTGAAAAAACATCCACGTTTGGTAGGGCTGATCAATGGTATTAATGCTTGGCTAATTATTTTGAATATCCCCAACTGAACAAGCCAAAGGCAACAGTGGCAAGGAACCGAAAAACTCCATCAAGTGACCTACTGGTGTCCTAAAACTCCATCAGGTGACCTAATGGAGAAAAAAAAACCTTGGGAGAACCCAGGCTCAGTCGGGGGCCAGTTCTCCTCTGGCGTTTATGAACTAGAGGCCGGATTTACAGTAACTGTAAATTTGATACAGAATTTTGTTTTATTTTATCACTTCGGGGTGGGTACGCGAACCGGAATCACAACATTTTATCTGTAGAGTGGGAAAGGGATCCTCCATAGGGAGAGGCTAGTTGGCACTTCAGCACTGCGTTGTCATCGGGTCCAGGCAAAGCTCCTAGTCAGATCTGGATACGGCCTGGATCCGGTCGGCTGCGGGAAAACCTCGGGATAAACAAAGACACTAAAATTAGCGTAGATGCCATTCTTCTTATGATGATGTAACGAGTACATCAGGATTTAAGGGAAGTGTTCCCAGTTCCGGCTGACCTAATCTATGCAGCCTAATATTGAATTATAGAAGTCTATAATATATTATGTGTATGCTAGGTCAAAGAGATGTGTTTTTAGTCTAGCTTTGAACTGACAGAGTGTGTCTGCTTCCCGGACAATGGTAGGAAGACTGTTCCAAAGTTTTGGTGCTAAATAGGAAAAGGATCTACCGCCCGCAGTCGATTTTGAAATTCTAGGTATTATCAACTGGCCCGAATTTTGAGATCGCAATAGACGTGAATGACTATAATGCGTTAAGAGCTCGCTCAAGTACTGCGGAGCTAAACCATTTAGTGCTTTGTAAGTAATCAACAATATTTTAAAATTTATACGATGTTTAATAGGCAGCCAATGCAGTGTTGACAGAACCGGGCTAATATGGTCATATTTCCTGGTTCTAGTAAGAACTCGAGCGGCTGCGTTTTGGACCAGCTGTATTTATTTATTAAGCGTGCAGGGCAACCACCCAGTAGAGCATTACAATAATCTAGTCTTGTTGTCATGAAAGCATGAACTAATTGTTCCGCATTTGTTAATGAGAGCATATGTCGTAATTTAGATATATTTTTAAGATGGAAAAATGCGGTTTTACAGATACTAGACACATGACTTTCAAATGAAAGATTGCTATCAAAGAGCACACCCAGGTTCCTAACCGACGACGAAGACTTAACAGAGCAGCCATCAAGGGTTAGACAGTATTCTAGGTTATTACGTGTGGAAGTTTTTTGTCCAATAATTAGAATCTCTGTTTTTTCAGAGTTTAGTAGTAGGAAATTACTAGTCATCCAATTTTTTATATCAGCTATGCATTCCGTTAATTTTGTGAATTGGTAAGTTTCGTTAGGTTTTGAAGAAATATACAGCTGAGTATCATCGGCATAACAATGAAAGCTAATTCCATGTTTCCTAATGATATGTCCTAATGGTAGCATGTACAGAGTGAACAGCAGCGGTCCTAGTACTGAGCCTTGTGGTACGCCATACTGAACTTGTGATCGATAAGACATCTCTTCATTTACTGCTACAAACTGATAACGGTCAGATAAGTATGATTTAAACCATGCTAGTGCAATTCCACTAATGCCAACATAGTTTTCCAGTCTATTTAAAAGAATGTTGTGGTCAATTGTGTCAAATGCAGCACTAAGATCAAGTAACACTAATAGAGAGATACAACCACGATCGGATGATAAAAGTAAATCATTTGTAACTCTAATGAGAGCTGTCTCAGTACTATGGTGCGGTCTAAATCCTGACTGAAAATCCTCGCAGATATCATTTCTTTCAAGAAAGGAACACAGTTGTGAGGATACTGCTTTTTCTAATATCTTTGACAGAAAAGGCAGATTTGAGATCGGCCTGTAATTGACTAATTCTGAAGGATCAAGTTGCGGTTTTTTAACAAGCGGTTTTATCATAGCCAGCTTAAAGGTTTTTGGTACATATCCTAGAGACAAAGACGAATTAATGATATTAAGAAGAGGATCTATGATCTGTGGAAGCATCTCTTTCAGTAGCTTAGTCGGTATAGGGTCTAACATACAAGTTGTCGATTTAGATAATTAACGAGTTTGCAGAAATCTTCCTCTCCTATAGCAACAAATGAAAACAATTTTTCCTCAGGGAGACTACAATGCACTCCCTGATGCGATACTGTAGTAGACGGTTGCATAGTTATAATTTTGTCCCTGATATTATCAATCTTATAAGTGAAGAAGTTCATAAAGTCATTACTGCTGTGTTGCTTGGAAACTTCTTGTGCTTGAAGCTTTCTTTTTCGTTAGTTTAGCCACTGTTTCAAATAAATACCTAGGATTATGTTTATTTTCTTCTAATAGGGTTGAAAAATAAGCAGATCTAGCAGCTTTTAAAGCCTCTCTGTAAGCAATCGAGCTCTCTTTCCATGAAATCCGAAATACCTCTAGTTTTGTTTTCTTCCAGTTGCGCTCCATTTTTCTGGCTGCTCTCTTAAGGGCCTGAGTGTGCTCGTTGTACCACGGCGTTGGACTATTTTCTTTAATCTTCTTTAAGCGCAACGGAGCAACTGCGTCTAAAGTGCTGGAAAAGAGAGAGTTAAAAGTTTCTGTTGCAATATCGAGTTCTTCTAAGCTATCCGGGATGCTGAGATGATGAAACTGATTAGGAAGATTATTGATAAAGCAATCTTTAGTGGCAGAAGTTATAGGTCTAACATATTTATAACACGGAGTCGGCTTTGCAGCCTTGGCTAAATGTAATTTACATGAGACTAGATAATGGTCTGAGATGTCATCGCTCTGCTGCAGATTTTCAACGGCATCAACATCTATTCCATGTGATAATATTAGATCTAGAGTATGATTACGACAATGAGTGGGTCCTGACACGTGTTGTCTAACTCCAATTGAGTTTACAATGTCTTTAAGTGCCAATCCCAATGCATCTTTTTCATTATCTACATGTATGTTAAAATCACCAACAATTAGTACTTTATCGTTAGCCAATACTAATTCTGATAGAAAGTCCGCAAATTCTTTGATAAAATCTTTATGGTGCCCTGGTGGCCTGTATACAGTAGCCAGCAGAAATCTCAAACGTAATTTATCGTTTACACTATATATTTTTACATTAAGCACCAACACTTCAAAAGAAGTATATTTAAAAATAGATTTCTTAGTGGTTTTGAAAATATTACTATAAATTACAGCAACACCTCCCCCTTTGCGTTTTAGACGAGGTTCATGTTTATAACAGTAATCTTGTGGGGTTGACTCATTTAAAGTAATGTAATCGTTTGGTTTTAGCCAGGTTTCTGTCAAACACAGCACATCTAGATTATAACTTGAAATCATATCATTAACTATGATAACTATAACATTAACCTTCTTCCTGAACATTGCTACACTTAGGCTTGTTCAACTTGAACCGCGATTTTGAAGTAAGGGATCGAATATTCAGCAACCCAAGCTTTATCATTTGTTCATCTGTATTATATCTGTTTTTTATTTGTTGAACATCAATTAAATTTTTTACCTGACGTTTTTTGGATTTCCAAATTCGGGAACAGACACAGTCTCTATATGATGATATCTAGGTGAAAGAGGCTCTATGTGATGGGATTTAATCTGACCTTGGTGACGCGAGGCCGCTAGCAGACGGTCGGTTTAGCCAGTCTGTCTGCTTCCTGACCTGAGCCCCAGATTGTCATGTTTTAGCTCTTAAACTATGTGCCATATTACTAGAGAGAAGAGCAGCACCATCCCAGGAGGGATGAACACCATCTCTTTTCAACAGGTCAGGCTTGCCCCAAAAACTTTTCCAATTGTCTATGAATTCTATATTATTCAACGGACACCACTTAGACAACCAACCATTGAGTGAGGCCAATCTGCTAACTATCTCATCACTCCTGCGAACAGGAAGGGGGCCAGAGAAAATTACAGTGCCTGACATCGTACTTGCGAGTTTACACACCTCTTTAATATTAATTTTGGTGATCTCCGACTGGCGGAGTCGAACATCATTAGTGCCGACATGAATAATGATCTTAGAGAATTTACGATTAGCATTAGCCAGCACTTTTAAATTTGCTTTGATGTCAGGCGCTCTGGCTCCCGGCAAACATGTGACTATGGTGGCTGGTGTCTCTATTTTCACGTTCCGTGTGATCGAATCACCAATTACCAGGGCACAATCAACAGAATTCTCAGTGGGTGTTTCACTGAGTGGGGCAAATCGATTTGTTATGGTAATCGGAACGGAAGGGTGGTTTTTTAATCCGCGACTAGAGCGATCTCTCACGGTCACCCATCTGCCCTGCTGCCTGGGCTCTACTTCAGCCGGAACCGAATCATGTACAGAGTTCACTATGCTAGGCGCATCCAAAATAGTATCTAAAGCTCTAGTACTATCCTTACTATCCTCAATTAAAGTTTGGATGCGTGTCTCTAGCTCTGAAATCTTCTCCATCAGCCTGACTGTCTCCTTGCATTTATCACAAATAAATCCTATATTGCCATCGGAGAAGGCTACACTAAACATATGACATGTGACACAGGTGACAATAACAGGACAAGACATTACTCACCGTTTGTGTTGACTGATTCTTACTTACCTGGGCTTTTATGAACTCAAAGGCGCGGGCGGCGCGAGAGAAAATAAATAATAAATAAATGAGCGCGGGGTGGCGCGTAAACACGCGTTCTGTGCTAACAATAACGGAAGCTAGCGATGTAAGGTTAATCTGAGATGGTGGGTAAACTATATTTAGTAATATAAACAACTAGGAATGATAGTAAATGATGGTTCAAAACAGAAAGAAATACAAAGCTAATACGAGGCGTAGAGCTTACAGCCTCGACGCAAACAAACTCACAGCAGGCAGGAAGGCAGACAGGAGCAATCGATCAGTGAACAGCAGCAGCAGATCAGTGAACAGCCGAGAGCATGTAATTCGTGAACAATACCAGAACAGTGTGTGTGAAGGCCACATGCATCCTCCACAACTTTCTTAGGATGTCCAAAAGAGGGACCAGAAACTGTCTCTCCTTGCCAGAGAGAAGGGCCAGTGACACTCCAGGAGGCTCCAAGACTGGGAAGCAACAATGCTGCACGTGTTGCCATTCGCACCAGGGATGCTTTCTCTGCTTATTTCTGTACAGAGGGTGCTGTGCCCTGGCAACATCTTGTGCTGTAGCTTAAACGACAATTCCAGAAAAGTTGGGACATTTTGACAAAACACGATAAAATCAAGAATCTGTGATTTATTTATATCTTGAACATTTATTTAACTGACAGAAAAACAAGAAAAAATTATATCTTTTCACTGACCAATTTAATTGTATTTTGTATAAAAAAAAATATTTTGATGGCTGCAACACACTCCAAAAAAGTGGCAAAATAAAAGTGAAAAGATGATCGAAATTAAAGTGTTTTGAAACAGTCCACAATAAGTAGAACTGGTAATAGGTGAGGCTATTTGTAAGCAAAGATGGGTCATGGCTCACCACTTTGTGCAAAATACCATGAGAGAATCGTCAAACAATTGAAAAATCATAATTAGTATGTCACAAGTATTTATGTCTTTCACCATCTACCACACATTACATTGTGAAAGATTCAGGGAATCCAGAGAAATGTCAGTCTGTGTACAGCAAGGCAGGAGACCTCATGTGCATGACCTTTGTGCCCTCATGGCACTGAATGAAGCAAATATACAGTATATCATTGTATGGAGGTACATCAGTGCAAACGGCATGTGGGACTTGCATTTGTGTGAAGGTTTCACTGACATGGAGGCATATATTTGGATTGTACAGAGACATTAACTCCCTTCAAGGTGCCATCTTTCCTGGGAAGAAAGAAAATTCCAGGCCTCATGCTGCACATGCTAAAACTGGATGGTTTCTAGACACTCTGCACCAGAAGCAGTGGCGTAGACAGGGGAGGGGCCATGGGGGCACTGATTGGCCCCCCAGTGTGCCCCCACCCTTCTACTTGTCTGTCACTCAAAAATTCAAATCACAATCTTTCAGCTTGTAGTAGAATAATTCATAATTCCGCGTCGCGATGCTTCTCAACGAGGA
This sequence comes from Meda fulgida, assembly GCA_030578275.1. Classification (NCBI taxonomy): domain Eukaryota; kingdom Metazoa; phylum Chordata; class Actinopteri; order Cypriniformes; family Leuciscidae; genus Meda; species Meda fulgida. The sequence goes on along the minus strand of CM060630.1, from coordinate 3,509,692 downwards.
CCAAAAAATAGATCAACAGTTGATCTATTTTATACAGCTTATTTTTTTCGATTAGTGAGTTGTTGCAGTGCTAGAGTTTGGTACCGTCTTTCAGTGTTAGGACAGACCAGGCTCAATGTATTCTCTTAGAGCGAAACAATAATGCTAATCACCGTATATACCCGAATATAAGACAAGGTTTTTGTCCTAAAAATAGGCTGAAAAATGGGGGGTCGTCTTATATTCAGGGTCATCTTATATTTGAGTGGAGGAATCGATTAGGGATGCACCGAATCCAGGATTCGGTTTCGGATTCGGCCGAATATTGGGCTTATTAACAGGATTCGGTTTCTGCCGAACCTTAGAATTTTTTTCCACCGAACCCTAGGTTTGGACTACGCGCGCTACGTCGATGTCACGCTGCCATTTATTACGGGAAGGTGTTTACCTTAGTGTGGCGAACAGGACGGCCGAGGGACGTGAGAGAACGGCGCGAGGCCGGTGGTGCGATTGCTAATGAGCAACACCTGTGAAGCACACCGGTCTCGCATCTCTCACGGAGGAGCGGAAGCATAAAGGAGGAGCGACGACGTTGATGATCGAGAGAGGAAACAGGCCTGTGTTTTAGTTGTGTTTTGGTATTTTATTTTAGCCAGCAGTCGTCCGCGAGGGGCTGCTGGCAGTTATATTTATTTTCGGTAGCCAGCAGTCGTCCGCGAGGGGCTGCTGGCGGTGTTTTTGTTGTTTGTTTTATTTAAATAAATTATATTTTGACTGTTCGCCGGTTCCCCGCCTCCTTCTTCCCTGAACATTGCTACACTGGTGCCGAAACCCGGGAAGAGGGAGGAACGCGCTGTCAGAGAGTCCTCGCCGGTGTGGGGAATCCGCGGTGCCATCGAGCATGGTGCGCGAGTCGCCGCCGCTCGCCGTGGGCCGGAGCCTGCTGCCATCCGCCGAGCGAGGGGAGGAGCAGGGAGCGGGGGGGACTCGCGGCCACGGACGCTCGAGGCGGTGCGCTGGAGTGAGTTGCCGGTGGGACGGTCGAGCTCGCTGCCGGCCGCCTGGGTATTGGAGGGGCGGCCGCCATCCGGGAGGGAGAGGAGGAGTCGCCGCCGCTCGCCGTGGGCCGGAGCCTGCTGCCGTCCACCAGTGAAGGGGAGGAGCAGGGAGCGGGGGACTCCTACCGTCTGCCCAAGGCACCCGAGGAGCCGTCCGCCGGGCGGCGGAGGAGCGTCGAGCCGTCCACCGAGGGCTACCCAGCGTCAACGCCAGGCACCGCGGAGGAGATCGCCTAGCTGGTGAGCGACCAGATGGCAGCGCGTTGTGGGAACCGGACCAATTTTTTTTTCCTCTCTCCCCTCTCTCGATCTGTCGCTCCTCATGCTTCTGTCTCCGTTTCCCTCGGTTTGTCTGTCCATACTCCCCAGGGATCGCCGCCGCCGGGGGGGGGGAGTAGGCACAGGCTCGTGGGTACCCCCCGGCCTGTGAGGGGCGATGGGGGTATGTGGCGAACAGGACGGCCGAGGGACGTGAGAGAACGGCGCGAGGCCGGTGGTGCGATTGCTAATGAGCAACACCTGTGAAGCACACCGGTCTCGCATCTCTCACGGAGGAGCGGAAGCATAAAGGAGGAGCGACGACGTTGATGATCGAGAGAGGAACAGGCCTGTGTTTTAGTTGTGTTTTGGTATTTTATTTTAGCCAGCAGTCGTCCGCGAGGGGCTGCTGGCAGTTATATTTATTTTCGGTAGCCAGCAGTCGTCCGCGAGGGGCTGCTGGCGGTGTTTTTGTTGTTTGTTTTATTTAAATAAATTATTTTTTGACTGTTCGCCGGTTCCCGCCTCCTTCTTCCCTGAACATTGCTACACTTAGGCTTGTTCAACTTGAACCGGCGCTGCACAGACCGATTGGTGAATGACATCAGAGTATATCATCAGTATGACATCAGAGCGAATAGAGAGCAGACAGCTCCTTATGCTTTTGAAATGCTCTCGCGGTACTTTGATGTCATAAACCGATCGGTCTGTACAGCGCCAGTTCAAGTCAAACAAGCCTGTGTTACACGTTGTGTCAGGAAGAAAACAGACTCACGGAGGCAACTGGCACAACTCGCACTTTATTCCCCAATAGAACTCATGTAACTGTCTGTCACTCGTTCTACCGTCCACAGCGTTACTTAACAAAATAAGATAAAAATGAGCATCAGACAGAAATAACGCGCATACATGGGGTGTTCGAGGCGCACGGCACATTCAATACAGACTGCAGACAGTTCAATAGGGAGCGCGCAGCTCTTAAAGGGGACACATCTTATTTCCACTCGTTACAGTAGGTGGACTGTTCGAATGCAGTAGGCTGTGAGAAAGTGAAAATGGAACTTTTGAGCAGAAAAAGTGTGCTACACGTTCAATTTGCAATGCCAATTTGTCTCATGGTGGCAAGGACTCTAAACAATACACATCATCGCCGCTGTTAAAATGCATAATGTTGCTTATTCTTTTTTTTCTTTCTTTTTTTTACAGTTAAAATAAAATAAAATGAAAAATCCACGTTGTTTACTTCATTTATGTGTTTACTTTGGTAATGGACTGAGGATGAAAGTAGGATTCGGTATTCGGCCGAACCCCACAAATCTGGATTCGGTGCATCCCTATGATAGCCTTTTTAAACATTTCACCTGTTTTTAGTTTATCATTTTCCAGCTGGGCTGGTTGTGATAAAACAAAAGATAAAGTTTTTGTCATCCGCCAATAAAACCATAGCATTTAAACAAATAGTAATTTCCTCCTTTTTACCTCTGTTATCTCAGGCAGTGTAACAGGATGAAAAGGCGGGGAGATATTCAGTATTTTTTTGCAAAGAAAAAGCCATGCCAGCCAGTGAGGGAGAGTCCGTCTGATGGTTTACACACAGTGAGTTCAGAGCCTGCCTGCTCAACAGGAGACCTCTTGGTTCAGGAAGATTCGAGCATAACGTTAAGCCAGAACAGCCCTGTACACCCTTAAACAGGTTAGTAGACAAGCTAGAAAGTGGACAGTGATATGACTTTAGTAGGCTATATTCAGGGCTGCACATTTGCAGAAGTCCCTATATTGATATATTGGTACTTTAGTATATTGGTAATTTCCAGCCCGATCTCATCCGAAGGCGTCATATACTGACGCTGTTGACATTTCGTTCACATACGATGGGCTTGGCACCCTTTCACGTAAATAAGAGACGCATATAAAAATGGCCAAACGGCGCCTCCTAGCAGTCTAACCCTTACCTTACCCCATACCCAAACCAACCCATAACCGAACGCGTCTTATATTGACGATAAGGGTACCATGCGCGTCGTATGTGAACGAAATGTCAACAGCGTCAGTATATATGTCCTGGGGCACAGCTTCAGTATCAGTATCAGCTTTAGTAAAAATGCACTCCTGAGTGTTATTGTATGAATGCATACAGTTATGCAGTTAAAATCCTTGTATTTTACTAATATGCCTTTGTGTTATAGCTGTCTCTAGGGATGAAACAGATGAGAGTGAAAGTGATGTGAAAGAAATGGATACTTGTCACCCACCTTCAGAAGCGGAATCTGAGCTTCCACTCACTTCTGATACTGCTCTTACTGGACCTGATGGTATGTCTTTTTTAATTTTACATGTAAAATAACCAATACATAATTGCGTTAAGGAACTGTTGGTAACTGTTTGTCTCATGTGCCTTTGAAACAGAAAGTGCCTCTGATAATTGATTCCCATTTCCTTATGCTTCTTCCCAGACATTTCTCAATCTAGATCTGAGGGACCTGTGCAGCCTCATATCAGGGCTTTCCCCAGAACACAAATGGGCAACAGGAAGAGAGCTTTTAAAGATTCCTGGTACAAGGACAATATTTGGGTGGAGTACTCACTAACCAAGGACTCTGCTTTTTGTTATGCTTGCAGACATTTCTCTCTTCCAAATGCACCATCATCTGTTTTCACATCCACAACTGGCTTTTCCAACTGGAAAAAAAGCCTTGTGTAAGGAGAGGGGCTTTAAAGCTCACTCTAAATCAGAGCACCATCAAAATGCAATGTATGCATGGAAGCAGCACCAGCATGTTGTTAAAACTAAATCTTGCATATTAGATTCCATCAACAAATCAAAGAAAATCAGTTGTATATCAAAACAATTGCTGATGTTCTTCTACTGACAGCCACACAGAATATTTCTCAGAGAGGCCATAGAGAGTCTGAGGATTCAAACAACAAAGGGAACTTCATTGCCATTTTGGAAGAAATAGCCAAACATGATCCTCTTATAAAGAAGCGAATGAGTGCTTATGGGAATTCTAAATACACTAGCAGTGGGATTCAAAATGAAATATTGGAATGCTTGGCAGAGATGGTACAGACTAAAAATAATCAAAGAAGTTAAAGACAGTGAAGTGTTCAGTGTCATCGCTGATGAAACAAAAGATCTAGGGAAAAAGGAGCAGGTGTCTCTGGTTTTAAGATATTATTACAATGGCACTGTACATGAAAGTTTTTTAAACTTTCAGCAGGCTGAGAGCCTAGATGCAGCAGGGTTAAGCAGCATGATAATCAAGTGCCTTGAACAGTATGGCCTTGAATATCGGACCAATCTAGTGGGGCAGGGTTATGATGGTGCTGCCGTTATAAGTGGGAGACACTCAGGTGTTTCCAAAAGGATCCAAGATGTGGCAAAATATGCCTTTTACGTACACTGCACTGCCCAGTTTAAATCTAGTACTTGTAGACAGTGTTAAGTCTGTACCTGAAGCAGATACATTCTATGCAGTTCTTCAGAGGCTTTACACTTTCATATCTGGCTCATATGTACATAAAAGGTGGCTTGAAATTCAGCAGGACATGTACAGTGGCCAACCTCGCGAACTTCAAAAATTAAGTGACACAAGGTGGGTGTGTAGGTATTCAGCCTGTCGCAATTTGACAGATAGGCTCCCTGCAGTATTTCGTTTTCTTCAGGAGATTATTTGTGACAGTAGTGGGGATTGATCAGTGGAAGCAAGAGGCTTACTAGCACAACTTGATCTAACATTTATTGGGCTTTTGGCAACCTTCAACACAATACTTGGCCAGTCAAAATTTTTGTCCGATATGCTCCAGTCACCTTCAGTGGACTAGGGAACAGCTGTTAATCTGGTTGAAGCATTGCTTGACACACTGCAGCAGTACAGGGATGATATTTTTTTTTGAGGACATGTGGAAAGAGGTGGAGGAAATGGCTGTAAAGTGCCAAGTCAGTTTAGGAAAAACGGAAAAGGGACCGCAGATCCTGAGCAGCAGGTTGTGTGGATCCGTAATCACTTCCTCAACTGGTGCACGTAGAGATAACTTGGGTAACAAGGAAGCCTTTAAAAGACATATACTCTATCCAGTGATTGACTCATTCATGAGTGAGCTGCAAAGAAGATTCTCTAAGAGAAATTGTGAAATTATGCACGGAATCCAAGCACTCCACCCTAAAAGCAGCACTTTCTTGCATGAAGAGCCACTTTTTTCATTTGCTGAAATTGTCAAATATTGAAGATTTGAAGCATGAGCTGTATCAGACCAAAAGTGTTTTGGAAAGGAAAGAGAAAAAACAAATGACTTCTCTCATTGAATTTGTGGTATTTCTGGAACTTTTTAAGGATGTTTCATGAGCTTTTTAGGCTGTGCAAGATAGCCATTGTAACACCTGTAAGTAGTGCTGCATGTGAACGTAGCTTTTCAGCACTTAAGTTGATCAAAAACCATCTCAGAACAACAATGGGGGATGAGAGTCTGAGCCATCTAGGGGTTTTGAGCATTGAATCAAGACGAGCAAAATCATTAAATATGGATGAGTTTTTAAACCGTTTTAGCAGCAACCATAAAAATCACAGGATTGTACTTTGAAACATAAACCTATTATAAGCAACATTATACTTAGAAAATGAACTACATCCACTGTATTTAGTCTGTAGGACAGTGGTTTTGTTGTTGTTGTTTATTTGGTTGGTCAGTATTTACAGTTGTGAGGCTAAAATAGAGTTGTATGTAATTTCTACATCTTGATGTTTACTTTTCTTGTTGTACAACAAGATATTGTAGTTTTGTTTTGCTATGCTGTGTGGCACAATCAGGCGAATCGTGTGTCAAGTGAATAAAATTAGTCTCAAATTTGGTGTGTAGTGTGTACTGTGTTTTCACAGAAGTGACAAAACGTCCTTTGATGACATCCAGAAACATTCTCAAATAAAAAAAATCATAAATAAATAAAAACGCATGATTAAATAGCTAAATAAATAATTAATACTAAAATAATACTGGATTAATTAAGTCATTCTAAACTGTTTCTATGATCCACATATTTTACGTTAAACTAAAGCTACCTTTTTGAAAAAGTAGCTATCTAACAAAGTATTGATATATGATATTTTACAATCAATATGCTCAAGACTAATTAGCCTTCCTCTGCTGCTAGTTTACTTCTGTAAAGTGAAAAGTTAATATAAATTGTATTTTATTGTTTTGATTTGGAGCAGTGAATAACTGTTATTAAAATATAATAGGGTATTCACTGTTTATTGCTGATTTTAAAGCTTACTGAACTTGAAATGATTTGGATAACTACAGTTCTACATAAATACACAACATAAGAATGGCCCCTTTGTAATAATTGTGGCCCCTCTTGTGCCCCCCAGTTGAAAAAATCCTAGAATTGCCCCTGTCTCCTCTCCTGCTGTTTCGCGTGGAGGAGACAGACGTTTTGGAGGACCAGGAGTGCCACTTAAAGATAAAATGAAGAATCAATATATCAATTTAACAATTCAAACATAAAAATGTATATAAATAAATCACTTTTAAATGGACAAATTAATAGACATTTTTAAAGTTGCTTATTTGTGTTTTTAAATGTATTGCAATAAAACCATAAAATAATAAATAAAAAGATTTTAAATGTATAAATAAATAGACACATTTAAAATTGTTTATTTAATTAATGTTTTTAAACGTAGATTAATAAAACAATAAAAAGTACTTTAATAAAACATTTTAAAGGGACATGTTAAATAGCTTTTTTTAAAGCATTTGGCAAACCATTTCTCTATCTATTTGCCAAATGCTTTTCTTTGGCGGTTTGTCAATCGAGTTTAAAAAAATGCCATTGGACAGTACACACGTGGGAGCAACCAATCACCTTTCGCCTGTCTCCCACTTGTAAATGTACGCACTGTCATTGGACAGTTAGAGAGAGACCATACGTCATTAGCGGGAGTTTGAAGACAAGTTCGAGGCGAGCGTGGCGACCGATGCAAAAATGGCAGGTGAATCTGTTTTCAGAGGGATTGCGGATGATTTGTTTTCTTTAGCTGATTTCTGCGAAATAAATTCTCCTCTAGATCATCATTTTATATATAGGAGAGTTTCACATTTGAGGGAAGACGTTGCAAACGCAGCGGATATTTGTGGTTGTAAAATAAATGGAAGGATTTGGGTTATGTTTGATGAGGCTCAGAGTGTCATTCAACGACTGAGTCCCTGAATTGTTTAGAATTGTCTTTACAGAGACTTTAAAGGGCAGTGAAGTCGGAATTTTTTACAATATTATTATATAATTGTATTATACCTCAAACCATCATGTGCAAGTTTTCGTCGGACTGTCCTTAGCGGCACACCGATACATCTTGCCGTCTCTTCTGCTGGTACATCCAACGACTGGTGTTGTTCAAGCAGTGGCGGTTCTACATTGAATTACACCCTGGGCGAGACCCCTTTCGAACCCCTTTTTTCATTTCATGAATATAGTGACCAAAATGATCACGGTTAAACACAGAATCTTGTTAAAAAGTATAGGCCTATACACAATGAAATCAATTCACCAAGTTAATAACATTAAAGATTTTAAAGTTTTGACAAAACAGGTTTTATAAAAAGAAACCTCACATATTTCAGCATTTAAATTTTTATAAAAAGAATGAGTCAAAAAAGATAAATGACTGACATTTACAATGCACAGTAGCTTATCTTTTATTATTAATAGTAAAATTCGGTCCGATTTTCCCATGGAGTCTCCCCATGCACTGCGCTCTCGACAACGACAAGGAAGTTTTAGTAGCTAATGGATTTCCACCACAGAAAAACGCTTGCTGTAGCTCTGCTACAAGATTTATTTACGGAGAAGAGAAAAACACTCACGTGTTTGGTTGCACCCCCAAACAAATTTTTTTTAAACATTTTTTCTTCTAGCTGCCCCTGGAAAAAATGAGCTTGTCGCTTCAATTATGAGTGCGCTAACTGCGCTTCCCGCGCGCCTACATTTGAAATAACGATCTCGAGCACGCAATATGTGAACGGCCCCTTGGTGAGCTTCCTCCAATCCCTTGACCCCTTGACATTGCTTCTGTGCAAGCAGGGGCGCCATTACTAATAATTGAATTGAAGTTATAGAGAATAGAAAACCGCTTTGCGGCGCAGGAGAGGATTTTTTTTTTAACTGCTCGTGCCGCCCCCCATGTGACAAGAAAAAATGCCTCCGGGCGACTGCCCGGTTCGCCCGTGCCTAAAACCACTACTGTGTTTAAGAATGCTTAGAAGTACAATAGAGTGACGGCTGCTACAGTCCGAGGGACTCAGTCGTTGAATGATGATGATCGGGAGGAGAATTTCTTTCGCAGAAATCAGCTAAAGAAAACAAATCATCCGCAATCCCTCTGAAAACAGATTCACCTGCCATTTTTGCATCGGTCGCCACGCTCGCCTCGAACTTGTCTTCAAACTCCCGCTAATGACGTATGGTCTCTCTCTAACTGTCCAATGACAGTGAGTACATTTACAAGTGGGAGACAGGCGAAAGGTGATTGGTTGCTCCCATGTGTGTACTGTCCAATGGCATTTTTTTTTAACTCGATTGACAAATGGATAAAGAAAAGCATTTGGCAAACCGACAAAGAAAAGCATTTGGCAAATAGATAGAGAAATGGCTTTAAAAAATGATTTAACATATCCCTTTAAAATGATTTATTAAAGTACTTTTTATTGTTTTATTAATCTACGTTTAAAAACATGAATTAAATAAACAATTTTAAATGTCTATTTATTTATACATTTAATTTTTTTTATTTATTTATTGTTTTATGGTTTTATTGCAATACATTTAAAAACACGAATTAAATAAGCAACTTTACAAATGGCTATTAATTTGTCCATTTAAAAGTGATTTATTTATATACATTTTTATGTTTGAATTGTTAAATTGATATATTGATTCTTCATTTTATTTTTAAGTGGCACTCCTGGTCCTCCATAAGACGTAACGTTAATGCTGGCATGAATGTGACGCGAAATGTCACGTGAACGAGCAAATCCACAAAGAACGAATAAGTCTCGAATCAACTAAGTCTCTAATTAAGTAAACACTCCTCCATTCTTCAGATTGTGAAAGAAACAGATGTCATGGGACTTTTTAAGTTACTGATTCACACACAAGCAAATGGCGATGGGACTTAATTAAATGACCGATGCCAGAAGTGCCCCCGCGGAGTTTTTCGCTGATAAGTAATCACAGGGTCCTCTGTCTTACCACATGTGACCCAACAGGGGCGCCTCTCTGGCCGGAGATCCCGTGGTGTCCCCTCTGCAGGACACCTCACAAACACAGACAACCTTGTGTGATGAACCACACTGGTCATTGTAATCCAGACTTAAAACTCATCAATTCAAAGAATACGCACACACATATCATTGCCCGGGAGGGGGGTGAGCAAAAGTTCACCACATCTTCACCGCTGAATGACCCGGCCACGTCCACAGTACACACACACACAAGAACTTTTCTCCAATCTCCTCAATTGAGAATCTTGTACTATGATATATTCGATATGTTTTTATGTTTGCCCATGTTCCATTGGGGTTAGATGTGATCGTATTATAATTCTAAATGAACAGAGGTGCTTTTAGATGCATTTTTAATGTAACTGTGTTTTCCTATAATGTTTGTATGTCGTTCTTCACACCTTTAGAATCCTCTTGATCTGACCAAACCATATATATATGGGTGCAAACCGTAAAATGTATGTTACTATGTTTTATCATCTCTGGAGTAAAATTGAACGCATTTTTACATCACGGTCATGAAACATGCAAAGTCAATCTCGAGGGAACAAAGGAACACTTATCCGCACACTCTCCCAGCTGATTGGTGCATGCACGCCAGAGGAGGTGTAAACAGAAGTGCCTTAAAGAAGACCACCAAGCACCTCATCTGGGGATCTTAGAGAAGTGAAGTAAGAGCAGGGAGGGGGGAGAAAGAACTGCATCTTTGGGGGAACTCCCTTCTTCAAGGGAACTTCGACTTTTGACTGGACTCTTCCCTCTCCTTCGATCCGATGTAACCATCATACTCGTGATCCCCCGCCCTGGGGGATCTTTCCTCTTCTTTTCTTTTGCTTAAGTTTGTTTTTCCTTTGTTCATTTCACCAGAAATGAACTTAGTCTGAATTATTTATTTGGTAATTTACGTCAAAGACCTTTAAGCCTTCTTTGAAACTGCGCGCTCCAGACCGCAGCAAACCACGTGACGCTCCAACGGAACACACAAAGACCAGCAGCTCACACACGCCGCAGGGCTCAGACACATGAGAACTATATGCAAGTATATTTGAGTTACCAAGATTTTAGAGCATTAAGACTGTTTTTTCCGTGTTGTCTCTTAAAGGTTTAAATGTCCAGGTGAATTTTGCCAAACTGTGATCCTACGGATCTCTCTCTCTCTCTCTCTCTCTCTCTCTCTCTCTCTCTCTCTCTTCCCAACTCTCTCTCCCTCTCATTTTTATCTTCCTCTCTCACCCTATTTTAATTCGTGTTTGTAATGTTTTTCGTTTTGTTTGTTTCGGGTGTATATACATATATTCTGTGTGAATTGTAGTTCGATGTATTATTAGTCCAACTATTAAAACCATTATATTCTTGATTGCCTTCTGTCTAAAATGCTCATTTTACAAAGTCAATGAGATCTCGATCCTAGCAACAAAGCTTTCATTATTGACTACGTTGCGTAGTCTAATTTTATAAACACAGGAAAATTAATGTTCACGGCCAGAAAGTTGATATTTCTTGGAGTTTATAAGAAGGGATAACTTTGTTGAGAAGTTGATAAGTTAATCTTACGGCCGTTTGCTGGACAAACAGTTCGATAGCTAAATTAACTCCATTAAAGGTTATCTCATATAATCGATCTGAAAATGGACCATTGACATATGAATGAGGAATTATAATTCGTTGTGATTGATCATTCGTGTGTACAATCAATCTATTTTCAACTTCGATAATTTAACTGTAATATGCAATATATTAATCATATTCGTGATTAATTATTAAAATTCCCTATATATAATTTGAGCTAATTTAATGTAAAACTAAATGTTGTTACAACATGTAGAATATTAAACCTACATTTCATATAAATATGTTAGCAAAACGTTTTAGTCAGAATTACTGCACTCCCATCAACACACAACCATCAAATGCAAGTTATACACTGGAGAAACACGTCTCAAGTCCACACGCATCTGTCAAAGTATCTGATAGGGCTAACCACGATAAACTACATGCTTGGTTATTTGAAGCACTCTACTGCTACTGTCAGCTTTGTGATCTATGCCTGACTCAAATAATCCTATCTTCTCCAGTCATAAAAGCTGCTGCTAGTTTAGATTTGATAGATGAAGTCATGCATTGATTGGACTCGTCGCGTCAATTGTGATACGTCATTTTTTTTAGTTGTATGGATGTCTCCATCTTTGATACTTTACTCACCGTCGCTATAATTATAGGTGATGGTCACAAATAGAATACATGCTTGTCTTTGCTTACTTGTTCATCCAGACAGCATCCAAAACATTATTATAAAACAGAGCATACCTATGAGTCATACGTTTTTTCTTACTTTTTTTTTAATAATTATTGGGTTAAACTGGCTTCTGCTTTACAACTTGTTTATAAATGATGTTGATATCAATGTATCCCTATTTTGGAGAGCAACTACTCCTAGTCACCCCTGTCATTTCAAAGATTTGTACAATAGAGAGCATGTCAAGTAGAAAAGCCTCATCCATTTTGGGAGGTGCGTGCGCAGTCAGCAGTGAGGAGCCAGGTAAAAGTATAAACATTATACTTGTTTCAAACGGATTTGACAGAATCAAGTGACTTCTGCAGCAGACTCAGGCTGCAGGGGGTGCCAGAAATAGTCACACTCAAATTTGGACATATTAGAACTGTACTCAAAAGAGCACTGATGTACTGATTGGAGATTGTTGGTAATGCCAGTGTAATAATGAATAAATGAACCATACTGTTCTTATAAGAAGTGAACAAAAATCAGTTTTATGCTTTTTGGTTTTATATTTTAGTGTGTGTTAACTTGTGTAGGTAACAAGTGACTCTTACATACTCCACCTTCCTCAGCTCCAGTGGGCGTCTCTCAGGCAGAGCATCATGGAGCCGGCTGGGGTGTTGATCCACCAAACACACAAGGTACAAGAGCATTCATTAGACATGAGGAAATCAAATACATTCACAACATTTAAAGACAATCTAATATAAATATATATATGTATATATATATATATATATATATATATATATATATATATATATATATAGGCGCAACGTGTGCTATCTGGGCATGTCTGTAGTTTTTTAACACTTTTCACTGGTGTTTGTAGTTCTAATCGAATCCTCGTCCAACGCGCGATGGGTTGTGGGCAATATCAGCCGTTAGAGTGCGCATCGATCTGCACTTCGGATTCTGACCGGAAATAGTGGACCATCCGGGTATCTTTGGAACAATCATTTCAACATACTACGATTTGGGACGTACTAATTCTATTTTCAAATACTATTTAGGACGGATAGTATGCGAATTGGGATGCAGCGCATGAGATAATGTACTGTAGACCACACAGGCACTTAAAGGGTTAGTTCACCCCAAGAAAAAAAGTTCTGTCATTAATTTCTCTCCCTCATTTCGTTCCAAACTCGTAAAACCTTTTTTCATCTTCAGAACACAAATGAAGATATTTTTGATGAAATCCGAGAGGTTTCTGAACCAGCCAAAGGCAGCAACATCATTGAGACTTACTTGAATCATTGTTTTGACGATGAACAAAGGTCTTACAGCTTTGGAAAGTCATGAGTGGGAGGAATTAATCACAGAGTTTACATTTTTGGGTGAACTAACCCTTTAACAACACAGTCTGCATGGCTACAGCGGTCTAACTAGTATGAATATAAGAAATGTGGACCAGGCTGAGTCAGACATTTTGCAATGTCTACATTATAGATTTGGAATTTAGATTTCACAATTAGAGCATGTTTCACAATAATGTCCAACTGTACTGAGTTAACTTGTTATTAACAACAAATGAATAAATCAACACTAACCCAAATCATCATTTGTTACAGGTCTGGACCATAATGGCATATGCTCCGGTGGAAAAGTAGCTGATGTGCTAGGTCTTGTGTGAAGTGTTGAGTCGACAGAAAAAAGAGGCACCAGCGCTGCTTTCAGAGACCATTTGAACTCTTTTAGAGTCAGGCAGTGTAGATGTGGAAATAATCTCTGCAAAACTTAATATTAAAACATAAACACACATGAACACTCAATAACAAACAAAATTACACTTACACTCACACTCAGATCATTACTCAAAAGATATTTGCAAACATGGCATTGTGCATGTGGCACACCGGATTGCAGTCTGTACGAAGCTAACCTATCAGCTACCCCTCAAGCATTTGAAATGACTATCTGAAAGCATTATGATTGCTAGAAGCCCAGTAATGTAAACCTACAATCAGTAAATATTACATGATCTACAGTGAGGACTTTTAAAGAAAGTTAGAATTGTGTAAGCATGACATTACACCAAATTAAAGATGAAGCTTACTTTAGTAACTTTACAATGTTCTTTGTTATAATGTGCTGGGTGATATGAAAATTAAACAATTATTTTTTTCAACATTTTCATGATTTACAAATTTTATCTAGATTTCCTTGCTTTTCATTAAACAAACTAAACAAATAGCAATAGTAAGCAAATAGACATACTAATTCAAATAATTATTGGATATATTATACAATATATTCAAAACTCAGCAGCCAGGCTCCTCACCCATACCAGGCGATCAGCACACATCACCCCCATTCTCTACCAATTCCACTGGCTACCAGTTCCCTCCCAGATCAAATACAAAGTACTACTACTCACCTTCAAAGCGCTCCATAACCTAAGTTGGCCCCCCACCCAACGCAAAACGTCGTCAAACTATGCTCAATCGTTTGTGCTCGGTTTGTGCTGGTTTGTGCTGTAAAAAGTTTCGTTTGTGCTGTTTCGGTTTTTTAGATATTAAAAGAATATTTTTAGGTCATTCTGAGGTCACTTAGCCCCCCCCACATGCTCCAAATTCACCCAAAATAGGCTCGTTCGTTAGTGCTTCGTTTGTGCTGGTTTGTGCCGGTACAATTTTCGTTTGTGCTGCGTTGGGTTTTGAAATATCGGAAATTGAATTATAGACGATGACGTCACCAGCCCCCCCCACATGCTCCAAATTCACCCAAAATAGACGCAATCGTTTGTGCTCCGTTTGTGCTGTAAAAAGTTTCGTTTGAGCTGCTTCGGTTTTTTAGATATTAAAATAATATTAGGTGGTCATTCTGAGGTCACTCAGCCCCCCACATGCTCCAAATTCACCCAAAATAGTCTCGTTCGTTTGTGCTTCGTTTGTGCTGGTTTGTGCCGGTAAAATTTTCGTTTGTGCTGTGTCGGGTTTTAAAATATCAGAAATTGAATTATAGACGATGACGTCACCAGCCCCCCACATGCTCCAAATTCACCCAAAATAGTCTCGTTCGTTTGTGCTCCGTTTGTGCTGGTTTGTGCTGTAAAAGGTTTCGTTTGAGCTGTTTCAGTTTTTTAGATATTAAAATAATATTAGGTGGTCATTCTGAGGTCACTCAGCCCCCAAGAGGCCAAGAGAACAGCGAAACTATCCTCGAGGTGAGCACACTTTTAAAGTAGAATTGACGAAGACGTTCTGTCATTACATAGTTTGTTCAATAAACAATTATCTTCACTTCAGTCTCTTCTGGTTGTATTTTATTTTTACGAGTCTCATCTGCTACACTTCACTGCCACCACTAGGGGCAAGTGACACTTCTGTTCAAGAATGCTCTTGTATAAAAAAATGCTGTAGAGTTGGTGGAGAAAAGGTCGATATAAATCAAACTACAAAAGTCGTTACTAATCCAAATTTCTGGCCAATGTAAGTATACATTGTTTTAAAACTGTCAGTTACAATATTAGTAGCTTCAAGAATAATTGTACAACATTCAAGAGAGCTTGTTACTTGTTATTGAACAGAAACCTCATTAATAACACTTATATTACTAATTTAGCTATGAAATGCTGATTACTGTTGCAGAAATTTGCCTTTTAGTATTAAAAAACGACCATGGGTCACATGTGCAACTGTATTTAACATTTCATAGCTAAATTAGTGATATTAGTGTTAGCAATGAGTTTTCGGTTCAATACTGACAATCTAGGTGTCAACATTACCATATTGGTCCTAATATAAGATATATTATCCATCTACATTATCCTTACTATATTATATTATCCTATTATTCTTATATTCAGACCAATACAGTAATATATTAAAACAAATTTATGCTGTACATGATATTTTTTGGAGTCAGGATAATTGAGGGTAATTATGTTGTGCTTATGCCAGATGCCCAAGAAACCAGCAGTCGACAGGGATTCCATTTTCACAGTCCTGTGTTCATCAAAAGAGGCCATAGTCCAAAATGGCAACATAGCTACACCTAATCAGAGCATCTGGACAGAGCTTAGTAAACAGCTAGACAACAAGATCACTGCAAAGGCACTATACACTTTTGTTAAATTAAACAGACACAATATCTGGACTGCTTTAGGGTTTACTCATGAAAGTGATCATGAAACAAGTGGCAGTAGTGATGACACTGATTTTGAGCCAGGGTCCCTTTCCTCCAGTCCAAAAGATTGCTGCACTTTTGATTTTGAAGTTCCATTTCAGAAATGGATTGAATTTATGCCTGAAACAGTAACATACAAAAACAAGTTCTCTAAAACAAAAAAAGGGAATACACAATTTTGAAGCCTGGTATCTGGACGCATGTGATAAATCATCACATTTGGCAAGAAGTGAAATGCTTCTGCACATTTGCTTTTGAAAGAGCCAAGGTCTATCCATCAGTCACAGACAAATATATTGTAATCAGAGGCAACTGTAAGGAGTGTCGTGGTCACATTCACATAAAATGTGACAAAAAGCCTGAAATAAACAGCACAATGAAGTTCAGGTGTTCACTTAAAAACACTGATGACTCCCTGCATACTGGCTGTTCCAAGCGTGCGATGTCTGGTAACTTGCGTGTGCAGATATCCAAAGAACTGTGTGAGGGTAGAAAGGAACCCCATGTATGGAGGGCATCAGAGGCAACAAAGCTGATGGATTTTGGAGATCCTGAGCCAAGTCATCTGCCTAATTTGGCCACCCTGCGCAAAGCAAAGCAAGAGAGAAATGATTTAGAATTAGGCGACAAGGATCCTATTCTGTCATTGCAGATGCTAAAATACAGTGCACCTCACAGTGGTAGCATTAAAGACATTGGACTAGACAAGTTTTTCTGTCACTATTGGAGTCAAACACAATTGTATATGTACAAGACATTATCAAAGACATCTACTAACCCCACTGTGAGTTTTGATGCAACTGGCTCAGTGGTGAGGAAACTACGGAGACCAAATGGCAAGTCTGGCCATATATTCCTATATCAGGGTGTTGTGTCAGGGGGTGAGAGCTCAAGTGTCCCAGTGGTGCAAATGCTGTCAGAGAGACATGATGTTAATGCCATAACACATTGGCTGACAGAATGGATACGCGCAGGTGCACCTACTCCAAAAGAGGTTGTGAGTGACTTTTCTCTGGCTTTGCTCGGAGCTTTGGTCAAGGCTTTTACTTCTCATCCTGATCTTAAGACCTACATCAATGAGTGTTGTGGTGTCTTACTCGGTAGACAGTCAGCAAAAGTCCCACCTTGTTTCGTGCGGGTTGATGTTGCACATTGCATCAAGATGATCTGCCGGTGGGACTGCTTGAAAAAAAAAACACATCGCATTAAAGATTTCTTTGTTAGGTCAATAGCTCAGCTTCTCATGTCACAATCCATGGACGATGCAAGAGAGCTACTAAGATGCATTACTATTGTGGCTCTCAGCGAAACAGAGGGTAGTGACAGCTCTGGAGCCCCCCTCATTTCAGAAAGGTGCAAGAAATACCTAAAAGCCCGAATTGCAGAAGAGCGTGTCATCATTCCAGATGTAGAGGGTGCGGACCTGGAAGAAGTGGATCCATGTGACCAAACACAGACAGACCTGCGGCAGTGGGTAACAGACATATGTGAGGAGAGCAGGTCACTTGCCACATCTAATGGTGATCATGACAATATGCACTTCCTCCCTGAGATTATTCCAAATATAATCTGGCTTGCAAATTACTTACCTCTCTGGACAGGGGTAATGATCCCTCACTTCCGGAGCTCCAACATCACCGCAAGTTCAGCCAATGTCGAAGCCGAGTTTAAAAACATCAAACGCGGCCTTTTCAAGCATGAACACTTGCCTATTCGAGTGGATCGATTCATTGCTCGACATCTGTCCTTCATTGAAGGCAACATGCGGATTTTTTCTGCAAAACAAAAGAGTGTGGAAAAAGGTGAAGAGGATGAGGCTGTTGCGACAGTGATCGACACAGGAGTCAATCCACTACCCACCGCAACCTGCAGGATAGATGGAAGGCCAGAGATGGATGCTTCCTGCTCTGGGAAGTCTGACACCGTCACAAACATCCATCCAACAGATGAAGAAGCTGTTGAAAACTGGAGAGGCTTAGCGGTTCCACCCAAAAAGAGGAAGAGGAGTTCATACCTCTCTCCTTGTCCTGAATGGCTCCATGCAGATCCATCTGTGAGAGGGAAAAGACCAAAAGTGGACCTGTTGAAAAATGGAAACAATCAACAGCCTGTTAAACTCAGGAAATCAAGAATCTCTGTGCTTAACACATGTGCATTTGATGCTTTTTGTCAATGCTTATGTTGTGCTTACTGTGATAGTGTCACTTTTGAAAATATTGTTTGCAATGAGGATTCCAACAACCTCCTCCAGCTAGTGAAATCCATCACCACAAAGGGTCTGAATGCACAGGCCTACATACAGAGGGCAGAGCTGCTGAGCGAAATATTCAAAGCTGTCCGACTGAAGTCTGGTGCTCTCCAAATCGATGCACAATGCCACATCTCCACTATCATTGAAAAGTCAATGACAAAACGCACTTGTGTTTCATTAACAAAACAGTGCTCTTCACAGTACTGTGGTCTCAGCAAACAAGTAACAAGGGAAATTGCATTTGTTTGTACTTCTGTTGCTGTACTACAGGCTTCTGGCATGGCTCATCTTCAGACCGCAGTGGAAGAAGGCCTTGACCTTCCGGAGTCCCCCTGCCTCAGGCCGATCCAAAGTCCGTCACAGTGTCCCTCTACAATAAAGCCAGATACCTCAGAAAAAGTGCTCTGTGCAGGGAAAGTTTCTCACAGTTACAGTCTGGGAGAACTTATGTGGATTGACACTGACCTGGGAAGCAACTCCACAGAATTTCCTTTGAGTGAATTTCCCTCCAATCTGATGCTCCAGGGAAAGAGATTTACTTTACGGGCAGTCATTGCTTTTAGAGGAGGCTTAACCCAGGATGCTCTTGGGCATTATGTGGCCTACTGCAGGAGGTCTCCATGTGTCTGGGAGATGTATGATGACCTGAGAAGTGGATTGACAGCAGCGTCAGATAAAAACAAAATATGCCCACATGCTGTATTATACACAAAAGACTGATTGCACTATTTATATTTAATTTCACAAGTTAAATTATTTTGGTTGAACTTTTTGTATGCCACATACCCTTATTTTCCTACTCCTGTAAGGAGAAGGAAGTAGTGTGCTATTTTATGGAAGTTTGCACTCAAGTATATTATTTTGTGTGGTGTCTTTGGTTTGAAGACAGATTTAAACTTGTCAGTATTAAGTGTTTTTAAGTTTAAGTTTTTAAAGTTTTTTGTTTTTTTGTTAATGGATGTTCGATAGTACATAATTCAATTTCAAAAGTTAAATCATTTTGACTTAATGGAGTCATGAGTTTCCTCATACATAATAATAATAATAATAATAGTAGTAATTAAATGATATACACAGACACATAAATACACACACAGTAGCCTACCAGTCAAAAGATTTAAAAGGTTTATTTTTTAATGTTTCTCAAAGTTTAATGTTCCCTTATTTTCACTAAGGCTATATTTATTTTATCAAAAATACAGTAATATTGTGAAATATTATTCCAATGTAATACTGCAGTTTTATATGTGAATATATAGTAAAGTGTAATTTATTCCTGTAATCAAAGCTGAATTTTAGCATCATTAGTTCAGTGTCACACGATCCTTCAGAAAACATTCTAATATAGCTACGGATGTTATGAATTTGATGCTCAAGAAACATTATCAATGTTGAAAACAGTTGTGCTGCTTATTGTTCTTTTCTTCTTCTAAAAACCAATATATACAACAATTCAAAGATTTTGGTTAAGTGATATAAAATATAATACTTTTATATAGCAAGGAAGTAATAAATTAATAAAAAGTTGATCAACTTTGATCAAAATTAAGAACCTTTCTTAACTGAGCACCAATAATAATTGAGCATACAATCAACATTTTACTATGATTTCTAAAGAATCATGTGATATCGAAAACTGGAGTAGGTCTAATGATACATAAAATTCAGCTTTTACATCAGTCTAAATGACATTGTAATTATATTAAAACCGAAAATAGCTACTTTAAATTGTAATAATATATATGTTTCATCAAAAAAGTGAGCTGAAGAGACATAAAAAAAAGAAGAATCCAAACGTTTGACCCCTAGCCATAGCCAATAGGCCTTTACACACATAAACACAGCAAACAGATTATGGTGCGTGTATTTGTGAAATTTTCATATATGTTATAAACAAAACACAACATACAGTAAGTAAAAACACTAACCTTGAAGTTTGTGTTGCATCCACATCCTGTATCCGCAGTGTTCGTTAAAAGTTTTAAACGCACAGGATAACATAACCTAAGTGAATATTGTGATTTGGTTTGCCGATTCTTTAGGTCTTACCTTGTTACTTTAACTAGCCTACTATTAAAAAAAAGTGGGCTGGTGCACCGTCTATAATTCTCTCTCATTCAGTGTCTCGCCCATTCAGTTAATTGTGCACAAACGGAGCACAAACGAACGAGACTATTTTGGGAGAATTTGGAGCATGTGGGGGGCTGGTGACGTCATCAACAATAATTGAATGTCTAATATTTTAAAACCCGACACAGCACAAACGAAAATTTTACCGGCACAAACCAGCACAAACGAAGCACAAACGAACGAGACTATTTTGGGTGAATTTGGAGCATGTGGGGGGCTGAGTGACCTCAGAATGACCTAAAAATATTCTTTTAATATCTAAAAAACCGAAACAGCACAAACGAAACTTTTTACAGCACAAACCAGCACAAACGGAGCACAAACGAACGAGACTATTTTGGGTGAATTTGGAGCATGTGGGGGGCTAAGTGACCTCAGAATGACCACCTAATATTATTTTAATATCTAAAAAACTGAAGCAGCTCAAACGAAACCTTTTACAGCACAAACCAGCACAAACGAAGCACTAACGAACGAGACTATTTTGGGTGAATTTGGAGCATGTGGGGGGCTGAGTGACCTCAGAATGACCACCTAATATTATTTTAATATCTAAAAAACCGAAGCAGCTCAAACGAAACTTTTTACAGCACAAACCAGCACAAACGGAGCACAAACGATTGCGTCTATTTTGGGTGAATTTGGAGCATGTGGGGGGGCTGGTGACGTCATCGTCTATAATTCAATTTCCGATATTTCAAAACCCAACGCAGCACAAACGAAAATTGTACCGGCACAAACCAGCACAAACGAAGCACAAACGAACGAGCCTATTTTGGGTGAATTTGGATTATGAGGGGGGGCTAAGTGACCTCAGAATGACCTAAAAATATTCTTTTAATATCTAAAAAACTGAAACAGCACAAACGAAACTTTTTACAGCACAAACCGAGCACAAACGATTGAGCATAGTTTGACGACGTTTTGCGTTGGGTGGGGGGCCAACTTCACGCAGGTTACATACGCGACCTCCTGATCCCGTACACTCCATCCCGCTCACTCAGATCCTCTGACCAAAATCTCTTGGCTATCCCCCGCTCCAGACTTTCCATGCTGGGTGGCAGATCCTTCAGTGCCTTGGCCCCCTAACTCTGGAACAGCCTCCCTCAATCTCTTTGTGACTGTCCTTCACTTTCCCTCTTTAAAGCTCATCTCAAGACCTTTTTGTTTAATGACCATTTTTCCTCACCAAACTCATAGCTTCACACAGATTACTTGTCTTTGTTGTATTGTTTTGGTTGTTGCTGTTGTGATTACTGGCTTTTCCACTATGTAAAGCGACCTTGGGTTTGAGAAAGGCGCTATATAAAAAAAACATATTATTATTCTATTTTAATTAGTCCGCCAAAGTGAGCAATAAGAGTTGTTTTGAATCTGGATGTTACACATAGTATCAGACAAGGTGGAGTTACAATTAAGCTTTTTCACCTTTTCAGAAAGGAAATTTAAATGAATCTATTTAAATTATTGATATAATAGCACTGGCACTGTTTTTTTTGTTTGTTTGTTGTTTTACATCATGCTTGCGATACCTTTCACCACATGAACTGCATGGTAGGCAACAATCTCTGCAGGAAACTGCTTTCCACAAATTGGACAGGAGTCCTAAGGGCCAAGTGGTTATAAAGAGGTATATAAACTTAACAAACCTGAAACTGAAAATACTACAGTGGTATATGAACCGAAGAATAAAAGATACTGAAGTTTGTGATATCAGTCAGTGTCATTTTTTTTCTGGAATGCAGCTTTAATAATAACCTGAAACATCATTGATGGCTTATCACACAAATAAGGTCCGACTTCTGTCCTGCTGGCTGGTCTACTGTCTGGTCTGCTTCCTCTTCAGATTCATCTTTCTTTGAATATAAAATACAAAAAAAACAACTCTTTATAACAATGACTTGTCAGCTGAAAACTGAATTACACTAATGATTCAAACAAATCATAGCTGAGGACATGAAGTGTTATATTTATTTTATAAAACAACTAGAATTTAGAACACAACTTACATAATCTCAACAGGACTCAGTGTGGAACTGTACCAGGGGCAGAGGAATCAACTTGCCACAAGTCATGCATGCGTTTTTTTGGCATTCTTTCGAACTCTGCAGCATCAAATGGGAGTGGGGTGGTATCTATCTTTTCTTGAAGAGGGACAATGTATATTACATTTTTCCCATTGTTTGATTTAGACTTTAGGACTTTAGCAGTGTACCCTTCAGTGCCCTGGGGCAATGCAGTGGTTTTTCTTTGTCCACTGCCCCCTTTGAAAACATAAAACATTTTAGTAGCTCATTCAAATGACCTTTTCTTCCTTTGTATGATGATATTATTCAAGATGGCATACATTAAAATTGAATACAAAAAAAACGTTTGTGCTTAACTGATATATAACAGGTCTAGATACTTAACAGGTCTGGATGTTTTCTGTAACAAGAAAAAAACTCACCTGAAGCCTTTGTAAGCAGCCAACCACCAAGCTAATCTCTCATCTTGGGAAATTCTTCCAGCAGCACTCGACTTATCTGGAATAAATTTGCACTGCTGTCATTGTGAAAATATCAGTTCCACCATCTTTTCAGTCAATTGAAACAACTGCGGCATCAGTTAACATATAATCAATATCATCAATATATTGTCAGGATTTGGTATCTTTACAACCAGTGTTTTTATGTGTTGTATGAGGTGGAAAGCTAAATGATGACTGGGGCAGTTATCAGATAAAGTTAGATGTTGATGGTCTGTCTGATCTGTTCCAGCTGCAATAAAGGTTGTTTGGTTCACCCGCCAATCTGCATGGCACTGGCTTACAATGTACACTGATATTTGCAACAATAAAACTGATTTCATACACCTCCATAAACCAGGATTGACTGGAAGTCATTCCTGGTGTACAGAAGATGGTGTACAGTCCAGCTGTTGCAGATATCAATCTACAAAATCAAGACAGCAGTGACAGGCAGAGCAGGGGATAAATCAGACAAGATAAATGACAACTTGTATGGACAGAATGACAATGAAATCACTTAAAATGTAGTTACACAGTTCTGTTGCATGATCAAAGCAATTGTAAGACATTACAATATACAGATGTCAAAAACCACAACAGAAATCACATGATTTGAAACAGTAACTGAAAAACGTCTATGTCTTCAGAGTTTATTTTTTTTGTTATCTTTAAGGTTAACCCCTGTGTGATCCACATTTTCAGCCATATTTATGGTCCTCCTTCCAAGGCCTGCTTGCAAGAGCACTGCCTCATCCTTCTGGGTTTTGTCTGTGTTCTCAGGTTGCAGGCAGAACTGCAGTTCCATAAACTATACACGTGGAGTATCCGCTGACTTTCTTTTTCGTTTCTGGCCTCCAGAATACAAAGATGGGAAACATCTTGGAGGAGGCATAGACAGTTATTAATCAGTGAAAATCTAAATATCAAAGTACCATTTTTTTTAATGAATATAAAACGGTGTTGAGTTGTTGTTGTGTAAAACTGTTGCATTGTAACTGAGTATTTCTTCTTATTAAGTAAGGAATAATTGATGACGGGCCATTGAATTATTACAAAATATTGCACTGGAGTTAATTATTCCACTTTTACAACGGTTACCACACCTCAAAACATTGTTCATATATTAAATTTCAAGACATTTGTCAGGTTTTTGTCCTTAAAACGCTCTTGTGTGTAGGACTCATTTCTTACACATCTCATCCCAAGCCTCCATTGCTTTCTCAATTGTTTATGTTAACTTAAGACATAAATGACTCATTTTACTTGAAAATACATGTAACTTTGACTCATAGGTATGTGTATTTAACTGTTCAAGCTCAATTAGTTAAGCACTCAGTTCAGTTCTTACACAGTTCTCTGGGTTACATTTAATTAGACGTACTTAGGTATGTACTTGTGACACAGGACTTTTACAAATTACAGTCATGACTATATAGACACACGATTTGTCTCTGATGCCTAAACCACATCATTTTAATTGTCAAGAGTCGGAGGCTGCGTTCGGAATCGCATACTCAATGAGTAGGTACTTAATTTCAATGAGTATGTAGCAATGTTCAGGGAAGAAGGAGGCGGGAACCGGCGAACAATCAAAATCTAATTTATTTAAAATAAAACAAACAAACGAAAATACCGCCAGCAGCCCCTCGCGGACGACTGCTGGCTACCGAAAATAAATATAACTGCCAGCAGCCCCTCGCGGACGACTGCTGGCTAAAGTAAAATACAAAAACAAAACAACTAAAATACAGGCCTGTTCCTCTCTCGATCATCAACGTCGTCGCTCCTCCTTTATGCTTCCGCTCCTCCGTGAGAGATGCGAGACCGGTGTGCTTCACAGGTGTTGCTCATTAGCAATCGCACCACCGGCCTCGCGCCGTTCTCTCACGTCCCTCGGCCAGTGTTCGCCACAGAGTACTTACTTAACGAGCGCTAAAAGAGTAGGTACTTTATAGCCAAATCTCGTTGAGTATGAATGCGATCCGGACATCATCCGCCGTGTTGACGTTATCATGTGACCCACGACGCGTTAAATACACTTAAAAGATATGAACGACACATTTAATTCATCTATCTGTAAATATCTTGATGAAACAATTGCTCATTTTGTGGTATTGTTGAAGAAACAGCTGCCCATTTATTTTGTGAATACATTTAGGGTTGATTTAAGTTGTTATATTTTAAACCCTAATGTGACCCACAATTTTATCCTTATAACGATATCATTTTTTTATTAAGAAACCCCAAAATCGTCATCTTATGAATATGTTGTTAATTTCTTTATTTTATACCCTCTTTTTCTTGATGAATTTACCTCTCGTTTCATCCCTCAGACTTATAACAAAAAACTTTTTTTTATGTGTTATGAAGAACTATTTAAAGATTGCCTTGTTATTGTTCTTTTTTCCTGTGTATAAATATAATATTATGAAGTACACAAACCAATGATCTTTATGTTTTCTGTTTTGTCATTATTATTGTTCATTGTTAGATACAACTATGGGATCTTTCCATGATCTTGTATGTAATAAGTTAAAATGATATGAGCGACAGGTGCACTAACTCTTCATAACATCAGTAACTCGACAGCACAACCAGAACAGTTTTCCTCTGCGTGTGTAATGTCTGCACACAGGAGACGGGCCGATGGAGTGATGGAGGAGCTCATAAGGGCCAGTGGAGTGATGGAGGATCTCATAAAAGCAGGTGGAGTGATGGAGGATCTCATAAGGGCAGATGGAGTGATGGAGGAGCTCATAAGGGCCGGTGGAGTGATGGAGGATCTCATAAGGGCAGATGGAGTGATGGAGGAGCTCATAAGGGCAGATGGAGTGATGAAGGAGCTCATAAGGGCCGGTGGAGTGATGGAGGATCTCATAAGGGCAGATGGAGTGATGGAGGATCTCATAAGGGCAGATGGAGTGATGGAGGAGCTCATAAGGGCAGATGGAGTGATGAAGGAGCTCATAAGGGCCGGTGGAGTGATGGAGGATCTCATAAGGGCAGATGGAGTGATGGAGGAGCTCATAAGGGCAGATGGAGTGATGAAGGAGCTCATAAGGGCCGGTGGAGTGATGGAGGAGCTCATAAGGGCAGGTGGAGTGATGAAGGATCTCATAAGGGCAGATGGAGTGATGGAAGAGCTCATAAGGACAGATGGAGTGATGCACAAACATACAAAAGCAGTAATTTTAACAGCACAATGTAATTTGATTTATGTATTAAAAGTAACAAAAATGACCTTACTTTATATTTGAGTAAAATCCCTAAAACCTTTTTTTTCCCAACAAATGCTGCCATCCTCTTTCCTCGCAGGTCCTGCTCCACCACAACAGCTCTGCAGCAAATGCACACAAATCAAGAATCAGAAAAGTGTTGTAATTTATCCGTTTGAAACTTCAATAATTAAAATAAACTACAACTTAAGATTTAATAGATTTTGTTATCCATTTCTGTAGTATACTCACTCAAAGCCTTTGATCACAGCATTCAGCATCATCAGCCTCTCTCCACGGATACACACACACACGTGTTCTTCTGTCCCTGGAACATCCAGACAAGACTCATGTGACATCTGTGATTTATCTGCTCAATACTAGCCCACATGCTCAATACTAGCCCACATGCTCAGCCTACATGCTCAATACTAGCCCACATGCTCAATACTAGCCCACATGCTCAGCCTACATGCTCAATACTAGCCTTCATGCTCAGCCTACATGCTCAATACTAGCCTTCATGCTCGATACTAGTCTACATGCTCTATACTAGCCAACATGCTAAATACTAGCCTACATGGTCTATACTAGCCCACATGCTCTATACTAGCCTACATGCTCTATACTAGCCCACATGCTCAGAACTAGCCTACATGCTCTATACTAGCCTACATGCTCAATACTAGCCTACATGCTCTATACTAGCCTACATGCTAAATACTAGCCTACATGCTTTATACTAGCCTAAATGCTCTATACTAGCCAACATGCCCAATACTAGCCTACATGCTCTATACAAGCCTACATGCTCCATACTAGCCTACATGCTCTAAACTAGCCTACATGCTCTAAACTAGCCTAAATGCTCTGTACTAACCTACTTGCTCTATACTAGCCTACATGCCCAATACTAGCCTACATGCTCTATACTAGCCTACATGCTTTATACTAGCCTACATGCTCTATACTAGCCTACATGCTCAATCCTAGCCTACATGCTCTATACTAGCCTACATGCTCTATACTAGCCTACATTCTAGCCTACATGCTCAATACTAGCCTACATGCTCAATACTAGCCTACATGCTCTATACTAGCCTACATGCTCAATACTAGCCCACATGCTCTATACTAAATCCTCTATACTAGCCTACATGCTCTATACTCGCCTACATGCTCTAAACTAGCCTAAATGCTCTGTACTAACCTACTTGCTCTATACTAGCCTACATGCCCAATTCTAGCCTACATGCTCTATACAAGCCTACATGCTCTATACTAGCCTACATGCCCAATACTAGCCTACATGCTCTAAACTAGCCTAAATGCTCTGTACTAACCTACTTGCTCTATACTAGCCTACATGCCCAATACTAGCCTACATGCTCTATACTAGCCTACATGCTTTATACTAGCCTACATGCTATATACTAGCCTACATGCTCAACCCTAGCCTACATGCTCTATACTAGCCTACATGCTCAATACTAGCCTACATGCTCTATACTAGCCTATATTCTCAATACTAGCCTACATGCTCAATACTAGCCTACATGCTCTATACAAGCCTACATGCTCAATACTAGCCTACATACTCAATATTAACCTACATGCTTTATACTAGCCTACATGCTAAATACTAGCCTACATGCTTTATACTAGCCTACATGCTATATACTAGCCTACATGCTCTATACTAGCCTACATGCTCAATACTAGCCTACATGCTCAATACTAGCCTACATGCTCAATACTACCCTACATGCTCTCTACTAGCCTACATGCTCTATACTAGCCTACATGGTCTATACTAGCACTATTAGTATACGTACGTCTGAATCTCGCGAGAATTAGTAGGTCACCCAGGTAATTCTCGCCTACTCTTTTATGATTCGTACATACTTTTCGCTCACCTATTTTTTTCCCAACTGATTTGGGACACTGCAGGGCACATGGGAGTGAACTAACTATTCTTAAACTAAGTAAATAGTGATTTTATATTTCATGGAACATCAATTTGCAGTAATTTTGAATTTAAAACATGCTTTAAATCTCATTGTCTTTATAAAATGTTAATTGCTCTGCTCTGTGACTCACTGCAGCTCCCAATTATGCCTACTGGGCAATTAAAATACCTGTACTTTACTATGGTATTCCTATAAATGTTATCATCCACCAAAAACAAACCGAACCAAACCAAAAGAAAGAAAAACATTGTACACATTTGATTTGATATGATACTGACCTGTGAAGACCCACCCTGTTCAGTCATTTTTCTAGAAGGTAAAGCAGAAGAGAATATAAGGAATACATTGTTTAATATGAGAGTATCTTTAATTATTAGACGATTGAATAGCAAACTTAACAGTACAGATAGGCTAGGCTAGCATTAGCGTTAGTGTAACTTAACGTTAACGTTAGGCTACTTACATTTCGTGAAACAATAAAGGCTAACCCAACTAAGAAACAATGATTACTAACTTAGCTGACCAGCGCACATATCAAAACTACTTAAATAAATGTATAACGGTGATTGATTGCAGGGGGGAGATAAGAAAAAAAACATACCTTTATTGGTCCTTCACATCGCCAGCTCGGGAAGATGGTCAATGTTTTTTTCACCCCCCTTTCTCCGTCGCGCGCCGGCGGCTCAAACGAGCTCTTCTGATTGGCCGAAATTCTGTGCTCTCTGAACAGGGCCTGTCGCTGGCTGCCTCACAGATGCACAAATCACTTTTGCTCCACATTTCTAGAGTATATGGTGCAAAAGTGAGAGTGCGCAGAACTTGTCATTTGAAGGCGAAAAAACTGTGTTTGAGATTCGTAGCAGCAGATTCAAGCAGTTGTAGTAATTGGACTTGGGATTGTGTTAAAAAACTATCCAAGAAAGTAATGTATTTGTGACCAGATATTCTGCAAGTGTGCAACTCTCATTGTATGGATTCACATATTAATTTGCGGGTGTGCAAAATTTCTCCGTGACTTCACATTTTTGATACGGGTGTGTGAATGCGTTTTGCACCATATTCACTGCAGCAATAGTAGCAAAAAAATGTGAGCATATGAGTTTCTTCATGTGTGATTTGTAGAATAGGATTTGTGTACCCGCAGTGAAGAATGTGTTGAGGTGTAACTGTTGTGTTGTGTTTGTAGGAGAGAATTTATTTTTACAAGTTTACAACTCCTAAAATATTTTTCTCTGTGACTTCAAATTTATTGATACACATTGTGTGGGTATGCTGCTCTCACATGTGTTCAGTAGTTTTGCACCAAAAATACCTCCATAGATAACGCTCATTCACATTAGTGTTTGTCTCATCATTCATTAAACATACCAGTTTTGTATGACCTTACTTCCCACAAGTAAAACTGAACCAAAGAGACTTCTTTCGAAAAGACACCAACAGCCTTGTTCATCCTTGATGCGGACACAATGTTACAAGCACCAATTTTGCTGCTGATCGCAACTAGACAATCCTCAAATATTTCGAGGAGCAACGAATCAAGCTGATGTAGTAAGTTATTTATTCTTAAGTGCTTTGTTCTAATCGCGATATTGAATAGTGTCTGTAAACCCCAAAAAGACTGTTTAAATATGAATTGTGTCTGTGTGTGAATGATGAATGAAAGGCACAGACGTGCGCGCTGTTGTTTTCAGCTGTACAGCATGCATTTCACACTCACATAAACACAATATGTTACAGACTAATTATGAATGTTTAGACAAGATTTCGTTGATTTCGAAAGACTACTGCCACATTAAATAAGCTTTTGTTCGCCAATTTCTGCTCATGTTACCTTTGAAATATGTATACTTTTTACAAAGAAAGATTACACTTGAAATATTGTTAAAATTGTAATTGTAACCTTTTTGTTGTGTTTTATTAGTGACAAATTTGGGGAGAGGATACATATTCCCAAACTTTCGGAAAATACAGTATGATAATTAACTGCACAATTACTAGAAATGTCTACCTTGGATATTATACAATTTGCATGCATACAAAATATGTGGATAAAGACAAATTTTTTCAAGATGTTTCCAACTCTAACTTTGAAACAATTCAGTAGAATATATATATTTTGAGCGTGGCATGGTTGTTGGTGCCAGACGGGCCGGTCTGAGTATTTCACAATCTGCTCAGTTACTGGGATTTTCACGCACAACCATTTCTAGGGTTTACAAAGAATGGTGTGAAAAGGGAAAAACATCCAGTATGCGGCAGTCCTGTGGGTGAAATGCCTTGTTGATGCTAGAGGTTAGAGGAGAATGGCCCGACTGATTCAAGCTGATAGAAGAGCAACTTTGACTGAAATAACCACTCGTTACAACCGGGGTATGCAGCAAACTATTTGTGAAGCCACAACACGCACAACCTTGAGGCGGATGGGCTACAACAGTAGACGACCCCACCGGGTACGACTCATCTCCACTACAAATAGGAAATAGAGGCTACAATTTGCAAGAGCTCACCAAAATTGGACAGTTGAAGACTGGAAAAATGTTGCCTGGTCTGATGAGTCTCGATTTCTGTTGAGACATTTAGATGGTAGAGTCAGAATTTGGCGTAAACAGAATGAGAACATGGATCCATCATGCCTTGTTATCACTGTGCAGGCTGGTGGTGGTGGTGTAATGGTGTGAGGGATGTTTTCTTGGCACACTTTAGGCCCCTTAGTGCCAATTGGACATCGTTTAAATGACACGGCCTACCTGAGCATTGTTTCTGACCATGTCCATCCCTTTATGGCCACCATGTACCCATCCTCTGATGGCTACTTCCAGGAGGATAATGCATCATGTCACAAAGCGCGAATCATTTCAAATTGGTTTCTTAAACATGACAATGAGTTCACTGTACTAAAATGGCCCCCACAGTCACCAGATCTTAACCCAATAGAGCATCTTTGGGATGTGGTGGAACGGGAGCTTCGTGCCCTGGATGTGCATCCCACAAATCTCCATCAACTGCAAGATCCAATCCTATCAATATAGGCCAACATTTCTAAAGAATGCTTTCAGCACCTTGTTGAATCAATGCCACGTAGAATTAAGGCAGTTCTGAAGGTGAAAGGGGGTCAAACACAGTATTAGTATGGTGTTCCAAATAATCCTTTAGGTGAGTGTATATATATATGTGTGTGTGTGTGTGTGTGTGTGTGTGTGTGTGTGTGTGTGTGTGTGTGTGTGTGTGTGTGTATGTGAGTGTGTGTGTGTGTGTGTGTAGCTTCTTTTGTCCTCGCATTCTTTGGTATGTCCTCGCATTCTTTGTCCTCGCACCCCCCCCCCCCCCCATATTGCCTTTCCAAACAAAAAATGTCTTAAAATTTTTAAATCAATGTATTGTTTTGTGTAAATGATTAGGCAGGATGATTTTCAGATCATTTTGAAGCAAAAATTCTAGGCAACGTCCATTAGTCAAAAGTCTTGTGGACACATATTTAGTATGTATGGATTAAACGGGAAAGGCCACTTCTTGGTTTTGTGCCGGACCTACGACGAAGGCTTTGCGTACGAAAGCAGAGAGGCAGATTACACACAAAACAGGTGGCAAAGAGTCATCAACTATATGTATACAAGTATACCTGTGCTTAGCGTTTCTGCAAAAGAGCCACGCTAATTCAAATAAGAGTGATATAAAATGGTTTGAATCCCACTACGGCATCTACAGGCCTAAAAGTTCCATTTTGCCCAAGCATCAGCCTCTGATGTTGCAGAACGTGACATCAAGTACTATGTGAGTAAATGGCCAGATATGAAGTGGTTGATTTAAGGCCGGTTGCGTCATCGCGGCGCAACAAAGGCTACCCTGATTCAAAAGCAACGCCAAATGCACCCTTCGTTTCCCCGTGAAAGGAAGGATACATAAATGGATCCTTAGCAGCCTATCCTGCCCCTTAAGTCATTTCGCGCCGGTGACGACAGCATTTTTACAATAAAAAAAACGACGGATGATTGTTCTTGTCGCCTAACAACTGTGACAGCTACCAATGAAGAGCGGGAGTAACATTTGAACTGCACTTTTTTATAGTCAATTGGGTTTTATATTCACGCTGCACAAAGCCCAGGTAGTCACACCTGTGGGGAAAAAATAATCCATGGCAATGGTTGTGCAACCCGTCCCCTCAGTTTATAAACTGTAGGCTACTCACAAATTCTTAAACCGTTACCTCGGTTTAACAAATCGTGCCCACGATGATTCAACCAGGCCTCCTGTTTAGGTGTGGGATGCTTTGCATTGTGTTTTACAAGTTCGCACTTACAAATAAGTCCGATAGAATAAATGCGTATTTGGCGTGCTGTCGGAGGAGAGGGCTCCGGGATTGGTATTCGGCCCGAACCCAGAGTACTCCCCCGTATTCCTGGCTGTGAAAGAATAAGCCAAGAGTGAGGAGTCGGGTGGTGGAGGGATGCTGAAACTGTCCAGGAATGTTAGGTGAGTTGACAGAGAGAATATATATGCTTCCTCTCGTGCTGATAGGGTAGACATGGTAATTGTTTGATGACAAGTTGATTGGAATGATTATTTGAACGTGCTCCTCCCGAACTTTGTTTATGAAACATCATTTAAACTGATTTTTCTAAAAAATGACATGTAGGCTTGTATATTTAAAGTCCATTTTTTTTGGGAGAAAAAAGCTCAGCATAATAGAATAAGCAAAAAAAAAACTTCACATTTAAAAAAGAAATATAACACAAACACAAGGTTAGGTTATATAAAAAATAAAACATTCACAAATTATTTTATGATTAACATATTACTGTCTTCAGTGAACTCATATGTAGTTATAATTATAAACCCAAAATAATAATAATAATCATTAATATTACATTTAGGCTACATTTAGAAGCCGCTTTTATCAAAAAAGGAACAAAGCAATTTGTCAAATGTCGGTCATAATACAGGGCTATCATAAATAAACACAAGATTTTGACGCATATCCAAGTGTTTGTGCGGAGTGTGGAGCGCGCACTGCATGGCACGGAGGCGCGGGCGTGAACACTTGCAACTTAAAGTACTCTATCATTTCTGGTCATACAGAACAGAATAATATATCATTCGCAACTACTTTTATTTGTGCAAAAACGAATGAACGCAAAAGTACATGGATCCAAGACTATCAAACTTTTTCTACAAATACATTATTTGAAATATTTAATAATATAAGGTCTGTGTACGTTTGCGTCCATTCGTTTTTCTTTTTTTAACCCGTAATTGAAAAACGAAAAATTAACGGTTGTTGTAGCCTATTTTAAAATGCAAAGTTGAACACCAAAATTTGAACTGTACACACCAAATGCGTATTTTCAGATTTTTGTTAATGACTTTTTCCCCCTTTATTAAAAAAATTGAAATATTCACAAATTAATATGGAAAAATTTTGATTGTACTGGTTTTCTAAGGCCAAATTAGAACCTGGAAATTATATTCGAATTTGTTCGCTTAAAAGTGGTCATTTCAAGCTTTGTATAGGTATATATTTTGTTTCAGTTCATTTTTGATACGCGCTCCAGTTCACGGAGATCATGAAAGAGCGTCTGATTGTTTTATTTTTTATTTGTTTTGTTTGTAAATAATTGGAATCTGTTCTGGGAGCGACCTAGGCTCTACCGTGCTGATGGCCTGCACCCCAGCAGAATCGGAGCGGCTGTTCTGTCGGACAACATCTCCAAGACGTTACACACCATATGACTAGGAAGTCAAAGTCCAAATCACAGTCTTTGCTGTCCCAACTTAATTGATATCATAAGTAGTGTAGAACATTATATAGAAATTGTGTCTATTCCTCGTTTAGTGAGGCCAAACAATAAATCTACTGTAGGATCTAGGAAAAATCTAATTGTAATTAAACCAGAAAATCTCAATATCAGTGAACAAAAACAATTTCTAAAGCTAGGTCTTCTAAACATTAGATTGCTCACACCTAAGTCAGTTATTGTAAATGAAATGGTCACAGATAATAGTTTTTATGTATTTTGCCTTACTGAAATCTGGCATAAACCAAATGATTATTTCGGTCTAAAAGAGTCTACCCCACCAGGATACTGTTATAAGCATGAGCCCCATCTGATCTGGTCGTGGCGGCAGTGTTGCAACAATCTATAGAGATATTCTAAATGTTACTCAGAAAACAGGTCACAGGTTTAATTCGTTTAAAGTACTTGGGCTAAATATTACGCTCTCAGATGTAAGAAAGAAATCCCTATTATCTCTAGCCTTGGCTGCTGTATATAGACCTCCAGGGCCCTATGCTGATTTCCTAAAAGAGTTTGCAGACTTTCTCTCAGATCTATTGGTCAATGTCGATAAAGCAATAATTGTTGGAGATTTTAACATACACGTAGATAACACAAATGATGCGTTAGGGGCTGCGTTTACAGAATAGTTAAACTCCTTTGGGGTCAAGCAAAACGTCAGTGGTCCCACTCATCGTCTAAATCATACACTAGATTTAATTATACCTTATGGAACCAATCCAACTGATATAGATATTATACCGCAAAGTTATGATGTCACTGATCATTACATGGTAACTTGCATATTACATACTGCTGAAATTTGTCATGTTGTGCCACGTTATCAACCAGGCAGAACAACCCTTCCAACCACTATAGATAGATTCTCAAATAGCTTACCTGATCTATCTCAGCTGCTAAGTGAACCCAAACAAACAGATGAACTAGACAAACTAACTAGCACTATGAGCACCATTTTCTCTAGTTCATTAGGAATTGTTGCACCAATTAGATTAAAAAAGGTTAGAGAGAACATTAAGCGCCATGGTACAACAGTGCTACACATGCTATCAAGAGAGAAACTCGTAACTTATAGCTTAAATGGAAACAAACTAATTTAGAGGTCTTTAGAATCGCGTGGAAAGACAGTATGTCACGTTATAAAAAGGCTCTAAAAGCAGCCAGGGCTGAGCATCTCCGCAAACTAAAATAACCAAAATAATTCAAGGTTTTTATTTGAACAGAAATAAATAGTGGCCAGACTAACAAATAAACAGACATCACCTGAGCAAAATATTCCATCACAGTGTAGTAGTAATGATTTTATGAATTTCTTCACTGAGAAAATAGAAAGCATCAGAAACACAATGTCACGGTGGGTAAATCCTATGTCTCATTCATGTCTCGTGTTTCTGTTGTTTCACGTGTGTGTGTGCTGATTAGAGGGGCGTGGCTGCTCATCAGAGCTCATTCAGTATCACTCATCACCAGCTGCAGTCTATCATCCCGGTCTATTTAATCTCACCCATTTCTCATCTCCATTGTCAGATCGTTGTTTGTGATGTCCGGTGTTTGTTCCTGCTACGTTCCAGTATCCTTCGTTGTTCCTGTCTGTTCCCTGTGGATGTTCTGGATTCGTCTTGTTGATCGTCACCTCACTTCACCTGCACTGTATCCATCTGACCATCGAGTCCCTGCGCCACTTATCTGCCTGTCTGCGGATCGTGTACTGAGTTCTCTACCTTGCCTGCCTGTGGACTATGTTCTGAGTTTTCCAATAAATATTGTTACTTGCAATTGCTTCCGTAGTTCTTACGTTACAGAACGATCTGACCAGAAATGGAAGCAGCGAGTGACAATCCTGAGACGTTGGAGGATTTCGTCAATAACAGCAGACGGCGGATGGAGAATCAAGAGAGAAATATCAACGACACCGCTCGCGCTGTTCAGGCGTTAGTGCCGCAGGTGTCCGGGCTCACCCAGCAAGTCCAACAGCTGCGTATTCCCGCTGCGCCGGTCCCACCGCCGATTCCCCAAATACCACCAGTGGACCCCTCCCAGTCGGAACCACGATTACCAGCCCCAGAGACATACTCAGGTGAACCCAATTTTTGTCGAGCTTTTCTAACTAGATGCTCCATGCATTTCTCTCTCCAGCCCAGAACCTTCCGGGAGGAAAGAACTAAAGTGGCTTTCGTGCTAACGCTGCTGACTGGGATAGCAGCACTATGGGGAACGGCGGTGTGGGAAAACCAGGAAGACTGCTGCACCTCGTTCCAAGCGCTCTCCGACGAAATGAAACGGGTCTTCGACCGTGCCTTGGGAGGCAGAGAAGCGGCCAGATTGCTGGCCGAGTTACGTCAAGGACATCGATCCGTATCGGACTACTCAATCGAGTTTCGGACCCTGGCGGCGGAGAGCCAATGGAACGAGGAGGCGCAGTGGGATATGTTCCTGCATGGGTTGGCTGACCGCGTCCAAAAGGAGATTTATGCCATGGACTTACCACCGAAACTTAACGATTTAATCGCGCTAGCACTGAGAGTGGACGCCAGACTGTCTCGTGTGGAGCGAAGAGGACCCAACTACCGTTCTTCGGTGGAATCGGAGCGTCACCGTGCTGGAGGTGGGGACGCGGTCAGCCCCGTCTACGATCCCGAGCCCATGCAGGTAGGTCGAGCCCGGCTTTCCCGGGAGGAGAGGGAAAGGCGGAGATCCCAGGGCCTTTACTTGTACTGTGGAGGAGCGGGACACTTTGCCTACAATTGCCCGTTAAAAAGGCCCAGCCCGGTAGTAAGTATGAGGCTACTATCGGGTGGGATCTCCGCCGAGAAGACCTCATCGACATCGACTCTCCTTCCGGTTAGACTCCGATGGTCCAACCG
Organism: Meda fulgida; assembly: GCA_030578275.1. Classification (NCBI taxonomy): domain Eukaryota; kingdom Metazoa; phylum Chordata; class Actinopteri; order Cypriniformes; family Leuciscidae; genus Meda; species Meda fulgida. Next base: position 3,472,980 of record CM060630.1, on the reverse strand, counting down.
CCGTCACGATTGTCATGCACTTCTGGACTCGGGCGCCGAAGGCAACTTCATGGATCACAACTTTGCACTCAAGCACCAAGTTCCCCTCAAACCACTCACCCATCAGATTGCAGTGCACGCCCTCAACGGTCAGAAACTCCCCACCATATCTCTGGTTACTGAAGATATCATCCTCACCACACCAGGCAATCACTCAGAAACCATCTCATTCTACATCCTGGACACTCAGCTTGCACCCATAGTTCTTGGTCACCCATGGCTCACTCGGCACAATCCCAGAATAGACTGGCAACTCAGATCCGTAGCGGCTTGGAGCAGCTTTTGTCATAAGTCCTGTCTTGTCTCTGCTTGTCCGTCTGTTTCTGTTCATGTGTTACAGGAGGAGACAGTGGATTTATCTAACGTGCCCACGGAGTATCAGGATCTGAAGGAGGTGTTCAGTAAGTCTCGGGCTGATTCTCTCCCTCCACATCGTCCCTATGACTGTGCTATAAAATTATTGCCAGGTACGTCTCCGCCTAAGGGCAAATTATATTCACTCTCTGTCCCAGAGAGAGAGGTCATGGAGAAATACATTTCTGATTCTCTAGCAACAGGGTTCATCCGCCCTTCCTCTTCTCCTGCAGGGGCGGGGTTCTTTTTTGTGGGAAAGAAGGATGGATCGTTGCGACCTTGTATTGATTACCGGGGGCTGAACAGCATCACGGTAAAGAATACATATCCTTTGCCATTGATGTCTTCAGCTTTCGAGAGGTTGCAAGGAGCATCCGTCTTCACGAAATTGGATTTAAGAAATGCTTATCATTTGGTTCGCATTAGGGAGGGGGATGAATGGAAGACAGCATTTAACACCCCTAGGGGGCACTTTGAATATTTGGTCATGCCTTTCGGCTTGTCCAATAGCCCAGCGGTCTTCCAAGCACTTGTCAACGACGTGTTGCGAGACATGAACGATCAATTCATATATGTCTACCTGGATGATATATTGATTTTTTCATCGTCTCTCCAGGAACACGTGCAACACGTACGACAGGTGCTTCAGAGGTTGTTAGAGAATGGGCTTTTTGTCAAGGCGGAGAAATGCGTGTTTCATGCACAGTCTGTTCCTTTCCTAGGTCACATCATCTCGGTTGAGGGAATGCGCATGGATCCTGACAAGGTTAAGGCTGTGGTAAATTGGCCAAGTCCTGATTCCCGTAAGGCCCTGCTGAGGTTTCTGGGGTTCGCCAATTTTTGCCGGCGTTTTATTCTCAATTTCAGCCGACTAACCGCGCCTCTAACTGCCTTGACCTCCCCCAGAACGACGTTCAGGTGGTCAGACGCAGCAGAAGCTGCGTTTGCCAAACTGAAGAGCTGCTTCGTTTCAGCTCCCATCCTGATAACCCCTGATCCATCACGTCAGTTCGTGGTGGAGGTCGATGCGTCAGAGGTGGGGGTAGGTGCAGTGTTATCCCAGCGCTCTCCGTCAGACGACAAGATGCACCCTTGCGCGTTTTTTTCCCATCGTTTGTCCCCTGCCGAAAGCAATTATGACATTGGCAACAGAGAGTTGTTGGCAGTCAAGTTAGCATTGGAAGAGTGGCGTCACTGGTTAGAAAGGTCGGGGGTACCTTTTATCCTCTGGACCGATCACAAGAATTTGGAATACATTCGTACGGCTAAAAGACTCAATTCCAGGCAGGCTCGGTGGGCTCTTTTTTTTTACTTTACTCTCTCGTACCGCCCGGGTTCCAAAAACATCAGACCCGATTCTTTATCGCGCATTTTTGACCGTTCCGATCACCCGTCTACTCCCGAGTGCATTTTACCTGAGAATCTATTCATCTCTACACTCACATGGGAGGTCGAATCGAAGGTCAAGAAGGCCTTAGAAGGGGTAACGCCTCCGACTCGTTGCCCACCGAACCGGTTGTTTGTGCCGGAGAGTTTACGGTCCAGCGTTATTCAGTGGGGTCACTGTTCCAATTTGGCTTGTCACCCAGGAGTCAATCGTACTATGTTTTTAGTCAAGCAACGATTCTGGTGGCCTCTCATGGCTTGTGATGTTCGCAGTTTTGTATTGGCTTGCTCAGTTTGTGCCACAGGTAAAACTTCCAATCAATCTCCGGACGGGTTACTCCAACCGCTGCCGGTGCCTTCGAGACCCTGGTCCCATATCGCACTAGATTTTATTACCACCCTCCCAGGGTCACACGGTAGTTTTGACCGTGGTGGACCGGTTCTCGAAGGCGGCCCATTTCATTCCCTTGCCCAAATTACCCTCAGCCAAGGAGACAGCGGTCATTGTCGTTGACCACGTCTTTCGGATTCATGGCCTCCCGACAGACGTGGTTTCTGACAGAGGACCCCAATTTGTATCCAAATTTTGGAGAGAGTTTTGTAAACTTCTGGGGGCGACTGTGAGTCTGTCCTCTGGGTTCCATCCCCAGAGCAATAGTCAAACTGAGCGAGCCAACCAGGATTTGGAACGAACGTTGCGATGTTTAGTGTCAAAGAATCCTTCCTCGTGGAGTCAGCAACTTTCTATGGTGGAGTACGCCCACAATACGTTGCCAGTGTCATCCACGGGCCTATCACCATTTGAGTGTAGTGTAGGTTACCAGCCACCAATTTTTCCTAGTCTGGAATCCGAAGTCGCGGTCCCCTCCGCCAACGCCTTCGTCCAGAGGTGTCATCGCACTTGGACGAGAGCCCATGAGACTCTACTCCAAGTGGGGGCGCGCACCAAGGCCGAAGCCTCCCGTATACGTCGTCGGTTCTAAAGTGTGGCTTTCTACCAAGGATATTCCTCTCCGTTCCGTTTCGAATAAACTTGCACCTAAATTCATTGGCCCGTTTTCTGTCACCAAAATCATTAGCCCGGTGACAGTCCGCCTGAATCTTTCTCCAGTGTACAGGAGAATCCATCCCGTCTTTCATGTTTCTAAAATTAAGCCCGTCTTTTATGCTTGCATTAATCCGCCAGTCCCGGTCCCCCCCCCCCGCCGCGCCTCGTAGATGGGGAATCCACATATTCGGTTAATCGTATTCTGGACTCGAGACGGAGGGGACGCGGATTACAGTACTTGGTGGACTGGGAAGGTTACGGCCCGGAGGAGAGAAGTTGGGTGCCAGCTAGAGACATTCTGGATCACTCTCTTATCGATGATTACAATCGACAGGTAAGGGAGTCGGGGAACCCCAGGAGGCGTTCCTAGGGAAGGGGGTACTGTCACGGTGGGTAAATCCTATGTCTCATTCATGTCTCGTGTTTCTGTTGTTTCACGTGTGTGCTGATTAGAGGGGCGTGGCTGCTCATCAGAGCTCATTCAGTATCACTCATCACCAGCTGCAGTCTATCATCCCCGGTCTATTTAATCTCACCCATTTCTCATCTCCATTGTCAGATCGTTGTTTGTGATGTCCGGTGTTTGTTCCTGCTACGTTCCAGTATCCTTCGTTGTTCCTGTCTGTTCCCTGTGGATGTTCTGGATTCGTCTTGTTGATCGTCACCTCACTTCACCTGCACTGTATCCGTCTGACCATCGAGTCCCTGCGCCACTTATCTGCCTGTCTGCGGATCGTGTACTGAGTTCTCTACCTTGCCTGCCTGTGGACTATGTTCTGAGTTTTCCAATAAATATTGTTACTTGCAATTGCTTCCGTAGTTCTTACGTTACACACAATTGTAAATGTACAATCTTTTATGGTGTCTTATGATTCAGCCTCAATTATTGCCCCTCAAGAATAAATACACCGCTTCACAACTATAGGACAGGAAGAGCTAAATAAACGTATCATTGCATCTAAACCAACAACATGTTTATTAGATCCAATACCCACTAAACTACTGAAAGAAGTGTTACCTGTAGTGGAAGAGCCTCTTCTCAATATTATTAACTCATCTTTATCTTTAGGTCATGTTCCAAGAACGTTCAAGCTGGCAGTTATAAAACCTCTCATTAAGAAACCGCAATTAGATCCAAATAACCTAGCAAATTACAGACCCATTTCAAATCTTCCATTTATGTCTAAAATACTAGAAAAAGTTGTGTCCGCTCAATTGTGCTCTTTCTTGCAAGAAAATGATATCTATGAAAAGTTTCAGTCAGGATTCAGACCCCATCATAGCACAGAAACGGCGCTAGTTAAAATTACAAATGATTAACTTTTAGCTTCAGACCAAGGCTGTATCTCAATACTAGTTCTACTCAATCTTAGTGCTGCGTTCGACACTATAGATCATAAAATACTCAGGGACAGACATTAAGCTGGTTTAGATCGTACTTATCAGACCGTCCCCATTTTGTCTGTTTAAATGGGGAAAAATCGAAGATAACGTCAGGAGACTATGGAGTGCCGCAAGGATCGGTGTTAGGCCCTCTGCTATTCTCAATATATATGCTGCCACTTGGTAATATTATAAGAAAACATGGAATTCATTTCCACTGTTATGCTGATGACACTCAATTATATATTTCATCACGACCAGATGAAAACACAAACTCATCTAAATTGACAGAGTGTCTTAAAGATATAAAATGCTGGATGACGTGTAATTTCCTGCTATTAAATTCAGATAAAACAGAGGTATTACTTATTGGTCCAAAAAACTACCAACAAAACCTCTTACAATACAACTTTAATCTAAAAGGATGTCCAGTTACTTTATACACTACAGTAAAAGACCTGGGTGTTATACTAGACCGCAACTTGTCTTTTGAAAATCATATTTCATTTGTTACAAGAACAGCATTTTTCCACCTTAGAAACATTGCTAAGCTACGTAACATGCTATCTGTTTCTGATGCAGAAAAGTTAGTTCATGCATTCATGACCTCGAGACTAGATTACTGTAATGCTTTATTAGCTGGTTGTCCTGCACCCTCAATAAATAAGCTAAGGTTAGTCCAAAATGCAGCCGCTAGAGTTCTTACTAGATCAAGAAAATGTGATCATATAACACCTATTTTATCATCTCTACACTGGTTACCTATTAAGTTCCGTATCAATTACAAAGTATTACTACTGACTTATAAAGCCCTAAATGGTCTAGCTCCTGTGTATTTAATGGACCTTCTATCGCCCTACAATCCGTTGCGTTCTTTAAGATCACTAAATTCAAGGCTTCTGGTCATTCCTAGGATATCTAAGTCCACTAAAGGAGGGAGGGCGTTCTCACATTTAGCTCCTAAACTCTGGAATAGCCTTCCTGATATTGTTCGAGGATCAGACTCGCTGTCCCAGTTTAAAACTAGATTAAAGACGCATCTCTTTAGCCAAGCATTCACATAATGCTTACCTTTTATACTACTGTTGAATCAGATCGAATGCATTAATATGATGAACAGCAGCTATGCTAATTATTTCCTATCTGGTTTTCTGCTGTTATCTCGGGACGCGAGTCCTGAGGTAAATGGCGTTCGTAGCTCCAGATCGGATCCAGCCTCTCATGGAGACTTCAGATGCCCTCAACACTTGCGATGAGATGACTAAACGCCTGTGAAGAGACGACTCAACGCCGGCGATATGTTATGCCCTAAATTAATACATGATTAACTAAATGTACTTTTTCCATGTACATTCCTGATATGCACTTTCTGTAAAGCTGCTTTGAAACAAAATGTATAGTGAAAAGTGCTATACAAGTAAATTTGAATTGAATTGAATTGAATTGAAAAATATTCTCACCATATTCATATTCATCATTTATATTGTCCATTTATGCTACATAATAAAAAGAATACCCAAACCGGTAACACTTTATAATAACTGCACGCTATTAATCATTAGTTAAGCATTAGTCAACAGTTAATTCATAATTTAAACATCATTAATAGACATTAATAAGCAGTTTATAAATACAGCTATAAATGCTTTATTCTTGATTTAAAAGTATATCTATAATGTGTTTAATAATTGTATTTTCATACTTTATTAATTATCAATTTATCATTTCTAAATGAAGTATTGCATTATTTATAAACCAGTAAATGCTTTATTAACATGCATTTATACTGTAATTCAGGGTTAATTCGGGTAGTTATAAAGCATTTAGTAGTGGTCAGTTAACTATTTTGTGAGCTCATCTAAAGTGAGGACTATTCATGCCTTGTAAAGCATTTACAAAGGAGATTTAAAGGCTGTTGATATTTCTATGTTCTGTATCACTGTGTTGTGTTTGTTTAATTTTTCTGTTTAGAGGATAAATGAGTCTTTAAATCTCCTTTATAAATGCTTTACAAGGCATGAATAGTCCTCACTTTAGATGAGCTCACACACACAGTTAACTGACCACTACTAAATGCTTTATAACTACCTGAATTTACTCCATGTACTTACACTTTCTAAATGATCTTATGAACCACTGACAACTCTTAAATAACTGGTTTGTAAATAATGCTATACTTCATTTAGAAATGATTAATTTATCATTAACAAAGTATGAAAATACAATTATTAAACACTTTATAGATATGCTTATAAATCAAGAAAAAAGCATTTATAGCTGTATTTATGAACTGCTTATTAATGTCTATTAATGTTTTATAAATTATTAATTAACTGTTTACTCATGCTTAACTAATGATTAATAGCGTGCAGTTATTATAAAGTGTTACCCACTAGCCTACAAAATCGCATCGAGGTAAGATATAAGTGAACATTTGAACCTTTATGTCTATGTAGCTATGTTTTCTTTTCATTACATTATTTAGGGCTACGCAAGTTAACACAGCCCGGTCTCATGAAACTGCGTATCTATACCATGAATTTAATTTCTCGTGCCATTTATACGCTAAGAATAGTTTTTATGTGTATTTGATATGCAGTTTTTGCGTGCATATGATACACACTTTATATCGTGTAATATGCACGCACTCCACACCCTAATCCTACCCAAGGGGTTTACAGTGCGTAGCATATGCACGCAAAAAAAATTTTTTTGGCCGTATAAATGGTACGAGAAATGAAATTTGTGGTAGCCTATAGATACGCACTTTTATGAGATCGTTGGTTTAAGGTAAAATCTGGCAGATCATGAAGCAGCTTCTGAATTGGGACGCAGGAAGCCAGCTCTGGCCATGATCTTGGCTAAGCAGAAAATACATGACTGAAACATCCTCACCATGTCCTCCAGCAAAATATAAAACAAAAAAATGACAATAGCCAATTCTGGCTCCATAGCTGTTTATTCAATTATAACAAGTGAATTATCAAGGCAGAATGGCAGCTGTACTCTCGCACCGTTGCTTGGCGCCAGGAGGGGTAATCGGGAACACCTGGTTGCGCAATTAGGAAATCCTACGAAGGCTACATGGTGTGTCCTTCGAAGGACAAAAAGAATGCAACCTTCTAAGTCCGCGGCCTTCGAAGGATGCAGCCTTCACATTGGGACACAGCTAAAGAAAAGCAGCAACAGCAAACAGAGTCAGAGAACCCTTGAACTCATACTAAAGGTGAGAGGGCTCGTCCGGGATTTGAACCCAGGACCTCTCGCACCCGAAGCGAGAACCATACCCCTAGACCAACGAGCCTCGTTGAAAAGTACAATTTCGGCAGGGTTACACAAATTCAGTGAAGTTCATCTCAAAGACAGAACCCGACCTGGTGTTGAGATACTAAAGTGTCACATACTAGTTTTGAGTTTGGCACAGCGCTCCAAATGACGGAGCCAAACAGCTGCTCCTGCTGAAACTGCTGGGCTCGTACGGGATTTGAACCCGGGACTTCTCGCACCCGAAGCAAGAATCATACCCCTAGACCAACAAGCCTGACCGAAGAAAGATTGCCGACCTGGCAACTTCTTGAGATACTAAAGGGTCGCATACTAGTTTTGAGTTTGGCACAGCGCTCCAAATGATGGAGCCAAACGGCTGCTTCTGCTGAAACTGCTGGGCTCGTCCGGGATTTGAACCCGGGACCACAAATTCAGTAAAGTTCAACTCAAAGACAAAATCCAACCTGGCGTTGAGATACTAAAGTGTAGTTTTATGAGCATCAGAAATCACTTGATACTTGATCACTTGTACACTTGTTCAGTCACAGAACGCTGGCCTCTAACAGAATGGGCGGGCACTAGTTTTAATAGAAAGCGTTTGTCGTTAGGCAGCCGCACTCCCTGGCAGGCAGCGATTCTCAGTACGTTCTGCGCAAGGAAATAAAAGCTTGACATCTGGCTGAATCTTGGCTCTGTTGTAGTAAAGATGAACTCAAGCAGAAGTAAGGATTTCAAAACCACGTCAGTTTTGAGTTTGGCTCAGTGCTGCAAAAGGATGGAGACAACTGGCGGCTGAAACTGCTGGGCTCGTTTGAACCCGGGACCTCTTGCACCCAAAGCGAGAATCATACCCCTATACCAACGAGCCTCGTTGAAAGGAAAATTTTCAGCAGGGCGCCACAAATTCAGTGAAGTTCAACTCAAAGACGGAACCCGACCTGGCGGTGAGATACTAAAGTGTAGTTTTATGAGCATCAGAAACCACTTGAAGTCATATTACAGATCAAAGGCAAAACTTGCCAGATGAGGCCCAGTCCCCTAATGGATAAGGCATCAGCCTCCGGAGCTGGAGATTGTGGGTTCAAGTCCCACCTGGGTTGTCTTTGATGGGCTTCGTTATGTTTAAGTTGGCTGTTTGACAAGAACCAAGGATGGTTTGTTCAAAGCAACACTGTAGCCACGATGACCGCAAGATCTGAATAAGCATAGAACCGACAAATTTCTGATAGCTGTGGCTGGTTTTTGTATGCATCATTCTGTCCTGCCTGTGCATGTGACCTTTCAGGCTGAAAATACACAAAGAGGCTCAGTGGATTAAGGGGGAAAGGCCACTTCTTGCTTTGTAAACAGCCTCATAGAGGCTATGTCGTAGGCTTGACTTTGAACCATAGGACATCAGCCTGCCACCTAGGGCTTGCTTGTTGAGCTAAATCTAAGCCGATGCTGCAAAAAGTCAGTGATAATCTGTTCAAAGAAACTCCAAAGAAACAACAAGTTTACCTGTACTTAGCGTTTCTGCAAAGGAGCTATGGTAATTCAATTAAGAGTGATATAAAATGGTTTGAATCCCACTACGAGCCTCGTTGAAAAGAGCAATTTCGGCAGGGCGCCACAAATTCAGTGAATTTCAACTCAAAGACAGAACCCGACCTGGTGTTGAGATACTAAAGGGTCGCATACTAGTTTTGAGTTTGGCACAGCGCTCCAAATGATGGAGCCAAACGGCTGCTTCTGCTGAAACTGCTGGGCTCGTCCGGGATTTGAACCCGGGACCACAAATTCAGTAAAGTTCAACTCAAAGACAAAATCCAACCTGGCGTTGAGATACTAAAGTGTAGTTTTATGAGCATCAGAAATCACTTGAAGTTATATTACAGATCAAAGGCAAAACTTGCCAGATGAGGCCCAGTCGCCTAATGGATAAGGCATCAGCCTCCGGAGCTGGAGATGGTGGAGATTGTAGGCTTGACTTTGAACCATAGGACATCAGCCTGCCACCTAGGGCTTGCTTGTTGAGCTAACTCTAAGCCGATGCTGCAAAAAGTCAGTGATAATTTGTTCAAAGAAACTCCACAGAACAACAAGTATACCTGTGCTTAGCGTTTCTGCAAAAGAGACACGGTAATTCAATTAAGAGTGATATAAAATGGTTTGAATCGCACTACAGGCCTGCAAAAAGTTCAATTTTTAGGAGGACAGAGCCAAACAGCTGCTCCTGCTGAAACTGCTGGGCTCGTCCGGGATTTGAACCCGGGACCTCCCACACCCGAGCGAGAATCATACCCCTAGACCAACGAGCCTCGGTGAAAGGTACAATTTCGGCAGGGCGCCACAAATTCAGTAAAGTTCAACTCAAAGACAGAACCCGACCTGGCGTTGAGATACTAAAGTGTAGTTTTATGAGCATCAGAAACCACTTGAAGTCATATTACAGATCAAAGGCAAAACTTGCCAGATGAGGCCCAGTCCCCTAATGGATAAGGCATCAGCCTCCAGAGCTGGAGATTGTGGGTTCAAGTCCTACCTGGGTTGTCTTTGATGGGCTTCGTTACGTTTAAGTTGGCTGTTTGACAAGAACCAAGGATGGTTTGTTCAAAGCAACACTGTAGCCACGATGACCGCAAGATCTGAAAGCATAGAACCGACAAACTTCTGATAGCTGTGGCTGGTTTTTGTGTGCATCATTCTGTCCTGCCTGTGCATGTGCCGTTTCAGGCTGAAAATACACAAAGAGGCCCAGTGGATTAAGGGGGAAAGGCCACTCCTTGCTTTTGCGCCGGACCTACGACGAAGGCTCTGCGTACCAAAGCAGGGAGGCAGATTATACACAAAACAGGTGGCAAAGAGTCATCAACTATAAATTAGTCTAGTCATACAAAAACATCATTGATACGTTTGTTTTGTACATATAACCAAAATGGCGGGCTCTAGATGTAAACAGCCTCATAGAGGCTATGTCGTAGGCTTGACTTTGAACCATAGGACATCAGCCTGCCACCTAGGGCTTGCTTGTTGAGCTAACTCTAAGCCGACGCTGCAAAAAGTCAGTGATAATTTGTTCAAAGAAACTCCACAGAACAAGTATACCTGTGCTTAGCGCTTCTGCAAAAGAGACACGGTAATTCAATTAAGAGTGATATAAAATGGTTTGAATCGCATTACAGGCCTGCAAAAACTTCAATTTTTAGGAGGACAGAGCCAAACAGCTGCTCCTGCTGAAACTGCTGGGCTCGTCCGGGATTTGAACCCGGGACCTCTCGCACCCAAAGCGAGAATCATACCCCTAGACCAACGAGCCTCATTGAAAAATATATTTTCAGCAGGGAGCCACAAATTCAGTAAAGTTCAACTCAAAGACAGAACCCGACCTGGCGTTGAGATACTAAAGTGTAGTTTTATGAGCATCAGAAACCACTTGAAGTCATATTACAGATCAAAGGCAAAACTTGCCAGATGAGGCCCAGTCCCCTAATGGATAAGAAATCAGCCTCCGGAGCTGGAGATTGAGGGTTCAAGTCCCACCTGGGTTGTCTTTGATGGGCTTCGTTACGTTTAAGCTGGCTGTTTGACAAGAACCAAGGATGGTTTGTTCAAAGCAACACTGTAGCCACGATGACCGCAAGATCTGAATAAGCATTGTTGTAGCAAAACTTCTGTTAAACATCATCACTGCGTAAGAGACACTCAGAGTCAAATTAATAAAAAGAGAAGTATTTATTCTTGCAAGAATAGGCCCAGTCGCCAACACAGCAGTTACCCTGTGAAGTGAGTGACGCACACCAGGAAGACATGAGACAGCCTTTATACTCTTTTCAAGGTTCCTCCTCACAGCAGTTACCCTTTCACCCACTCAGATAAGGTCCCCACTGCTGTTCAGTTTCTACTAAAGACACAACCTGGCCCTGAAATAAACTAGCCAAATCTTGACCATTCCTGAGGTCAAGATGTCCTGTCCCATATATTCCTGAAACGTCACGCACAAGCACGTACACACATATACTTTTACACATTGAATAGGATCAATCCCTTATGATATCTGTTAGGAATAAATGACTATTAAAATTTCTACAACAATTTCCCACTTTTTATCATTCTGATTACCCATAATCACAATAATAAACAAAAAGACAAATTTTAAGTCATATCATCACGCTACTCTTCATCTCTGGTCTTCGCATAACTGATCACTCTTCATAAGCATTTGTGAAATATTATTTAGAAAAGAAAAAGCTTAGGCTGTTTTGCAAGGATAGTCCCTTAAATATTAGCAAGCAAGTAAAGAATTTAATTAAAGCCGGGCTAAATGAATAGGCACTGCTATTGCACTCTCGACCTAGATCGAACCCTCAGTCACCTCAATTAAATAAGAAATAGTGTACAGATTACTTAGGAAAACAACACCATCAATTCACACTGGTTATTTTAGCAGGTCATCAAAAATACAAAGAATAAAGCAGAATAGAATCCTTCATTTCAAACCCTCTCCTTGTACGCCACCTCGTAACACGGATGACCGCTGTTTGTAACCTTCTTTAAATCTTTGCCCTTAATCTTTCTCAGAAAATAAAAAATAATAGAAGAAAAACAACCAGAACATACATTTAACACATCTCACTGTAGCTTCCGCTACCTGTCTCGTCGCATTTTGTTAATCCTTGGGATAGACTGTCATTTTTTTTTACCAATTGAACAGACAGCAGGTTTTCACCTGTCTCTGTTATTGTATTCACCCATGAATAACAAAATTATCATAACACATACAATCCTAACTCCTACCATTAAGCCTTTTCCATTAAATTTATGTCCATCTTCCACATTTTATTCACTCCTAATTCAATTTATTAAGCTCTATTGAATGCACTGTTTAACAAATCTAACCAGAGAAGTCTTATAATTTTATCCATTCCTCTAACCAAATTAGTTGTTCAAAATGAACTCTAATATCTCTAGTACGGACACATCAATCAATAGATTTTCTACATTTACAATCAAATCAATACCTAGTTCGATTCAATCAAACAAAATCATCAAAATCATCACAAGAACAGAGACTTCTGTTAAACTTAAACCGTCAGTTGGCAGTGGGTTGCTCCAGGTGTGTTGATCATCTTGTTCGCCCCACGGACGTTCCGTGTTCGCCAGGGTGACACTTTGCGTGCCGTTGCAATGGTCTTTCCCTCGTAAGCGAGGCAGACAGTTACTAGCACAGTCTTCTTTAAACCTCACTTTCTGCTCTATTGGATGGTTGAGGCCTGTTGGTGTTGTCTAAGGTGAGAGGCTTGGACCCAGGTGTCACACTCTCCAACCATTTTCTGATCCTTACAAGGTCTTCCCTTAAATCACGACCGCACCCCCACTGGAATGAACCATTCATTGCCGGCTGTCACCTGTGAATGGAGACCTTAACTATTTTGTTAGTGATGCTTGTCTAGCCGTTCGTCCCTTTTGGTGTGACCTGTGGAATCAACAGCCTGAAACATATTATCACCGGATAATTTCTTGCTCATTTAATAGCACTCAGGGTCCTTTTCCCCTGAAAAACACTCAACCCACTTTGCTCATGTCCACAACACAATATTTATATATTTTGGAACAGAATCAGTTCTGTTTGCTGCAATCCATCCTGACATTCTGCAAAAGGAAAATCTTAAGTTATGCGCTGCGCAGGTGTGGAACCTTTCTCCTACAATAATAACCCAGGCCAGGATAGTTAGCCAAATTCGTCCATAGCCATCATTTTATTAGGCACATTCTGCCCTATATCAAAAGTCTGCATGATCTGTAGAGAAAAACAAATGTCGAGGTTATTTTCAGATAGTAAAGTACACGTAGTTTCTTTTGTCTGCTGTGCTGCCGCAACCTTCGCTGCTGCATCTGCCCTGGCGTCTCCTGTTGAAACAGTCCTGCAATTTTGTTATCAGCGTGTGCGGCACACTTACAGACAGCAACTTTTGTTTGGAACGGCCTTTTACCCAATTAAACCCAGTGTCCTCCCAACATATATTGTCCTTTAGTAACCCATATTTTGTCAATCCTTACCATCTCCCTTTTGATGCACGACTCAACTCGTGCATCAATTTAAACTAATTTGATTTACCATCAACACCAACCCAAACGGCGTCCTTCAACCAAATTTCCTCCGGACATCTTTCTCTGTCTCTGAAACAAAGTATTACGTTCTTCACTTAAAGCCACAGTCTCATCTTCTTATCGAAGTATTTGAAGGGCAACGGCCCTGAGTCTCACAGCGAATCCTACTTTTCAGGCCTGTTGTTTGGTCTCTCAAGTCAGTCATCTACAAACATTTCCAAAGTCATCAATTGTTTCTATCAGGTCAGGTCGTGCTGTACAGACTTGGTCAATGTCAGTCAATCATTTTCCCCCCTTTTCATCCCAATACTCATAAATGTGAGGGGCTCTCTTGCTAATTTCATGTTGACTTAGCCAATATGTCACTGTGTTGTTGCCATCAAATCTATAACATTTTCATTTATCTCAGCCCATGCCATATGGTAATCTACAACTCCGCAATTCCAATTTACATCAAATTCTTAAACTGATCCAGAACATAATTCAAATCAACATCATAAAGACAAAAGTAATTAATACCAGACATAGCTTGATGACCAATCAGTTTAAAGCTCGTCCTATGTTCTGTATCATCTTTTTACCTAACAGAATTTAGCAGCTTCCTGTAAAATTTGTCATTTGCCAAAAGCCATCCTAGTGGGTAATGACACAATATACACCCCATTCAGACTTAGTATTAGTACCCCAAACTAACATATAGTCACATACAAGACAAAGTCCTGTCACCATCACACACACTCACACACTCATATTAGACACGCATGTCAACTGCTCCTTTTCAATATATCTTCTCTAAAAGATTTCAATTTTAAGTACGATTTTAAACTTCACATTTTCCTCTAGGTTTACCTAATTTTAAATGGTATCTTGACCAGTTTCAAATCATGTCTGTTCATTATTGATTTGATTTTTAGAAAAGGCAGCTGGGTTGTTTTGGTTTCTTATCATTATTTTTCTTCAGCTTGCTCTAGCAGGCCGATAACAGAAAGAAAGAAAGAAAGAAAGGACACAGTTAGCATTCCTTCCTCCAACACAGGCAGTCTCTCTCACTATTAACAAATAGTATTTTCCACAGCCTTCTAAGACTGTAACTTAGACAAAATTTAAATTCATTACAATAACCTTTGACCATTCATCTTTGTTATGCACACCTTTCTTAAATCTACGAAAGCTGTCTTCATCTTTAGTCACCACCATATCTACTGACCTTCAGGAGTTAAAACTATGTTATAGACATATTAGTTAAAAATCAACACTTCTGTACATTTTCTTGCCTATAATACAAGTTTGCTACTGTCTCCACAACAAATAATGGCAATCCCCTCCTGGGTCAGCTGGCTCTTGAAAGGCCATTGGCTCTTAAGCTATAATCTCCATCAGGGTGTTGTCCCCCTGGCATAGTTGCAGACACTTGTCATAATGAAAAACAAGCCATACAACCAATGCGGTTTCTTCCTGCAAGTGGTATAGAGGAAACTCACATTTTCTGGGTCAGACTGCCGTAACTCCTCACAGCGCATCTCACCTCTCAATGCTCTGCTGATCCCAGTGGCCTCCAGTAATCAGCCCTCAACTCTCATACCTTTCTCACGTATAACACCTCTATCCGGAGGGGCCCAGTGTTCGTGACCCCCTGCGTTGGGCTGTCCCCTGGCCAGGAAGATCATCCCGTCATTGAGTAGCCACTCGTACACACTGGTGACGGCTCTTTCCCATCACACAATCAGTTTTCTTCAACAGAACTCAGCTGTTTTCTGGAGCTTAGGAAAGGCACGTTCAAGAGTCACCAGAGCCATTCCGATTGCCTAATAGTGTTCACACAGGGAGACAGGTTAATAACAGCAGTATTTAATCACTTAAATCCATTAACCATCTTAATCATCAACCTACTTACTTAGATTATACTCAGTGAATTTAGATCACAGCCATACATTCAGTGTACTGTTACTGTACATCTGTAGCCGTAGCCTTCGGCCCTGTTTCATGGTGGAAACTTAAAGAAGTTACTGGTCCTCTATCGTTTAAGATCTGCATCATTTTAAAGACTTCTTTAAAGTCATTCAGTTTTACATTTAAAACATTCTCAAATACCACTTGCCCACTTAATGGCAATGATTTATTTTAACATCTCTGTGTCTGATTTTCAACCGAAACACTGTGCTTTTACTATAAATAGCTTATTACTTATGACACAGGCTCAAATAACATCTTTTAGCTGACATGATTGAGAGAGACTCTGAGACTTTCAGGACTGGCACACTGTACTCTCATAAACTTCTAACATCAAACTCTATCTACCATCTTTTAACTCTATCCCAGGTTAAGGCATATTTGCCAGAAATTACATGTGTTTCCAAATAAACATTTTTATAGTTGTCTTTTGCCCATATCTCATGGAATTTAGACATTAGAAATTTCCACTCAGATTGAGTCTCTGTCGTACTGGCGGTTTTCAGCCACAGCAGACATCAGATTCAGATAACCGAGCTGTTTCATTACAGCCAATAACAAACTTATCTTTTGAAAGCAAAACATCAGCTTCTAGTTCTTTCATGGTCAAAACACTAACAGAACACAATTTACATTTAACAACTGTTAATCCAGTAGCCTATTACTTCTACTTATTTGATCTTAAATACAAATAATTATTCTAGTTCTCAATTACCATAGCTTAATATCTGACTTCAACGTTTTTTTCTAGGAGTTTATCACTCTCCAATCAGGATTCACACTAACTTGGACAAGGCTACTCTGCATCTTTTGCAGTTATTATAAATCATCCGTGAGATTTGTCTCTCTATATAACCTGAACCCTTCTTAAAATGTTGAATTAAAACACAATCATCCTTTTAGTTACTTTTATATATTTTGCAACTTTCATCAAACTGTTTCACTGTTTCAAAAAATTACTATTATAGATCTTTTCTTCAAAAAGGATTCACTTTAAGACTTCAATCTTTTGACCCTGTTTTTATCTCTTATCCTTTCTCAGACGAAAATGTTAATGTCGTCATTTAAACACTGATCTACTTTCAAACCCAGATTATTACCAGAAATGTGTCACTATCACATTTTCAAACACCTTCTCGGTGGGCATTTACAGTTACGTGTTAAATGGTCCTACTGACCACAATTAAAGGACTCTCTGTCGGCTCCAACTTACTGCACATCACTGAAGCAGTGTGTCCCATTCAGGAATGCAAACAGAGCTGATAAGCAGTTCTCTGTATTCTTTTACAATCCACCAGTGGCGGATTCAATCCCAATAGCCGAATCATAATCTTTATCATTATTATTGGCCGCACATCAATTTTCTTAAGCTGCATAAGTTGTTTTGCACAAAGTTTTCATTTAACTTTAGTCATACTTGTCCAGGGAAATTATCCCTGACCCAGAATTTCCATTATAAAATAGACATCTTTTGCGTCAATTACTTAATATCAACAAATATCCGACATTATACATTATTGATTTCCAGAATCTTTGGTCAAAGTTGTCTTTACATTTTACTAATTTGGTATTGTCAGCAACAACACTGATTACAAGACAAGTATATATTTAACGTCCGGAAGCCGGGCTGAATAAGCAAACACTGTTGCTGTACTCCCAGCATAGCTGGACCCTCAGTCACTCCTCAGATATTAAATACAGACATCGTCTCCAATCATAAATACCAGGCTATATGCATTCGTTTTTTTATAAAACTATAATTTCCATAAATTCTGTCAGACACTTTATTTTCATCACATATAGGTTTCCACTATATGTCTTCTCAATCTTTCCCTACATGCCAGTTCCTTCTTTATCCTCTCCTTTCTTTTCTCTACATGCCAGTTCCTTCATTATCTAACCAGTACATGATTGTTTAACTACAATCCCCACACACACATATCTCACACACCAACCTTCTTGTTTTCCCTTCACTTCCCTCTTCCATCAAGTTTCTCACTTACAGTTCCACTCCTTTTCTATCACTCTATTTCACACAGACAGCCTTATTGCTGCTGCTTGCTACTTCAATCCTTAACATATACATTTAAGTTCTATAGACATCTAATGTCATGCATCCATTTACTGGATGCATAAGTAAAACCCTATTTCTCTCTGCAGTTCGACTTTTTTTTTTCTTTTTTTTTTTCTTCCCCTTTAAGACAACAATCCATTGTTTGTCCACATTGCTTACACACGTTTGAACACAGCCATAACTCTTTGTTTCTCACTGCCCTGTTCAACTGATTCCCTCCCTGAGGAAATCATGGTATTTTCCCAGTTTTTCAATGTCTAACATACATTTTCCCTCATAATATTTCCTCATTTGAAAAAAAAACGGTGTGTCAAATTTGGCAATCTTGCTCTGAGATTTTCCCATACTGGCTGTTTCTGTTACTCTGTGGATTTCTCAGATTCGACGCTGCGTCTATTAATCTGATGGACGTCTCCACCAGATCTGATCCCTTTACCCCCAGACCAGACAGGGCGCACCCAGTGCTTTTCCTGACGGATCGCTTAACTCCCAGTAAACTGCTACGTGAGTATCCCTCGATTTGCAAAATCGCACCCCGTGCCTTATTTTGCAAATACGCTCCTCACGCAGTTAGCCCCACTGCATTAACCCTTGACCCGCCCGTAAGTCTCAACCGACCCCCAATTGACTGCCGTACGAAGCTCACTCGATTTGCAAAACCGCACCCCGTGCCTTGTTTCGCAAATACGCACTTTCGCACAGTTTTAGCAGTGTTGTATCGGTGCTCTTGACTTACACCACAGAAACGAACAGACCCAGCCACTATGGTTTTACCCACAATTGAATAATATTTTAACCCAAAATAAAATATTTTAGCCGTCTCTTACCAGAGATGTCTTGGATTGCCACGGGTTCGTTCCTGATTCCAGTGGAGCCTCTCCTGGCCCTGATAGCGGTCGGCCCCTCTCTCTGAAACTTACGAGGTAGAGCTGGAACTGCTCAGTCCAGGTGGCCAAACACCGTCCGCTCTCAGGTCCAGAAGGCACTTCCAAGGAATCCCACTCTTCTGACACCAAATTGTTGTGGCAAAACTTCTGTTAAACATCATCACTGCGTAAGAGACACTCAGAGTCAAATTAATAAAAAGAGAAGTATTTATTCTTGCAAGAATAGGCCCAGTCGCCAACACAGCAGTTACCCTGTGAAGTGAGTGACGCAAACCAGGAAGACATGAGACAGCCTTTATACTCTTTTCAAGGTTCCTCCTCACAGCAGCTACCCTTTCACCCACTCAGATAAGGTCCCCACTGCTGTTCAGTTTCTACTAAAGACACAACCTGGCCCTGAAATAAACTAGCCAAATCTTGACCATTCCTAGGGTCAAGATGTCCTGTCCCATATATTCCTGAAACGTCACGCACAAGCACGTACACACATATACTTTTACACATTGAATAGGATCAATCCCTTATGATATCTGTTAGGAATAAATGACTATTAAAATTTCTACAACAGCATAGAACCGACAAATTTCTGATAGCTGTGGCTGGTTTGTGTGTGCATCATTCTGCCCTGCCTGTGCATGTGCCATTTCAGGCTGAAAATACACAAAGAGGCCCATTGGATTAAGGGGGAAAGGCCACTCCTTGCTTTTGCGCCGGACCTACGACGAAGGCTCTGCGTACCAAAGCAGAGAGGCAGATTATACACAAAACAGGTGGCAAAGAGTCATCAACTATAAATTAGTCTAGTCATACAAAAACATCATTGATACGTTTGTTTTGTCCATATAACCAAAATGGCGGGCTCTAGATGTAAACAGCCTCATAGAGGCTATGTCGTAGGCTTGACTTTGAACCATAGGACATCAGCCTGCCACCTAGGGCTTGCTTGTTGAGCTAACTCTAAGCCGACGCTGCAAAAAGTCAGTGATAATTTGTTCAAAGAAACTCCACAGAACAACAAGTATACCTGTGCTTAGCGTTTCTGCAAAAGAGACACGGTAATTCAATTAAGAGTGATATAAAATGGTTTGAATCGCACTACAGGCCTGCCAGAAGTTCAATTTTTAGGAGGACAGAGCCAAACAGCTTCTCCTGCTGAAACTGCTGGGCTCGTCCAGGATTTGAACCCGGGACCTCTCGCACCCGAAGCGAGAATCATACCCCTAGACCAACGAGCCTCGTTGAAAAGTACAATTTCGGCAGGGCGTGAAAAATTAAGTGAAGTTCAACTCAAAGACAGAACCCGACCTGGTGTCGAGATACTAAAGTGCCGCATACTAGTTTTGAGTTTGGCACAGCGCTCCAAATGATGGAGCCAAACGGCTGTTTCGGCTGAAACTGCTGGGCTCGTCAAGGGTTTGAACCCAGGACCTCTCGCACCCAAAGCGAGAATCTTACCCCTAGACCAACGAGCCTCATTGAAAAGAATATTTTCAGCAGGGCGCCACAAATTCAGTAAAGTTCAACTCAAAGACAGAACCCGACCTGGCGTTGAGATACTAAAGTGTAGTTGTATTAGCATCAGAAACCACTTGAAGTTATATTACAGATCAAAGGCAAAACTTGCCAGATGAGGCCCAGTCCCCCAATGGATAAGGCATCAGCCTCCGGAGCTGGAGATTGTGGGTTCAAGTCCCACCTGGGTCGTCTTTGATGGGCTTCGTTACGTTTAAGTTGGCTGTTTGACAAGAACCAAGGATGGTTTGTTCAAAGCAACACTGTAGCCACGATGACCGCAAGATCTGAATAAGCATAGAACCGACAAACTTCTGATAGCTCTGGCTGGTTTGTGTGTGCATCATTCTGCCCTGCCTGTGCATGTGCCGTTTCAGGCTGAAAATACACAAAGAGGCCCAGTGGATTAAGGGGGAAAGGCCACTCCTTGCTTTTGCGCCGGACCTACGACGAAGGCTCTGCGTACCAAAGCAGAGAGGCAGATTATACACAAAACAGGTGGCAAAGAGTCATCAACTATAAATTAGTCTAGTCATACAAAAACATCATTGATACGTTTGTTTTGTCCATATAACCAAAATGGTGGGCTCTAGATGTAAACAGCCTCATAGAGGCTATGTCGTAGGCTTGACTTTGAACCATAGGACATCAGCCTGCCACCTAGGGCTTGATTGTTGAGCTAACTCTAAGCCGACGCTGCAAAAAGTCAGTAATAATTTGTTCAAAGAAACTCCACAGAACAAGTATACCTGTGCTTAGCGTTTCTGCAAAAGAGACACGGTAATTCAATTAAGAGTGATATAAAATGGTTTGAACCGCACTACAGGCCTGCAAAAAGTTCAATTTTTAGGAGGACAGAGTAAAACAGCTGCTCCTGCTGAAACTGCTGGGCTCATCCGGGATTTGAACCCGGAACCTCTCACACCCGAAGCGAGAATCATACCCCTAGACCAACGAGCCTCGGTGAAAGGTACAATTTCGGCAGGGCGCCACAAATTAAGTGAAGATCAACTCAAAGACAGAACCTGACCTGGTGTCGAGATACTAAAGTGCCGCATACTGGTTTTGAGTTTGGCACAGCGCTCCAAATGATGGAGCCAAACGGCTGTTTCGGCTGAAACTGCTGGGCTCGTGCGGGATTTGAACCCGGGACCTCTCGCACCCAAAGCGAGAATCATACCCCTAGACCAACGTGCCTCATTGAAAAAAACATTTTCAGCAGGGCGCCACAAATTCAGTAAAGTTCAACTCAAAGACAGAACCCGACCTGGCGTTGAGATACTAAAGTGTAGTTGTATGAGCATCAGAAACCACTTGAAGTTATATTACAGATCAAAGGCAAAACTTGCCAGATGAGGCCCAGTCCCCTAATGGATAAGGCATCAGCCTCCGGAGCTGGAGATTGTGGGTTCAAGTCCCACCTGGGTCGTCTTTGATGGGCTTCGTTACGTTTAAGTTGGCTGTTTGACAAGAACCAAGGATGGTTTGTTCAAAGCAACACTGTAGCCACGATGACCGCAAGATCTGAATAAGCATAGAACCGACAAACTTCTGATAGCTGTGGCTGGTTTGTGTGTGCATCATTCTGCCCTGCCTGTGCATGTGCCGTTTCAGGCTGAAAATACACAAAGAGGCCCAGTGGATTAAGGGGGAAAGGCCACTCCTTGCTTTTGCGCCGGACCTACGACGAAGGCTCTGCGTACCAAAGCAGAGAGGCAGATTATACACAAAACAGGTGGCAAAGAGTCATCAACTATAAATTAGTCTAGTCATACAAAAACATCATTGATACGTTTGTTTTGTCCATATAACCAAAATGGCGGGCTCTAGATGTAAACAGCCTCATAGAGGCTATGTTATAGGCTTGACTTTGAACCATAGGACATCAGCCTGCCACCTAGGGCTTGATTGTTGAGCTAACTCTAAGCCGACGCTGCAAAAAGTCAGTAATAATTTGTTCAAAGAAACTCCACAGAACAAGTATACCTGTGCTTAGCGTTTCTGCAAAAGAGACACGGTAATTCAATTAAGAGTGATATAAATTGGTTCAAGTTCAACTCAAAGACAGAACCTGACCTGGTGTCGAGATACTAAAGTGACGCATACTAGTTTTGAGTTTGGCACAGCGCTCCAAATGATGGAGCCAAACGGCTGTTTCGGCTGAAACTGCTGAGCTCGTCCGGGATTTGAACCCAGGACCTCTCGCACCCAAAGCGAGAATCATACCCCTAGACCAACGAGCCTCATTGAAAAAAACATTTTCAGCAGGGCGCCACAAATTCAGTAAAGTTCAACTCAAAGACAGAACCCGACCTGGCGTTGAGATACTAAAGTGTAGTTGTATGAGCATCAGAAACCACTTGAAGTTATATTACAGATCAAAGGCAAAACTTGCTAGATGAGTTCCAGTCCCCTAATGGATAAGGCATCAGCCTCCGGAGCTGGAGATTGTGGGTTCAAGTCCCACCTGGGTCGTCTTTGATGGGCTTCGTTACGTTTAAGTTGGCTGTTTGACAAGAACCAAGGATGGTTTGTTCAAAGCAACACTGTAGCCACGATGACCGCAAGATCTGAATAAGCATAGAACCGACAAACTTCTGATAGCTGTGGCTGGTTTGTGTGTGCATCATTCTGCCCTGCCTGTGCATGTGCCGTTTCAGGCTGAAAATACACAAAGAGGCCCAGTGGATTAAGGGGGAAAGGCCACTCCTTGCTTTTGCGCCGGACCTACGACGAAGGCTCTGCGTACCAAAGCAGAGAGGCAGATTATACACAAAACAGGTGGCAGAGAGTCATCAAATATAAATTAGTCTAGTCATACAAAAACATCATTGATACGTTTGTTTTGTCCATATAACCAAAATGGCGGGCTCTAGATGTAAACAGCCTCATAGAGGCTATGTCGTAGGCTTGACTTTGAACCATAGGACATCAGCCTGCCACCTAGGGCTTGCTTGTTGAGCTAACTCTAAGCCGACGCTGCAAAAAGTCAGTGATAATTTGTTCAAAGAAACTCCACAGAACAACAAGTATACCTGTGCTCAGCGTTTCTGCAAAAGAGACACGGTAATTCAATTAAGAGTGATATAAAATGGTTTGAATCGCACTACAGGCCTGCAAAAAGTTCAATTTTTAGGAGGACAGAGCCAAACAGCTGCTCCTGCTGAAACTGCTGGGCTCGCCCGGGATTTGAACCCGGGACCTCCCACACCCGAAGCGAGAATCATACCCCTAGACCAACGAGCCTCAGTGAAAGGTACAATTTCGGCAGGGCGCCACAAATTAAGTGAAGTTCAACTCAAAGACAGAACCCGACCTGGTGTCGAGATACTAAAGTGCCACATGCTAGTTTTGAGTTTGGCACAGCGCTCCAAATGCTGGAGCCAAACGGCTGTTTCGGCTGAAACTGCTGGGCTCGTCCGGGATTTGAACCCGGGACCTCTCGCACCCAAAGCGAGAATCATACCCCTAGACCAACGAGCCTCATTGAAAAAAATATTTTCAGCAGGGCGCCACAAATTCAGTAAAGTTCAACTCAAAGACAGAACCCGACCTGGCGTTGAGATACTAAAGTGTAGTTTTATGAGCATCAGAAACCACTTGAAGTCATATTACAGATCAAAGGCAAAACTTGCCAGATGAGGCCCAGTCCCCTAATGGATAAGGCATCAGCCTCCGGAGCTGGAGATTGTGGGTTCAAGTCCCACCTGGGTTGTCTTTGATGGGCTTCGTTACGTTTAAGCTGGCTGTTTGACAAGAACCAAGGATGGTTTGTTCAAAGCAACACTGTAGCCACGATGACCGCAAGATCTGAATAAGCATTGTTGTAGCAAAACTTCTGTTAAACATCATCACTGCGTAAGAGACACTCAGAGTCAAATTAATAAAAAGAGAAGTATTTATTCTTGCAAGAATAGGCCCAGTCGCCAACACAGCAGTTACCCTGTGAAGTGAGTGACGCACACCAGGAAGACATGAGACAGCCTTTATACTCTTTTCAAGGTTCCTCCTCACAGCAGTTACCCTTTCACCCACTCAGATAAGGTCCCCACTGCTGTTCAGTTTCTACTAAAGACACAACCTGGCCCTGAAATAAACTAGCCAAATCTTGACCATTCCTAAGGTCAAGATGTCCTGTCCCATATATTCCTGAAACGTCACGCACAAGCACGTACACACATATACTTTTACACATTGAATAGGATCAATCCCTTATGATATCTGTTAGGAATAAATGACTATTAAAATTTCTACAACAATTCCCCACTTTTTATCATTCTGATTACCCATAATCACAATAATAAACAAAAAGACAAATTTTAAGTCATATCATCACGCTACTCTTCATCTCTGGTCTTCGCATAACTGATCACTCTTCATAAGCATTTGTGAAATATTATTTAGAAAAGAAAAAGCTTAGGCTGTTTTGCAAGGATAGTCCCTTAAATATTAGCAAGCAAGTAAAGAATTTAATTAAAGCCGGGCTAAATGAATAGGCACTGCTATTGCACTCTCGACCTAGATCGAACCCTCAGTCACCTCAATTAAATAAGAAATAGTGTACAGATTACTTAGGAAAACAACACCATCAATTTACACTGGTTATTTTAGCAGGTCATCAAAAATACAAAGAATAAAGTAGAATAGAATCCTTCATTTCAAACCCTCTCCTTGTACGCCACCTCGTAACACGGATGACCGCTGTTTGTAACCTTCTTTAAATCTTTGCCCTTAATCTTTCTCAGAAAATAAAAAATAATAGAAGAAAAACAACCAGAACATACATTTAACACATCTCACTGTAGCTTCCGCTACCTGTCTCGTCGCATTTTGTTAATCCTTGGGATAGACTGTCATTTTTTTTTACCAATTGAACAGACAGCAGGTTTTCACCTGTCTCTGTTATCGTATTCACCCATGAATAACAAAATTATCATAACACATACAATCCTAACTCCTACCATTAAGCCTTTTCCATTAAATTTATGTCCATCTTCCACATTTTATTCACTTCTAATTCAATTTATTAAGCTCTATTGAATGCACTGTTTAACAAATCTAACCAGAGAAGTCTTATAATTTTATCCATTCCTCTAACCAAATTAGTTGTTCAAAATGAACTCTAATATCTCTAGTACGGACACATCAATCAATAGATTTTCTACATTTACAATCAAATCAATACCTAGTTCGATTCAATCAAACAAAATCATCAAAATCATCACAAGAACAGAGACTTCTGTTAAACTTAAACCGTCAGTTGGCAGTTGGTTGCTCCAGGTGTGTTGATCATCTTGTTCGCCCCACGGACGTTCCGTGTTCGCCAGGGTGACACTTTGCGTGCCGTTGCAATGGTCTTTCCCTCGTAAGCGAGGCAGACAGTTACTAGCACAGTCTTCTTTAAACCTCACTTTCTGCTCTATTGGATGGTTGAGGCCTGTTGGTGTTGTCTAAGGTGAGAGGCTTGGACCCAGGTGTCACACTCTCCAACCATTTTCTGATCCTTACAAGGTCTTCCCTTAAATCACGACCGCACCCCCACTGGAATGAACCATTCATTGCCGGCTGTCACCTGTGAATGGAGACCTTAACTATTTTGTTAGTGATGCTTGTCTAGCCGCTCGTCCCTTTTGGTGTGACCTGTGGAATCAACAGCCTGAAACATATTATCACCGGATAATTTCTTGCTCATTTAATAGCACTCAGGGTCCTTTTCCCCTGAAAAACACTCAACCCACTTTGCTCATGTCCACAACACAATATTTATATATTTTGGAACAGAATCAGTTCTGTTTGCTGCAATCCATCCTGACATTCTGCAAAAGGAAAATCTTAAGTTATGCGCTGCGCAGGTGTGGGACCTTTCTCCTACAATAATAACCCAGGCCAGGATAGTTAGCCAAATTCGTCCATAGCCATCATTTTATTAGGCACATCCTGCCCTATATCAAAAGTCTGCATGATCTGTAGAGAAAAACAAATGTCGAGGTTATTTTCAGATAGTAAAGTACACGTAGTTTCTTTTGTCTGCTGTGCTGCCGCAACCTTCGCTGCTGCATCTGCCCTGGCGTCTCCTGTTGAAACAGTCCTGCAATTTTGTTATCAGCGTGTGCGGCACACTTACAGACAGCAACTTTTGTTTGGAACGGCCTTTTACCCAATTAAACCCAGTGTCCTCCCAACATATATTGTCCTTTAGTAACCCATATTTTGTCAATCCTTACCATCTCCCTTTTGATGCACGACTCAACTCGTGCATCAATTTAAACTAATTTGATTTACCATCAACACCAACCCAAACGGCGTCCTTCAACCAAATTTCCTCCGGACATCTTTCTCTGTCTCTGAAACAAAGTATTACGTTCTTCACTTAAAGCCACAGTCTCATCTTCTTATCGAAGTATTTGAAGGGCAACGGCCCTGAGTCTCACAGCGAATCCTACTTTTCAGGCCTGTTGTTTGGTCTCTCAAGTCAGTCATCTACAAACATTTCCAAAGTCATCAATTGTTTCTATCAGGTCAGGTCAGTAGTTATCAGACTTGGTCAAATGTCCAGTCATCATTTTTCTTTCCCCCTTTTCGTCACAATACTCATAAATGTAAAGGGCTCTCAGCTACGTTTCCATGTTGACTTAGCCAATATGTCACTGTTGTTGTTGCCATCAATCTATAACATTTTCATTAATCTCCCCAGGCGAGATGGTAATTCTACAACTCCGCAATTCAATTTACATCAAATTTTCTTAAACTGATCCCAGATCATAATTCAAATCAACATCAAAAGACTTCATTAAAGTAATTAAATACCAGACAGACTTGATGACCAAGCAGTTTAAGCTCTCCTATGTTCTGTATCATCTTTTCACCTAACAGAATTAGCAGCATCCCTTTAAAATTTGTCATTTGCCAAAAGCCATCCAAGTGGGGTAATGACAACAATATACCCCCCCATTCAGACATAGTATTTGTACCCCAAACTAACACATAGTCACATACAAGACAAAGTGCAGACACCCAGCACACACACTCATAATAGACACGCAATGTTAACTGCTCCTTTACAATATATCATCTCTAAAAAGATTTAAATTTTAAGTGCGATTTTAACCTTCACATTTTCCTCTAGTTTTACCTAATTATACCAGGTAATCTTGACCATTTCCAATCATGCCTGTTCATTATTCCATTTGATTATTTATTAGAAAAGGCAGCTGGTTTTTTGGTTCCTATTATTTTTCTTCAGCTTGCTCTAGCAGGCCCGATACAAGAAAGAGAAAAAAAAGAAAGACACAGTTACCATCCCTTCCTCCATCTCAGGCAGTCTCTCTCCTTAACAAATAGTATTTTCCACAGCCTTCTAAGACGTAACTTAGACAAAATTAAATTCCATTACCATAACCTTGAACCATTCCTCTTTGTTATGCACACCTTTCTTATACACACATCTTACGAAACGCTGCCTTATCTTTAGTCCACCACCAATCGACTGACTTCAGAGGAGTTAGAACTATGTTATAGACATATAGTTAAAAATCACACGATCTATACATTTCTTGCCTATAATACAAGTTTGCTACTGTCTCCACAACAAATACTGGCAATCCCTCCTCCTGGTCAGCTGGCTCTTGAAAGGCCATTGGCTCTTTAAGCTAAATAATCTCCAACAGGGTGTTGTTCCTCCCTGGCATAGTTGCGTGACACTTGTCATAATGAAAACAACCATACAACCAATGCGGTTTCTTCCTGCGAGTGGTATAGAGGAAACTCACATTTTCTGGGTCAGACTAGCCGTAACTCCTCACAGCGCATCTCACCTCTCAATGCTCTGCTGATCCCAGTGTCTTCGCAGTAATCCAGCCCTCAACTCTCATACCTTTCTCACGTATAACAAAGCACCCCCATCCGGAGGTGCCCAGTGTTTCGTGACCCCCCTGCGTTGGGCTGTCCCCTGGCCAGAAGATCATCCCGTCATTGAGTAGCCACTCGTACAACACTGGGGACCCGCTGCTTTCCCCACGCACAAATCAGTTTTCTTCAACAGAACACAGCTGTTTTCTGGAGCCTTAGGAAAGGCACGTTCAAGAGTCACCAAGCATTCCGATTGCCTAATAGTGTCTCACACAGGAGACCGGTAAATAACAGCAGTATTTAATCACTTAAATCAATTAACCATCTTAATCATCAAACCTAGCTACTTAGATTATACTCAGTGGAATTTAATCACAAGCCATACATCCAGTGTACTGTTTACAGTACATCCTGTAGCCGTAGCCTTCGGCCCTGTTTCATGGTGGAAACATAAAAGAATTTAACTGGTCCTCGCTATCGTTTAAGATCTCTGCATCATTATTTTACAGATTCTTTCTTTAAAGTCCATTCAGTTTACATTTAAAACATTCTCAAATACCGACTGTGCCCACATAATGGCGATGATTTATTTTTTAACACTCGGTGTCTGAATTTTCAACCGAGAACACGTGCTTTTACTGTAAATTAGCTATATTACTTATGACACAGGCTCAAATAACACTTTTTAGCTGACATTTTGAGAGAGACACTGAGAACTTTTCAGGACTGGCACGACAGTAACTCTCATAAACTTCTAACATCAAAAACTCATCTACCATCGATTAACTCTATCCAGGCTTAAGGCATATTTGCCAGAATTTACATGTGTTTCCAAATACAATTATTTATAGTTGTTCTTTAGCCCAAATCACATTGGAATTTAGAACATTAGAAATTTCCACACAGATTGAGTCTCTGTCGTACTGGCGTTTTTCAGCCACAGCAGAAATCCAGATTCAGCTAAGCGAGCTATTCATTACAGCCATAACAAACTTACATTTGAAAGCAAAACATCAACTTCTAGTTCTTCATGGTCAAAACACTAACAGAACAACATTTTACATTTAACAACTGTTAATCCAGTAGGCCTAATACTTCTACTTATTGATCTTAAATACAATAATTATTCTAGTTCCTCAAATTACCATAGCTTAATATCTGACATCAAAAACAACGTTTTTTCTAAGAGTTTATCATCTCATCCAATCGGATTCACAACACAACTTTGACAAGGCTACTCAGCAACTTTTGCAG
The DNA here is from genome assembly GCA_030578275.1 of Meda fulgida. NCBI lineage: Eukaryota > Metazoa > Chordata > Actinopteri > Cypriniformes > Leuciscidae > Meda > Meda fulgida. Next base: position 3,443,888 of record CM060630.1, on the reverse strand, counting down.
TTATAATAAATCATTCCCGGAGATTTGTCCGCTCTATATAACCTGAAGCCTTCTAAAAATGTTGAAATTAAAAAAACACATCACCTCGTTAGATTACTTTTATATAATTTGCAACTTCATCAAACTGTTTCACACTGTTTCATAAAAATGACTATTACGACCTTCAATCTTTTGACCTGTTTTTCTCTCTTATTCTTTCTCAGACGAATGTAAATGTCGTCAATTTAAACACTGATCTACATTCAAACCCACATTATTACCAGAAATTGTCCATTATCACATTTTTCAAACACCTTCTCGTGGGCATTTACAGTTACACTTGTTAAATGTCCTGCTGACCACAATTAAAGCACTCTCTGTCGGCTCCAGCTTACTTGCACATCACTGAAGCAAGTGTGGCCCATTCAGGAATGCAAACAGAGCTATAAGCAGTCCTCTGTATTCATTTACAATCCACCAGTGGTGCGGATTGAACAATCCCCAATAGCCGAATCATAATCATTAATCAATATATATTGGTCCGCACTAGCAATTTTCTTTAGCTGCAAATAAGTTGTTTGCCACAAAGTTATTCATATTAACTTTAGTCAAACTTGTCAGGAAATGATCCCTGACCCAGAATTTCCATTAAAAAACAGACTCTTTTGCAATCAATTACCTTAATATCAACAAATAACCGACATTATAACATTATGATTTCCAGAATCTTTGTCAAAGTTGTTCTTTACATTTTACTAATTTGGTATTATCAGCAACAAAACTGATTACAAGACAAGTGTATATTAACCTCCCGAAGCGGTCTGAAATACAAACACTGTTGCTGTACTCCCAGCATACTGGTCCCTCAGTCCACCTCCTCAGATATTAAATACCAGACATCTCTCCAATCATAAATACACCAGGCTAATATGGCATTCGGTTTTTTTTAAAAAACAAATAATTTCCATAAATTCTGTCAGACATTTTATTTTCATGACATATAGGGTTGTCCACTATATGTCTTCTCAAATCTTCCTACATACCAGTTCCTCTGTATCCTCTCCTTTCTTTTTCTCTACATACCAGTTCCTTCATTATCTAAGAACCAGTACAGGATTGTTTTAATACTACAAATTCCCCCCACACACATAAATCTACACACCCAACCATCCTTGTTTTCCCCTTCACTTCCCTCTTCCCTCAAGTTTCTCACTTATTACAGTTCCAATCTATTTCTATTCACTCTATCACTCTATTTCACACAGACAGCCTATTGCTGCCTGCTTGCACTTCAAAGCCTTACATATAATAAAGTTAAGTTCTATAGACATCAAATGTCATGCATTCCATTTACTGGATGCATAAAGTAAAAACCCTTATTTCTCTCTGCGTACGACTTTTTTTTTTTTTTTAATCTTCCCTCCCCTTTAAGACAACAATCCAGTGTTGTCCAAATGCTTACACATCGTATGAACACAGCCATAACTCTTTGTTTCGTCACTGCCCTGTTAACTGATTCCCTCCCTGAGGGAAATCATGATATTTTCCAGTTTTTTTTCAATGTCAAACATACATTTCCCTCATAATAATTCTCTCATTTGAAAAAAAAAAACGGTGTGTCAAATTTGGCAATCTTGCTCTGAGATTTACCCATACTGCTGTTCTGTATACTCACACTGTGGATTGTTCCGTTCGACGCTGCGTCATTAAACTATGGACGTCTCCACCAGATCTGATCCACTTACCCTCAAACCAGCCAGGGCGCACGCCAGTGCTTTCCTGACGGATCGATAACTCCCAGTAAACTGCTACGTGATATCCCTCGATTTGGCAAAATCGCACCCCGTGCCTTATTTCGCAAATACGCTCCTCAGCAGTTAGCCCCACTCATTACCCCCATGACCCCGCCCGAAAGTCTCACCGACCCCCCGAACAATTGACTGCAGAACGAAGTCTCACTCGATTTGCAAACCGCACCCCGTGCCTTGTTTCGCAAATACGCACTTTTCCACATTCCTAGCAGTGTTTGTTACCGGTGCTTCTGACTAACACCACAGAAACGACCAGACCCAGCCACTATGGATTTACCCACAATTGAATATATTTTAACCCAAAATAAAATATTTTAGCCGTCTCTTTACCAGAGATGTCCTTGGATTGCCACGGTTCGTTCCTGATTCCAGGTGGAGTCCCCTCCTGGCCCTGATACGGTCGCCCCTCTCTCTGAAACATACGAGGTAAAGCTGGAACTGCTCAGTCCAGGTGGCCAAAAACAACCGCCCTCCTCCAGGTCCAGAAGGCACTTCCAAGGAATCCCACGCTTCTGACCCAAATTGATTGTGCAAAACTTCTGTGAAACACATCACTGCGTAAAGAGACACTCAGAGTCAAATTAATAAAAAAGAAAAGTTTGATTTCTTGCAAGAATAAGGCCCAGTCGCCAACACAGCAGTACCCTGTGAAGTGAGTGACGCCCACCAGGAGACATTAGACAGTCTGTATCTCATTTCAAGGTTCCTCCTCATACAGCAGTTACCCTTCATCACCCCTCAGATATGGTCCCCACTGCTGTTCAGTTTCACCTAAAGACACAACCGGCCCCTGAAATAAACTAGCCAAATCTTGACCCTTCCTAAGGCAAGATGTCCTGTCCCATATATTCCCTGAAACGGCACGCAACAAGCACGTACACACACATACTTTTTACACATTGAATAGGATCAATCCCTTATGATATCTGTTAAGGAAATAAATGACTATTAAATTCAACAACAAAACGTATAAAGGAAAAAAGGAGAGCTAGATCACCCGCGTTGCAAACATTTTTCAATTATCAGTTCAAAACCAAACCGCTGTTTTCTGCTCGGTTTCGAACCGAGACCTTTCGCGAGTTAGGCTAATGTGATACCAACTAACACTACAGAAACCTTTTTTATTTCACTAAGTGCGCTTTTCCAAAAGACGCTCCGTTCCCATAATCTGCCCTGCAAGCAGTGTGACAGTCGTTGTAAATTCCCACAAACAACAGAATCAAGCTAAAGCAGGATGGCAGTCTGCCTACAGCTCCTAGGTTACAATGGCCTTCACTTCTCTCAAGCTAGGACATTGTAGCGAATTTCTAGCATGTGTATTAAAACACACCTACTTGTATCCGCCCAGTTTCGAACTGGGGACCTTTCGCATGTTAGGCGAACATGGTAACCAATACACTACAGAAACTTGGCTCTGAGGTGCAGCATACATCTTCTGGTGCATGCTGGCTAAAAAGCGCATAAAGAAAAAGAGAGCTAAACCCTCCTAGCGTTGCAACAATTTCAATTTTCTGTCAAAATCCAACCCCTGTTTCTGACCGAGAAACCTTTCGGACGAATGTTTTTTGCAGAAACAAACCACAGATTCCCCCAGATTTCGACTGGGGGACCTTTCGCCGTGTGAGGCAAACGTGGAATAACCACAACAACAAACGGAAACTTGCTCTGAGAGTGCAAGGCATAAAATATTCTGGTGCAGTACCCGGCTAAAAAGTCGTATCAAGAAAAGGAGAGCTAAACCCTCCTAGCGTTGCCAACAATTTCAATTTCTGTCAAAATCAAACCGCCCTGTTCTGACTGAGAAACTTTTCGCGTTGTAAGGCGAACGTGTGACCACACACAACACAAGACCTGCTCTGAGGGTACAGTCATATATCTTCTGGTGCATTCTGGCTAAAAACGTATAAAGAAAAAGAGAACTAGAAGCCTCCTAGCGTTTGCAAACAATTTTCAATTTCTGTCAAAATCCCACACCTGTTTCTGACCGCGAACCTTTCGCGGAAGAAATTTTTGCAGAAACAGACCACTGTTCCGCACGAAGTATCGAACTGGGGAACCTTTCCGCGTGTGAGGCGAACGTGATGACCACAGCACTACAGAAAACTTTTTGTTCTTAAGTGCGCTTTTCCAAAACTGCTTCCGTCCATAATCTGCCCTGCAAGCAGTGTGACAGTCTTTGTAAAATTCCACAAACAACAGATCATAGCTAAAGTGCAGCATGGCAGTCTGCCTACAGCTCCTTGGTACAATGGCCTTCACTTCTCTCAAAAGCTAGGACTTTGTAGCGAATTTCAGCATTTGTATAAAAACCACCCACTTGGTATCCTCCAGTTTCGAACTGGGACTTTTCTCAAAAGTTAGGCGAACGAGGTAACCAATACACTACAGAAACCTGCTCAGAAGGTGCAGCCACCATATTCTGGTGCCTTCCGGCTAAAAACGCGTATAAAGAAAAAGAGATCTAAACCCTCCTAGCGTTGCTAATCAATTTCAATATGTTCGGTCAAAATAACTCCACACCGAACCGCTGTTACCTGTGAACTGAGAACCTTTCGCGTATTATGCGAACGTGATGACCACACACACAACAAAACCTGCTCTGAGGGCACAGGCATACATCTCTTGTGCATTCAGGCTAAAAAGTGTATAAAGAAAAGAGAACTAAACCCTCCTAGGCGTTGCAAAACCAATTTCAATTTTCTGTCCAAATCCAACCCCCTGTTTCTGACCGAGAACCTTCGCGTACAAATTTTTTCGCAGAAACAGACCACAGTTTCCACCCACGTTTCTGAACTGGGTAAACCATTCGCGTGTGAGGGCGACGTGATAACCACTACACACGGAAAAACCTGCACTAAAAAAATTGCAGGCATACATATTCCTTGGTGCATTCGCTAAGAAGCGTATAAAGAAAAAGAGAGCAAACCCTCCTAGTCGTTTGGCAAAACAGTTCAATTTTCTGTGAAAACCAAACCGCTGTTTCTGCTCGGTACGAACCGGGACTTTTCGCGTGTAGGCGAATGTGATGACCACTACACAACAGAAACCATTTTATTCACTAATGCGCTTTTCCAAAGACGGCTCCGTCCCATAATCTGCCCTGCAAGAAGTGTGAGAGTCTTTGTAAATTCCCACAAACACAACAGATCGGAGCTAAAGCAGATGGGCTGCTGCCTACAGCTCTTCCTTGGTACAATGGCCTTCACTTCTCTCAAAAAGCTAGGAGTATTGTAGCGGAATTGTCAGCATGTGTATTAAAAACACACCTACTTGTATCCGCCCGTTTCAAACTGGGGACCTTTTCGCATGTTAGGCGCACGTGGGTAACCAATACACTACAAAAACTGCTCTGTGGGTGCAGGCGATACATCTTCTGGTGCATGCTGGCAATAAAGCGTATAAAGAAAAAAGAGAGCTAAACCCTCCTAGCTTGCAAACAATTTCATTTTCTGTCAAAAATCCAACCCATGGTTCTGACCCGAGATCCTTTCCGTGTACTAATTTTCTGCAGAAACAGACCACAGTTTCCTCCCAGTTTCGAACCTGGAGACTCTTTCGCGTGTGAGGCAAACGGAGAACCACTACACTACAGAAACCTGCTCGAAGGTGCAGGCATACCAAATTCTTGGTGCATTCCGGCAAAACGCGTATAAAGAAAAACAGAGCTAAACCCTCCTAGCGTTGCAAACAATTTCAATTTCTGTCAAAATCCAACCCGCTTTTCTGTTGAAACCTTTCGCGTATGGGCGAATACGTGACGCACCCACTCACAACAAAAACCTGCTCTGAGGGGACAGCATACATCTTCTGGTGCATTCTGGCTAAAGCGTATAAAGTAAAAAGAGAACTAAACCCACCTAGCGTTCCAACAATTTCAATTTTTCTGTCAAACATCCAACCACCCTGTTTCTGACCGATGAACCTTTACGTGGACAAATTTTTTTGCAGAAACAGACCACAGTTTCCCCCAGTTTTTACAAACTGGGGACCTTTCGCGTGTGGGAGGCGAACGTGATAACCACTACACTACGGAAACCTGCTCTGAAATTGCAGGGTTACATATTCTGGTGGCATTCCGGCTAAGAAAGCGAATAAACAATAAAGAGGAGCTAAAACCCTCCTAGCGTGCAACAATTTTCAAGTTTCTGTCATACCAAAACCGCTGTTCCTTGCACGTTTCGAACCGAGGACCTTTCGCGTCGGTTTAGGAGAAAGTTGATGACACACACTACAGCTCACCTTTTTTATTCATTAAGTCGCTTTTCCAACACACGGCTCCGTCCCATATTCTGCCCTGCAAGCAGTGGTGACAGTCTTTGTAAATTCCACAAACAACAGATCAGAGCTAAAGCAGGAATGGCAGTCTGCTACAGCAGCTACATTGGTATCAATGGCCTCACTTCTCTCAAAAAGCTTAGGACTTAGTAGCGAATTTCAGCATTTGTATTAAAAACACACCCACTTGTATCCGCCCAGTTTCGAACTGGGGACTTTTCTCATGTTAGGGCAACGTGGTAACCACTACACTACCAGAAACCTTGCTCTGAGGGTAAGGTCATCATCATTCTTGTGCATGCTGGCAAAAAGCGTATAAAGAAAAAGAGACTAAACCCTCCTAGGCGTTCTTAACAATTTCCAATTTATTCTGTCAAAATCCAACCCCTGTTTTTCTGAACGAGCACCTTTCGCGGACAAATTTTTTGCAGAAACAGACCACTGTTTCCGCCCAGTTTTTCGAACTGGGGACCTTACGCGTATGAGGCAACGTGATAACCACTACACTACGGGAAACTTACTCATTATAGTGCAGCCGTACATATTCTGGTGCATTCCGGCTAAAAAGCGTATAAAAAAAATGAGAAATAAACCTCCTTGCGATGCAAACAATTTCAATTTTCTGTCAAAATCCAACCCCTGTTTCTGACAAGAACCTTTCTCGCGGACAAATTTTTGCAGAAACAGACCACTGTTCCTCCCAGTTTCACACTGGGGACCTTTCAACGTGTAGGCGAACGTGGGCGAACCACTCAATACAGACCTCTGCTCTGAAGGTGCAGGCATACAAATTCTTGGTGCATTCCGGCTAAAAAGCGTATAAAGAAAAAAGAGAGCCTAAACCCTCCAGCGTGCCAAACAGTTTTCATTTTTCTGTCAAATCCAAACCGCTGTTACGTCTGACTGAGACCCTTTTTCGCGTATTTGGCGAACGTGATGACCAACACACAACAACAAAAACCTGCTCTGAGGGTACAGGCATACAACTTCTGGATCATTCTGGCTAAAAAGCGTATAAAGAAAAAGAGAACTAAAACCCTCCTAGCGTAAGCAAATAATTTCAATTTTCTGGTCAAAATCCAACCCCCCTGTTTCGACCGAGAACCTTTCGCGGACAAATTTTTTTGCAAAATCAGACCGAACAGTTTGTCCGCCCAGTTTCGAACTGGGACCTTTCCCCGCGTGTGAGGCGAACGTGATAACCACTAAACTACGGAAACCGGCTCTGAAATTGCAGGGATACATATGCTGGTGTCATTCCGGCTAAGAAGCGTAAAAGAAAAAGAGAGCTAAACCCACCTACTTTGCAAACAGTTTCAATTTTTCTTCAAAACAAAACCGCTGTTTCTGCTCGGTTTCGAACCGAGGACCTTTCACGTGTTAGGCGAATGTGATGACACTACACCTACAGAAACCTATTTTATTCATTAAAGTGCCCTTTTCAAAAGACGGCTCCGTCCCCTAATCTCCTGCAAGCAGTGGGACAGTCTTTGTAAATTCCACAAACAACAGATCAAGCTAAAGCAGATGGCAGTCTGCCTACAGCTCCTTGGTACCATGGCCTTCACTTCTCTCAAAAGCTAGGACTTTGTAGCCGAATTTCAGCAAGAGTAATTAAAGAAACACACCCACATTGAACCGCCCATTTCGAACTGAAGACCGCTTTTCGCATGTTAGGCGAACGTGGTAACCACTACACTACAGAAACTTGCCTGAGCGAGAGCCTACATCTTCTGTTGCATGCTGGCTAAAAAAGCGTAAAAGAACAAGAGAGCTAAAACCCTCCTAGCGTTGCAAACAATTCAATTTTCTGTCACAATCCAACCCGATATTCTGACCGAGATCTTTTGCGGGGAGGACTAATATTTTCAGAAACAGACCACAGTTTTCCTCCCATTGTTTTCACTGGAAGACTGGTCAAACGTAGTCAGCAGGATTCGGACCTGTGCAGGGAGACCCCAATGGATTTCTAGTCCATCGCCTTAACCACTCGGCCACGACTACACTGTCAAAAGGGGGCATGTCATTTTACTTGGTGCCTTAAAGCGTCACTGCCCGAGGCCAGTGAAGGTCAGCAAGAACTCAACGCACCACGAAAAAAGAGGGTCGATCGCCCGAACAGGGACTTGAACCCTGGACCCTCAGATTAAAAGTCTGATGCTCTAGCGACTGAGCTACCCGGGCTCTTTCCCAGAAATGCGTGCGTGTTGCATTCAAACGCAAGGCAAAATGAATCGTCTTGGCTGGAAAAAAACACGATTCTCCCAAGCATCGCTTTCCCTTCTTCGACGATTAAGAACGGTCGTCCAAACGTCTGCCGTGTCAAAATATATTTTCGAATTAGTGGGAATGCAGCCTATTAGAATGATAATAATAATCAAAGGACAATAATGCTAGGAAAAAGAACAAAAACTCACCGCTTCGTGTTTGGAAAGCATCTTTACATGCTTTAATGCTGTTGACTTGCGGAGCTCTTATCGTTATTGTAAACTTGCTTCAAACGCGCAGTTGTTTGGAGCAAATAGCAAGTCCACTGCACTCTAGGTAGCAGCCAGCGAGTGTACTGACACCTGATGACTAGAAAATATACCAGCACCATATTCTCTCTGAAGCAAGTTTCTTCCAAACTAAATGGGAGCGTTTCGTTTTCAGTCTTTTCTCTAAGGGTTCAAACCTGAGAGCTCGTGCTCTCAAAGAAGGTCCCAGTGGCAATTCAATCAAACATCCAGAGGACGTCAAGGACGCACTGTGCAACAAACAAATAAAAAAGTGTCCTGAAGGACGGGGTGAGGAGAGGTGGTAACGTGGTGCTCAATTTCAAAGGAACCCAGCAAAACTTGCTGTGACCCGGATCCGAAGCGGGGTTGCTGCGGCCACAACGCAGAGTACTAACCACTATACGATCACGGCGAGCTACCTGTCTCCCCAATGTGTTCCTGAGTACAAAAGGGCCCTTGTCATCTTTAGCTTGCAGGCAAAACTGCTTCTTAGCAACATATCTCTTTTCAAGGGTAATATTGTTATAAAGACTGTTTTCTTTTTATAAAGTTTGGCAAGGCCTCCAGAAGGTTACAACCTAAAGCAGGAGGATGTTGTCAAACGTAGTCGGCAGGATTCTAACCTGCGCAGGGAGACCCCAATGGATTTCTAGTCCATCGCCTTAACCACTCGGCCACGACTACAAGCTATCGAAAAGGGGCATGTCATTTCACTTGGTGTGTTGCAGCGTCACTGCCCGAGGCCAGTGCAGGTCAGCAAGAACTCAACGCTCCACGAAAAAGAAGGTCCATCGCCCGAACAGGGACTTGAAACCCTGGACCCTCAGATTAAAAGTCTGATGCTCTACCGACTGAGCTACCCAGGCTCTTTCCCGAAAACGCGTGCGTGTTGCGTTCAAATGCAAGGCAAAATGAATCGTCTTGGCTCGAAAAAAACACGATTCTCCCAAGCATCGCTTTCCCTTCTTCGACGATTAAGAACGGTCGTCCAAACGTCTGCCGTGTCAAAATATATTTGCGAATTAGTGGGAATGCAGCCTATTAGAATGATAATAATAATCAAAGGACAATAATGCTAGGAAAAAGAACAAAAACTCACCGCTTCGTGTTTGGAAAGCATCTTTACATGCTTTAATGCTGCGGACTTGCGGCGCTCTTATCGTTATTGTAAACTTGCTTCAAAGGCGCAGTTGTTTGGAGCAAATAGCAAGTCCACTGCACTCTAGGTAGCAGCCAGCGAGTGTACTGACACCTGATGACTAGAAAATATACCAGCACCATATTCTCTCTGAAGCAAGTTTCTTCCAAACTAAATGGGAGCGTTTCGTTTTCAGTCTTTTCTCTAAGGGTTCAAACCTGAGAGCTCGTGCTCTCAAAGAAGGTCCCAGTGGCAATTCACTCAAACATCCAGAGCACGTCAAGGACGCACCGTGCAAAAAACAAATAAAAAAGTGTCCTGAAGGACGGGGTGAGGAGAGGTGGTAACGTGGAGCTCAATTTCAAAGGAATCCAAAAAAACTTGCCCTGACCCGGATTCGCTGCAGCCACAACGCAGAGTACTAACCACTATACGATCACGGCGAGCTACCAGTCTCCCCAATATGTCACAGAGTACAAAAGGGCCCTTGTCATCTTTAGCTTGAAGGCAAAACTGCTTCTGACCAACATAACTCTTTTCAAGGGTAATATTGTCACAAAGACTGTTTTCTTTTTATAAATTTTGGCAAGGCCTCCAGAAGGTTACAACCTAAACCAGGAGGATGCTGTCAAACGTAGTCGGCAGGATTCGAACCTGCGCAGGGAGACCCCAATGGATTTCTAGTCCAACGCCTTAACTTGGCCACGACTACGCTGTCGAAAGGGGGCATGTCATTTTACTTGGTGCCTTGCAGCGACACTGCCCGAGGCCAGTGAAGGTCAGCAAGAACTCAACGCTCCACGAAAAAAGAGGGTCGATCGCCCGAACAGGGACTTGAACCCTGGACCCTCAAATTAAAAGTCTGATGCTCTACCGACTGAGCTATCCGGGCTCTTTCCCGAAACCCGTGCGTGTTGCGTGGAAACGCAAGGCAAAATGAATCGTCTTGGCTCGAAAAAAACACGATTCTCCCAAGCATCGCTTTCCCTTCTTCGACGATTAAGAACGGTCGTCCAAACGTCTGCCGTGTCAAAATATATTTGCGAATTAGTGGGAATGCAGCCCATTAGAATGATAATAATAATCAAAGGACAATAATGCTAGGAAAAAGAACAAAAACTCACCGATTCGTGTTTGGAAAGCATCTTTACATGCTTTAATGCTGTGGACTTGCGGCGCTCTTATCGTTATTGTAAACTTGCTTCAAAGGCGCAGTTGTTTGGAGCAAATAGCAAGTCCACTGCAGTCTAGGTAGCAGCCAGCAAGTGTACTGACACCTGATGACTAGAAAATATACCAGCACCATATTCTCTCTGAAGCAAGTTTCTTCCAAACTAAATGGGAGTGTTTCGTTTTCAGTCTTTTCTCTAAGGGTTCAAACATGAGAGCTCGTGCTCTCAAAGAAGGTCCCAGTGGCAATTCAATCAAACATCCAGAGCACGTCAAGGACGCACTGTGCAACAAACAAATAAAAAAAGTGTCCTGAAGGACGGGGTGAGGAGAGGTGGTAACGTGGTGCTCAATTTCAAAGGAACCCAGCAAAGCTTGCTGTGACCCGGATCCGAACCGGGGTTGCTGCGGCCACAACGCAGAGTACTAACCACTATACGATCACGGCGAGCTACCTGTCTCCCCAATGTGTTACTGAGTACAAAAGGGCCCTTGTCATCTTTAGCTTGCAGGCAAAACTGCTTCTTACCAACATAACTCTTTTCAAGGGAACAATTGTCAAAAATACTGTTTTCTTTTTATAAAGTTTGGCAAGGCCTCCAAAAGGTTGCAACCTAAAGCAGGAGGATGCTGTCGAACGTAGTCGGCAGGATTCGAACCTGCGCGGGGAGACCCCAATGGATTTCTAGTCCATCGCCTTAACCACTCGGCCACGACTACGCTGTCGAAAGGGGGCATGTCATTTTACTTGGTGCCTTGCAGCGTCACTGCCCGAGGCCAGTGCAGGTCAGCAAGAACTCAACGCTCCACGAAAAAAGAGGCTCGATCGCCCAAACAGGGACTTGAACCCTGGACCCTCAGATTAAAAGTCTGATGCTCTACCGACTGAGCTACCCGGGCTCTTTCACAAAAACGCGTGCGTGTTGTGTTCAAACGCAAGGCAAAATTAATCGTCTTGGCTGGAAAAAAACACGATTCTCCCAAGCATCGCTTTCCCTTCTTCGACGATTAAGAACGGTCGTCCAAACGTCTGCCGTGTCAAAATATATTTGCGAATTAGTGGGAATGCAGCCTATTAGAATGATAATAATAATCAAAGGACAATAATGCTAGGAAAAAGAACAAAAACTCACCGATTCGTGTTTGGAAAGCATCTTTACATGCTTTAATGCTGTTGACTTGCGGAGCTCTTATCGTTATTGTAAACTTGCTTCAAACGCGCAGTTGTTTGGAGCAAATAGCAAGTCCACTGCACTCTAGGTAGCAGCCAGCGAGTGTACTGACACCTGATGACTAGAAAATATACCAGCACCATATTCTCTCTGAAGCAAGTTTCTTCCAAACTAAATGGGAGCGTTTCGTTTTCAGTCTTTTCTCTAAGGGTTCAAACCGGAGAGCTCGTGCTCTCAAAGAAGGTGCCAGTGGCAATTCAATCAAACATCCAGAGCACGTCAAGGACACATCGTGCAACAAACAAATAAAAAAGTGTCCTGAAGGACGGGGTGAGGAGAGGTGGTGACGTGGAGCTCAATTTCAAAGGAACCCAGAAAAACTTGCTGTGACCCGGATTCGAACCGGGGTTACTGCGGCCACAACGCAGAGTACTAACCACTATACGATCACGGCGAGCTACCTGTCTCCCCAATGTGTTACTAAGTACAAAAGGGCCCTTGTCATCTTTAGCTTGCAGGCAAAACTGCTTCTTACCAACATAACTATTTTCAAGGGTAATATTGTCATAAAGACTGTTTTCTTTTAATAAAGTTTGGCAAGGCCTCCAGAAGGTTACAACCTAAAGCAGGAGGATGCTGTCAAACGTAGTCGGCAGGATTCGAACCTGCGCGGGGAGACCCCAATGGATTTCTAGTCCATCGCCTTAACCACTCGGCCACGAATACAAGCTATCGACAGGGGGCATGTCATTTCAGTTGGTGCGTTGCAGCGTCACTGCCCGAGGCCAGTGCAGGTCAGCAAGAACTCAACGCTCCACGAAAAAGAAAGTCCATCGCCCGAACAGGGACTTGAAACCCTGGACCCTCAGATTAAAAGTCTTATGCGCTACCGACTGAGCTATCCGGGCTCTTTCCCGAAACCTGTGCGTGTTGCGTTGAAACGCAAGGCAAAATGAATCGTCTTGGCTCGAAAAAAACACGATTCTCCCAAGCATCGCTTTCCCTTCTTCGACGATTAAGAACGGTCGTCCAAACGTCTGCCGTGTCAAAATATATTTGCGAATTAGTGGGAATGCAGCCTATTAGAATGATAATAATAATCAAAGGACAATAATGCTAGGAAAAAGAACAAAAACTCACCGCTTCGTGTTTGGAAAGCATCTTTACATGCTTTAATGCTGTGGACTTGCTGCGCTCTTATCGTTATTGTAAACTTGCTTCAAAGGCGCAGTTGTTTGGAGCAAATAGAAAGTCCATTGCACTCTAGGTAGCAGCCAGCGAGTGTACTGACACCTGATGACTAGAAAATATATCAGCACCATATTCTCTCTGAAGCAAGTTTCTTCCAAACTAAATGGGAGTGTTTCGTTTTCAGTCTTTTCTCTAAGGGTTCAAACCTGAGAGCTCGTGCCCTCAAAGAAGGTCCCAGTGGCAATTCACTCAAACATCCAGAGCACGTCAAGGACGCATCGTGCAACAAACAAATAAAAAAGTGTCCTGAAGGACGGGGTGAGGAGAGGTGGTAACGTGGAGCTCAATTTCAAAGGAACCCAGAAAAACTTGCCGTGACCCGGATTCGAACCGGGGTTGCTGCGGCCACAACGCAGAGTAGTAACCACTATACGATCACGGCGAGCTACCGGTCTCCCCAATGTGTCACTGAGTACAAAAGGGCCCTTGTCATCTTTAGCTTGCAGGCAAAACTGCTTCTTACCAACATAACTCTTTTCAAGGGAAATATTGTCAAAAAGACTGTTTTCTGTTTATAAAGTTTGGCAAGGGCACCAAAAGGTTGCAACCTAAAGCAGGAGGATGCTGTCAAACGTAGTCGGCAGGATTCGAACCTGCGCGGGGAGACCCCAATGGATTTCTAGTCCATCGCCTTAACCACTCAGCCACGACTACGCTGTCAAAAGGGGGCATGTCATTTTACTTGGTGCCTTGCAGCGTCACTGCCCGAGGCCAGTGCAGGTCAGCAAGAACTCAACGCTCCACGAAAAAAGAGGCTCGATCGCCCGAACAGGGACTTGAACCCTGGACCCTCAGATTAAAAGTCTGATGCTCTACCGACTGAGCTACCCGGGCTCTTTCTCGAACATGCGTGCGTGTTGCGTTCAAATGCAAGGCAAATGAATCGTCTCGGAAGGAAAAAAACACGATTCTCCCAAGCATCGCTTTCCCTTCTTCGACGATTAAGAACGGTCGTCCAAACGTCTGCCGTGTCAAAATATATTTGCGAATTAGTGGGAATGCAGCCTATTAGAATGATAATAATAATCAAAGGACAATAATGCTAGGAAAAAGAACAAAAACTCACCGCTTCGTGTTTGGAAAGCATCTTTACATGCTTTAATGCTGTGGACTTGCGGCGCTCTTATCGTTATTGTAAACTTGCTTCAAAGGCGCAGTTGTTTGGAGCAAATAGCAAGTCCACTGCACTCTAGGTAGCAGCCAGCGAGAGTACTGACACCTAGCGACTAGAAAATATACCAGCACCATATTCTCTCTGAAGCAAGTTTCTTCCAAACTAAATGGGAGCGTTTTGTTTTCAGTCTTTTCTCTAAGGGATCAAACCTGAGAGCTCGTGCTCTCAAAGAAGGTCCCAGTGGCAATTCAATCAAACATCCAGAGCACGTCAAGGACGCACCCTAAAACAAACAAATAAAAAAGTGTCCTGAAGGACGGGGTGAAGAGAGGTGGTAACGTGGAGCTCAATTTCAAAGGAACCCAGAAAAACTTGCCGTGACCCGGATTCGCTGCGGCCACAACGCAGAGTACTAACCACTATACGATCACGGCGAGCTACCGGTCTCCCTAATGTGTCACTGAGTACAAAAGGGCCCTTGTCATCTTTAGCTTGCAGGCAAAACTGCTTCTTACCAACATAACTCTTTTCAAGGGTAATATTGTCACAAAGACTGTTTTCTTTTTATAAAGTTTGGCAAGACCTCCAGAAGGTTGCAACCTAAAGCAGGAGGATGCTGTCAAATGTAGTCGGCAGGATTCGGACCTGCGCGGGGAGACCCCAATGGATTTCTATTCCATCGCCTTAACCACTCGGCCATGACTACAAGCTGTCAATGGCGGGCATGTCATTTCACTTGGTGCCTTGCAGCGTAACTGCCCGAAGCAAGTGCAGGTCAGCAAGAACTCAACGCTCCATGAAAAAAGAGGGTCGATTGCCCGAACAGGGACTTGAACCCTGGACCCTCAGATTAAAAGTCTGATGCTCTACCGACTGAGCTATCCGGGCTCTTTCCCGAGGGCGTGCGTGTTGCGTGCAAACGCAAGGCAAAATGAATCGTCTTGGCTGTAAAAAAAACACGATTCTGCCAAGCATCGCTTTCTCTTCTTCGACGATTAAGAACGGTCGTCCAAACGTCTGCCGTGTCAAAATATATTTGCGAATTAGTGGGAATGCAGCCTATTAGAATGATAATAATAATCAAAGGACAATAATGCTAGGAAAAAGAACAAAAACTCACCGCTTCGTGTTTGGAAAGCATCTTTACATGCTTTAATGCTGTGGACTTGCCGCGCTCTTATCGTTATTGTAAACTTGCTTCAAAGGCGCAGTTGTTTGGAGCAAATAGCAAGTCCACTGCACTCTAGGTAGCAGCCAGCGAGTGTACTGACACCTGATGACTAGAAAATATACCAGCACCATATTCTCTCTGAAGCAAGTTTCTTCCAAACTAAATGGGAGCGTTTCGTTTTCAGTCTTTTCTCTAAGGGTTCAAACCTGAGAGCTCGTGCTCTCAAAGAAGGTCCCAGTGGCAATTCACTCAAACATCCAGAGCACGTCAAGGACGCACCGTTTAACAAACAAATAAAAAAGTGTCCTGAAGGACGGGGTGAGGAGAGGTGGTAACGTGGAGCTGAATTTCAAAGGAACCCAGAAAAACTTGCCGTGACCCGGATTCGAACCGGGGTTTCTGCGGCCACAACGCAAAGTACTAACCACTATACGATCACGTCGAGCTTTTTTTTTATTTTATTTTTTTTTTTTATTTATTTTTTTTTTATAATTATTAACTAAAATTCAATTTAAAGTAAAAGTAAAACTTAAAAATCCAAATCACTTCCAGGTACATTCCATTGTAAATCTTTTAAAACTTTAGAAATCCTTGGAGTAAAAATTACATAAAAGCTTTGCAACATGTTTTCATACTTAAAATACCAATACAGTCCTTCAATATATCTTTCTGTTTTCTTTTTAAGAACTTTCCAAACATCAAGCATCACTTTTTCTTTTTTGGCCACATTTCTTCTTTCCCATACTGCATTTTTTATCAACATTACTAACAGGTTCACAAACTTTTTACTTTGACAATTTCCCTCCCATCCAAACATCACTATCCTCTTCCATTCTATTACCTCTTCATCCCAGTCCTCAATTAATTCTTTTATCATCTTTTTGCATTTTCTGTAAAAGCCGTCCAACTCTTTACAGTATAAAAACAAGTGTAAAATTCCTTCGTCTTCGTCTTTGCATACTTTACATGTTGCATTCTGTTCCATTTCAATCTTAGTTAAAATACAATCTGTAAAAATTGCTTTGTGCCTTATTAAATACTCGAAACATTCCAGTTTGGTTTCCACAATCTTTCCCCTCATATTTCTCCATATACTTTCTTTTTTCAGAACGTTAAATCTCTGTACCCAAAAATTGTTAGCAACTGGTTCTTTAAAAACACCATCTCTAAAATAACAATAAAACCGTTTCACATTACACTCCTTAAAATTACATAGTTTCCCTTTCAGCCTGACATAAATGTCTTTCTCTTCCTTCCATTCCTCCATGTTTTCTATTCTTTTAATCCATTCCTTCGGTATTGCGTTTTTGATCATTTCGTATTTATTTTCTATTTCTCTTTCGCTGAATTCCTCTTTTGCTTCCTCCATTGCATCCATTATAAATTGTGATGGTAAAAACCCTTCTTTAAATTCATACAAAACATCTCTTACCCTTGTTATTCCCACCTCCATCCATTTTTTTAAAAAGATCTCTTTACCATCTCTTAAAATACTTTTGTTTAAGAACAGGGGTTGATTTAAAATGTTTTCTCTTCCTTTCGGATTATACTCTATTACAGTTAAGAAATCCCCCCAAGCACTTAACATTTCCTTATAGAAGTCAGGTAATCCTTCCGCCATCCAGTTTTTTGTTTTCATCCATAAAATATCCTCCCCTAAATTAAAATTCCCACATTTGTTTAAAAAATATTTCATAACTTTCTTCCATTCTGTTTCATTTTCTTCTAGCAACAATTTTTGGACTATTTTAACTCTTAAGCAGTTTTTCCTTTGTTTAATATCCATTAACCCCAACCCACCCTCTTCTAATGGTCCTAATAAGGTGTTGTATGCTATTCTTGAGGGTTTACCCTCCCACAAAAAACAGAGAAAACATTTCTTCAACCTCCCTTCTACCCACAAAGGCATTTCTGTCACATATAAAACGTACCACAACTTTGAAGCCATTAAAACATTCAATACTAAAACCTTCCCTTTCAAATTTAAAGCCCTCATTCTCCAAAAATGTAACCTCCGCTCTATTCCTGTTATCAATTCCTCCCACATTTTATCTCTTACTTGCTTCCCATCCTTTCCCATTAATATCCCTAAAATCCTAATTTCTTCAACTTCCTTAAAATTAAAACATTCTGTTAACACTGACGCTGCCCCAAACCTCATATACACTGTCTTGTCTTCATTAATTTTACTTCCTGATCCTTTGCAAAATTCTTGTACATTCTTCATTACTTGTTTTACACCCTCTGTCCCTTTAACTATTATTGTTGTGTCATCCGCATATTGAAAAATTTTCCCTTCTTCTCTGCTTTCCTGTATTTGTATTCCTTTTATTTTCTCTTCTTTTCGTATTGCTAGGCCCAACGGTTCTGCTACAAGCGAGTATAATAAAGCTGAGAGTGGAAATCCTTGTCTAATTGATCTAGTTATTTTAAAACATTCCGTTAAAAAAACGTTACATTTTATTTTTGTTAGAGCCCCCTTATATAAAATCTTTATCCATTTCATAAAATTCTCACCAAACCCAAACCTATTTAAAACCCCAAACAAATATTCATGCTCCACTCTATCAAAAGCCTTTTCGAAGTCTAAGCTGATCACATACCCATCATCATTCTTTTCTTTTATGTATTGTATTGTGTCCCTTATACTCATCGTTATGTCTGCTATGTCTCTTCCTTTTACTGCATATGTTTGATTTGTTTTTATTATTTGTGGCATCACTTCTTTTAACCTATTTGCTAAAATCTTTGCTAATATCTTTAAATCAGTATTTAGCATTGTTATTGGCCTGTAATTTTTTAAATCAGTTAGGGTACCATAGGACCATAGGACATCAGCCTGCCACCTAGGGCTTGCTTGTTGAGCTAACTCTAACCCGATGGTGCAAAAAGTCAGTGATAATTTGTTCAAAGAAACTCCACAGAACAACAAGTATACCTGTGCATAGCGTTTCTGCAAAAGAGACACGGTAATTCAATTAAGAGTGATATAAAATGGTTTGAATCGCACTACAGGCCCGCAAAAAGTTCAATTTTTAGGAGGACAGAGCCAAACAGCTGCTCCTGCTGAAACTGCTGGGCTCGTCCGGGATTTGAACCCGGGACCTCTCACACCCGAAGCGAGAATCATACCCCTAGACCAACGAGCCTCGGTGCAAAGTACAATTTCGGCAGGGCGCCACAAATTAAATGAAGTTCAACTCAAAGACAGACCCCGACCTGGTGTCGAGATACTAAAGTGCCGCATACTAGTTTTGAGTTTGGCACAGCGCTCCGAATGATGGAGCCAAACGGCTCTTTCGGCTGAAACTGCTGGGCTCGTCTGGGATTTGAACCCGGGACCTCTCGCACCCAAAGCGAGAATCATACCCCTAGACCAACGAGCCTCATTGAAAAGAATATTTTCAGCAGGGCGCCACAAATTCAGTAAAGTTCAACTCAAAGACAGAACCCGACCTGGCGTTGAGATACTAAAGTGTAGTTTTATGAGCATCAGAAACCACTTGAAGTCATATTACAGATCAAAGGCAAAAATTGCCAGATGAGGCCCAGTCGCCTAATGGACAAGGCATCAACCTCCGGAGCTGGATATTGTGGGTTCAAGTCCCACCTGGGTCGTCTTTGATGGGCTACGTTACGTTTAAGTTGGCTGTTTGACAAGAACCAAGGATGGTTTGTTCAAAGCAACACTGTAGCCATGATGACAGCAAGAACCAAAGATGGTTTGTTCAAAGCAACACTGTAGCCACGATGACAGCAAGATCTGAATAAGCATAGAACCGACAAACTTCTGATAGCTGTGGCTGGTTTGTGTGTGCATCATTCTGTCCTGCCTGTGCATGTGGCCCTTTCAGGCTGAAAATACACAAAGAGGCCCAGTGGATTAAGGGGGAAAGGCCACTTCTTGCTTTCGCGCCGGACCTACGACGAAGGCTTTGCATACCAAAGCAGAGAGGCAGATTATACACAAAACAGGTGGCAGAGTCATCAACTATAAATTAGTCTAGTCATACAATAACATCATTGATACGTTTGTTTTGTCCATATAACCAAAATGGCGGGCTCTACATGTAAACAGCCTCATAGAGGCTATGTCGTAGGCTTGACTTTGAACCATAGGACATCAGCCTGCCACCTAGGGCTTGCTTGTTGAGCTAACTCTAAGCCGACACTGCAAAAAGTCAGTGATAATTTGTTCAAAGAAACTCCACAGAACAACAAGTATACCTGTGCTTAGCGTTTCTGCAAAAGAGACACGGTAATTCAATTAAGAGTGATATAAAATGGTTTGAATCGCACTACAGGCGGGAAAAAGTTCAATTTTTAGGAGGACAGAGCCAAACAGCTGCTCCTGCTGAAACTGCTGGGCTCGTCCGGGATTTGAACCCGGGACCTCTCGCACCCGAAGCGAGAATCAAACCCCTAGACCAACGAGCCTCGGTGAAAACTACAATTTCGGCAGGAAGCCACAAATTCAGTAAAGTTCAACTCAAAGACAGAACCCGACCTAGTGTCGAGATACTAAAGTGTCGCATACTAGTTTTGAGTTTGGCACAGCGCTCCAAATAATGGAGCCAAATGGGTGTTTCGGCTGAAACTGCTGGGCTCATCCGGGATTTGAACCCGGGACTTCTCGCACCCAAAGCGAGAATCATACCCCTAGACCAACGAGCCTCATTGAAAAGAATATTTTCAGCAGGGCGCCACAAATTCAGTAAAGTTACACTCAAAGACAGAACCCGACCTGGCGTTGAGATACTAAAGTGTAGTTTTATGAGCATCAGAAACCACTTGAAGTCATATTACAGATCAAAGGCAAAACTTGCCAGATGAGGCCCAGTCGCCTAATGGCTAAGGCATCAGCCTCCGGAGCTGGAAATTGTGGGTTCAAGTCCCACCTGGGTCATCTTTGATGGGCTTCGTTACGTTTAAGTTGGCTGTTTGACAAGAACCAAGGATGGTTTGTTCAAAGCAACACTGTAGCCACGATGACCGCAAGATCTGAATAAGCATAGAACCGACAAACTTCTGATAGCTGTGGCTGGTTTTTGTGTGCATCATTCGGTCCTGCCTATGCATGTGCGCTTTAAGGCTGAAGATACACAAAGAGGCACAGTGGATTAAGGGGGAAAGGCCACTTCTTGCTTTTGCGCCGGACCTACGACGAAGGCTTTGCGTACCAAAGCAGAGAGGCAGATTATACACAAAACAGGTGGCAAAGAGTCATCAACTATAAATTAGTCTAGTCATACAAAAACATCATTGATACGTTTGTTTTGTCCATATAACCAAAATGGCGGGCTCTAGATGTAAACAGTCTCATAGAGGCTATGTCGTAGGCTTGACTTTGAACCATAGGACATCAGCCTGCCACCTAGGGCTTGCTTGTTGAGCTAACTCTAAGCCGATGCTGCAAAAAGTCAGTGATAATTTGTTCAAAGAAACTCCACAGAACAATAAGTATACCAGTGCTTAGCGTTTCTGCAAAAGAGACAAGGTAATTCAATTAAGAGTGATATAAAATGGTTTGAATCGCACTACAGGCCTGCAAAAAGTTAAATTTTTAGGAGGACAGAGGCAAACAGCTGCTCCTGCTGAAACTGCTGGGCTCGTCCAGGATTTGAACCCCGGACCTCTCGCACCCGAAGCGAGAATCATACCCCTAGACCAACGAGCCTCGGGGAAAACTACAATTTCGGCAGGGCGCCACAAATTTAGTGAAGTTCAACTCAAAGACAGAACCCGACCTGTTGTCGAGATACTAAAGTGTCGCATACTAGTTTTGAGTTTGGCACAGCGTTCCAAATGATGGAGCCAATCAGCTGTTTCTGCTGAAACTGCTGGGCTCGTCCGGGATTTGAACCCGGGACCTCTCGCACCCAAAGCGAGAATCATACCCCTAGACCAACAAGCCTCATTGAAAAGAATATTTTCAGCAGGGCGTGACAAATTCAGTAAAGTTCAACTCAAAGACAGAACCCGACCTGGCGTTGAGATACTAAAGTGTAGTTTTATGAGCATCAGAAACCACTTGAAGTCATATTACCGATCAAAGGCAAAACTTGCCAGGTGAGGCCCAGTCGCCTAATGGATAAGGCATCAACCTCCGGAGCTGGAGATTGTGGGTTCAAGTCCCACCTGGGTCGTCTTTGGTGGGCTTCGTTACGTTTAAGTTGGCTGTTTGACAAGAACCAAGGATGGTTTGTTCAA
This sequence comes from Meda fulgida, assembly GCA_030578275.1. NCBI lineage: Eukaryota > Metazoa > Chordata > Actinopteri > Cypriniformes > Leuciscidae > Meda > Meda fulgida. Next base: position 3,422,099 of record CM060630.1, on the reverse strand, counting down.
AACAACACTGTAGCCACGATGACAGCAAGATCTAAATAATCAGAAACCGACAAACTTCTGATAGCTGTGGCTGGTTTGTGTGTGCATCATTCTGTCCTGCCTGTGCATATGCTCTTTCAGGCTGAAAATACACAAAGAGGCCCAGTGGATTAAGGGGGAAAGGCCACTCCTTGCTTTTGCGCCGGACCTACGACGAAGGCTTTGCCTACCAATGCAGATAGGCAGATTATACACAAAAGAGATGGCAAAGAGTCATCAACTATAAATTAGTCTAGTCATACAAAAACATCATTGATACCTTTGTTTTGTCCATATAACCAAAATGGCGGGCTCTAGATGTAAACAGCCTCATAGAGGCTATGTCGTAGGCTTGACTTTGAACCATAGGACATCAGCCTGCCACCTAGGGCTTGCTTGTTGAGATAACTCTAAGCCGATGCTGCAAAAAGTCAGTGATAATTTGTTCAAAGAAACTCCACAGAACAACAAGTATACCTGTGCTTAGCGTTTCTGCAAAAGAGACACGGTAATTCAATTAAGAGTGATATAAAATGGTTTGAATCGCACTACAGGCCTGCAAAAAGTTCAATTTTTAGGAGGACAGAGCCAAACAGCTGCTCCTGCTGAAACTGCTGGGCTCGTCCGGGATTTGAACCCGGGACCTCTCGCACCCGAAGCGCGAATCAAACCCCTACACCAACGAGCCTCGTCGAATAGTTTCGGCAGGGCGCCACAAATTCAGTGAAGTTCAACTTAAAGACAGAACCCAAACTGGTGTTGAGATACTAAAGGGTTGCATAATAGTTTTGAGTTTGGCACAGCGCTCCAAATGATGGAGCCAAACGGCTGTTTCTGCTGAAACTGCTGGGCTCGTCCGGGATTTGAACCCGGGACCTCTCGCACCCAAAGCGAGAATCATACCCCTAGACCAACGAGCCTCATTGAAAAGAATATTTTCAGCAGGGCGCCACAAATTCAGTAAAGTTCAACTCAAAGACAGAACCCGACCTGGCGTTGAGATGCTAAAGTGTAGTTTTATGAGCATCAGAAACCACTTGAAGTCATATTACAGATCAAAGGCAAGACTTGCCATATGAGGCCCATTCGCCTAATGGATAAGGCATCAGCCTCCGGAGCTGGAGATTTAGGGTTCAAGTCCCACCTGGGTCATCTTTGATGGGCTACGTTACCTTTAAGTTGGCTGTTTGACAAGAACCAAGGATGGTTTGTTCAAAGCAAACACTGTAGCCACGATGACAGCAAGATCTGATTAAGCATAGAACCGACAAACTTCTGATAGCTGTGGCTGGTTTGTGTGTGCATCATTCTGTCCTGCCTGTGCATGTGCCCTTTCAGGCTGAAAATACACAAAGAGGCCCAGTGGATTAAGGGGGAAAGGCCACTTCTTGCTTTCGCGCCGGACCTACGACGAAGGCTTTTGTAGGGAATTGTATGGATTGTGATGAACTTACAAAAACACATGCAGATACGTACACGCACACACACACACACCCAGGAAGAAACCTGAAACAACGCAATAACCATAAAAGAGGAAGAAAGGAATGCACACGCAAGGGGGATGTTGCCTAAACAGGAAGCCTTGCAATCGGAAGATACAGAGACCCACGTATACAATGTATGTGACAAGAAGATATACTTCCTCTGGAAAAAACCCAAATTGCTTAAGGAACAATGTAACCCAGTTCCGTATAGATATGACTGCTTCTCAATGTTAAGTTGTTGCATCTTAGATTTTGATGTTGAGTGCATCCCTGAAGAGAACTCCTCTTCAGACCAATTTCTTAACTGAAATTCTTTTTGATTGATTTGCTCTGCTGTATTATTTTAACTTGGATTGCTCATAACGAGATCAAGTTATTTTTACATCTATTGCTGGAACTGTACATAGGGTAAACTGCCTATGTAATCTTTCCACTCATACAGGACTGCCCTGTTGAGATTGGATAAACTGAAGTATTATAATCTGTAACTGTTTATTATTTTGCTAATACTAATCATTGTTTAACCAATACTTTTATCTTTTGTTCAAATAAATTTTTATTTTCATAAAGACAAGTATTGTTCAGTTCATTACTTCAGTTCATAAAGACAGTTCTATAAGTAATAGAAAGAGCATTATAATATTTCTTGCAAAGACCAAGAAACACCAGGACTCCACGAAAGCTTCGACTTCTAGGAGGGTAAGCATGAATTTGATTAATGGTTGTTGATGATAATATATTGTTTCACATGAGTGTAGGGATACACCTAGATTTACTGGTATATGTTAAATGAGCTAGTAAGGAGTAGTATCCAAGATTTCTGACCTGACAGCAAAAGGCTACCTGGCTACTTCGATACCAGGGGCTCTTCAGGAGCTGAGGTGATACCAGATCTCACCACAACGGGGCTCATCCGGGATGATTTATTATTAATTTAATCAAATGAATCCGAGTGAAAAATAATGATCAAATCTGAAACGCCATTAAAATCCGCAGTACAGTGTCTCCAAAGTGCAAGGAGGAAGTTGCTGAGAGGGTAACTTCCTCATACTAACTGTAGAAAATCTTCGGGGACGCCTGAGAGAAATTTCTATGGTTAAGCACGAAAAGTGGTAAAATATCTTGAGGAAAAGCGCGGTGGGACCACAAGAATACCCAAAACTATAGAACCTCAAAAGTAAAGATAATTACCAAAACTCTCTAAGAAACAGACACACAGTCATGGATAAAATAACCCATATCGCTTTGCTCCCACAAGATAAATTGATCAAACGACTGAGAGAAGCAGGGCTAGAAGAGAATGAAGAAATACTATCTGATGAGAGCACTTTGTATACGGCTAACGTTAAAGGGTTAGGAAAACTAGTCCAGGTAGTTGGTACACGATCTCAAAGTGATAAAATTACTGTAGAAATTGGAGACAGTGATGTTACAATACCAATAGTTCAAGGAAAGGAAATACAGGTAACTAGAGAGGGAATTCCAGACCAGAGAGCTCGTGTCTCCGCTGGATCCCCATCCCCGTCAGTTCATACTGACGGAGATGGGGCAACTGGGAGTGTTTTTAGCCAGATAGACAGAAAAACTGGAATGATACCAATAGAGTCAGGAACAATTACTAAACACCCGAATTTCATAACTGGGTTCTATCCTATGAAATGTGAAGGGAATCATATAGACAAACTACAGAAAGTGAAGAAGAATCTTCAGAGTCACAGTCCGAATATGATTATTTAACTACTGATACAGAGAAAGAGTACAAAAGTAAAGAAAAAATATCCCCTGTAAAACCAATAGTAGATCTGTCTCTAGCAGCCGTAATAGCAAGAAAAAAAAAAAGAAAGAAGAGATTCTAACTCCGAGGAGGAAGAAGACAGTCCTAAACCTAGGCGAGGTCCGTCACGAAAAACCAAAGGCGATAGGGTTTCTGCAATTCAGCTGCTACAAAACATGAGATTTCCAGGAGTAAAAGACAACATGAAAAAGGCTAAAATGGTAGCTGATTTAGGAAAATCCCTAAATGCATCAATAAGCATTATAGAGCAAATGATCAGACATCATACTGGAGTTTCGTTAAAATTAGAAACCATAGAATCACATTACCTACATGTGGTAGGGACAGACCATAAAGCAGAACTGAGAAAAGAAGTAGAAGTTGTAAAAACTACAGGATTGTGGTCATATCTTTCAGAAAGGGCCAACAAAGGTGGACTGAAACAAAAATGCTAGCTCAGTTACAAAAGCTGGCCGTAGAACTACCAGGATGCAAAGAAATAGCAAGGTGGGGGTCAGAAACTGATTGGTCTGAAATGTCAAAATTCGCAGTAAGATATGACAGAGATACTAATCGAATAAGGGAAGAAAACACGGGTCAAGGCAGGGATAGACCGCAAGAGGGGGTTAGATTAAGAGAATAAGCTAGCTTTAAAACATCAAGAAACAGAGTGAATGATAGTGATAGAATAAAGCCAAGTAGAATCAAACCCTCAAAGAAACCCACATATCAACAGTCAGAAAAACAGGTCAGACCAGTACAGAAAAATGTGACTGAGAAGAAATATAGTTACATAGACAAAGACACATGGGCAAAAATGTCAGATGAACAAAGAAAAGCCCAGATAGAAAAACGGAACAAAAAAGCGGAACCAAAAGCAGAGAGGACTCGCACAGTCAAATCTAACAAGGCAGAAAGAGAAAAAGAACAATAGGACAAGATAGCTCCAGGAAAAGCGCCCATTGCATCTGACTTAGTTGAGGAAACTGAGGAAAAAGATTTGTTTATAACTTATAAGGGATTAAGGTTCCTTTTGGACACAGGAGCCGAGGTTACCACGGTAACCAAGTTACCTCCTGGTGCCGTTAAATTAACGGGGAAATACAGAATATATATGGCTTTAGTAACGAAATGGAGCCGGTATCCAGAGATAGATATCTTTGGGAGGGAATACACTGTATAGTAGACAGTTCAAATTTTATGAGTCTAAAAGATGCAATTTTCATTAAAGAGATGAATGACAAAAATCCTGATAAAGATAAACAAATCAGATGGCTGAAAAAGGTCGACCTGGAGTATGAGATTAATAGAGTCGTAAAAGAGACTCTATTGCCGAAAGAAGAATTGCGAAAATTGCTAGAGAAATATAAGAATAACTGCGTAAAAAATAAAAATGATTGTGGAAAGTTAGATGAAAAATATGAGTACACCATATTGAGAGGAATCCCAACGCCACAAAGGCAGTATCCACTGAATAAAGCCGCTTATGCAGAAATAAAAGAGACAATAAATGAATTATCTCGTAAGGGAGTCATAAGTGTACAAGAAAATTGTCCAACCAACTCCCCAATACAAGCCGTTTGTAAGCCGGACAATTCTTGGCGTCTCGTATGCAATTATAAATCATTAAACAAAGTCACTGTACCTGACAAGAGATATTTGATTAATGCAAGGGATGCGACAAATGGCTTGAATGAGGGCAAAATACTTTCGAAAATCGACTTAGCTAATGGTTTCTGGTCTGTGCCATTAGCTAAGGAGAGTCGTGCAAGAACAGCCTTCACATTTGAAGGGAAACAGTATGTCTATAACCGATTACCGCAGGGTTGTTGTAATTCTCCAAATGTATTCCAGGCAATTATACTGGAAATATTGGAAGGATTACCGATTACGGTTTACATTGACGATGTGTTAATAGCAACACAAACTATAGACGAACATATGAAAGTATTAACAGAAACCATTAGAAGATTAGCGAACGCTGGTTTTCTTTTAAACCTGAAAAAACTGGAATTAAGAAAAGAAAAAGTTGATTTCCTAGGTTTTGAAATTTCAGGAACAGACAGAGGCATAGCAAAATCAACTCAAGATCGACTAGAAGAGTTGAGAAATGAACAAATAACAAGCTTGAGACAGTTACAAAGCCTGTTAGGAAGATTAAATTTTGTAAGAGATTTAATTCCAGGATACAGTGCTAAGGCAAAAATACTGTATAAAGCAACAGCAGGAAATGATTTTAATTGGAATGAGAAGCTTGAAAAAATCAAATGTGACATAATTGACATGGCTTTGAACTCAGGACGTATTATCAGGAGAAATCCTGATAAAGACCTTGTAGTAAAAATAGATAATACATCAGAAGAAATGGAGGTTATAATATATAACAAAGGAAATTTGAGATCTCCTGTAATGTTCATTTCACATGAAAAACCAGCTAACCACAGAAAGCATGTAAACATGTCGCCAGTGGATATTTTGGCCAAAATTGCCAAAAATCTACTCACAATTAAATCATTAGCTGCTGAAAAATTAATTATCATTGTTGCAGAAGGTGAAGGAATTAACATTCTAACAAGGGAAGCAAAGAACTTAATTAACGAAAATAAACGAGTTCATGTTTTTACTTGGTCGAAATGGACGAAAATTATCAATGATAAGCAATTTGAGTTCAGAAATGAAAAAACCCAGAAGAAAGACAAAAAGACCGAAATTAACCCTGAACAGCTTTGTTACTTCACTGACGGCAGCTCAGAAAAAGGAGAAACATGGTGGGGATTTATGGTCAAACTAAAAAGTAAAGTTATTCATAAAGAAAAAGGCAGGCTAGACAAAGACAAAAGTGCTCAAGAAGCTGAGGTTACAGCTGTTGCAAAAGCCATTCAGCATATGGCAGATAACAATCGAAAAATTGTGTATTAGTAACCGATAGCGAATATGTGTACCTGGGCATTGTTCAAAACCTGTCTACATGGGAACAAAATGAATACTTAAATGCTAAGGGTAAACCGTTGGCGCAAGCTGAATTGTGGAAAAGTATAAGCAAAAATGTAAAGATTGTGAAACCAAGAGTATTGCACCAATCGAGTCACACAATTCAAAAAACCCCAGCAGCAGTTGGAAACAGGGAAGTTGACCAATATATTAGGATACGTGCGGTTACCAAGGCCAGTCAAGTCAAGTCAAGTCAAGTGTATTTATATAGCGCTTTTCACAATATAAATTGCATCAAAGCAGCTTCACAATATCAATCAAATAACATAATGTTTGTTTCTTAGTGAAAAAACATCCACGTTTGGTAGGGCTGATCAATGGTATTAATGCTTGGCTAATTATTTTGAATATCCCCAACTGAACAAGCCAAAGGCAACAGTGGCAAGGAACCGAAAAACTCCATCAAGTGACCTACTGGTGTCCTAAAACTCCATCAGGTGACCTAATGGAGAAAAAAAAAACCTTGGGAGAACCCAGGCTCAGTCGGGGGCCAGTTCTCCTCTGGCGTTTATGAACTAGAGGCCGGATTTACAGTAACTGTAATTTGATACAGAATTTTGTTTTATTTTATCACTTCGGGGTGGGTACGCGAACCGGAATCACAACATTTTATCTGTAGAGTGGGAAAGGTATCCTCCATAGGGAGAGGCTAGTTGGCACTTCAGCACTGCGTTGTCATCGGGTCCAGGCAAAGCTCCTAGTCAGATCTGGATACGGCCTGGATCCGGTCGGCTGCGGGAAAACCTCGGGATAAACAAAGACACTAAAATTAGCGTAGATGCCATTCTTCTTATGATGATGTAACGAGTACATCAGGATTTAAGGGAAGTGTTCCCAGTTCCGGCTGACCTAATCTATGCAGCCTAACATTGAATTATAGAAGTCTATAATATATTATGTGTATGCTAGGTCAAAGAGATGTGTTTTTAGTCTAGCTTTGAACTGACAGAGTGTGTCTGCTTCCCGGACAATGGTAGGAAGACTGTTCCAAAGTTTTGGTGCTAAATAGGAAAAGGATCTACCGCCCGCAGTCGATTTTGAAATTCTAGGTATTATCAACTGGCCCGAATTTTGAGATCGCAATAGACGTGAAGGACTATAATGCGTTAAGAGCTCGCTCAAGTACTGCGGAGCTAAACCATTTAGTGCTTTGTAAGTAATCAACAATATTTTAAAATTTATACGATGTTTAATAGGCAGCCAATGCAGTGTTGACAGAACCGGGCTAATATGGTCATATTTCCTGGTTCTAGTAAGAACTCGAGCGGCTGCGTTTTGGACCAGCTGTAGTTTATTTATTAAGCGTGCAGGGCAACCACCCAGTAGAGCATTACAATAATCTAGTCTTGTTGTCATGAAAGCATGAACTAATTGTTCCGCATTTGTTAATGAGAGCATATGTCGTAATTTAGATATATTTTTAAGATGGAAAAATGCGGTTTTACAGATACTAGACACATGACTTTCAAATGAAAGATTGCTATCAAAGAGCACACCCAGGTTCCTAACCGACGACGAAGACTTAACAGAGCAGCCATCAAGGGTTAGACAGTATTCTAGGTTATTACGTGTGGAAGTTTTTTGTCCAATAATTAGAATCTCTGTTTTTTCAGAGTTTAGTAGTAGGAAATTACTAGTCATCCAATTTTTTATATCAGCTATGCATTCCGTTAATTTTGTGAATTGGTAAGTTTCGTTAGGTTTTGAAGAAATATACAGCTGAGTATCATCGGCATAACAATGAAAGCTAATTCCATGTTTCCTAATGATATGTCCTAATGGTAGCATGTACAGAGTGAACAGCAGCGGTCCTAGTACTGAGCCTTGTGGTACGCCATACTGAACTTGTGATCGATAAGACATCTCTTCATTTACTGCTACAAACTGATAACGGTCAGATAAGTATGATTTAAACCATGCTAGTGCAATTCCACTAATGCCAACATAGTTTTCCAGTCTATTTAAAAGAATGTTGTGGTCAATTGTGTCAAATGCAGCACTAAGATCAAGTAACACTAATAGAGAGATACAACCACAATCGGATGATAAAAGTAAATCATTTGTAACTCTAATGAGAGCTGTCTCAGTACTATGGTGCGGTCTAAATCCTGACTGAAAATCCTCGCAGATATCATTTCTTTCAAGAAAGGAACACAGTTGTGAGGATACTGCTTTTTCTAATATCTTTGACAGAAAAGGCAGATTTGAGATCGGCCTGTAATTGACTAATTCTGAAGGATCAAGTTGCGGTTTTTTTAACAAGCGGTTTTATCATAGCCAGCTTAAAGGTTTTTGGTACATATCCTAGAGACAAAGACGAATTAATGATATTAAGAAGAGGATCTATGATCTCTGGAAGCATCTCTTTCAGTAGCTTAGTCGGTATAGGGTCTAACATACAAGTTGTCGATTTAGATGAATTAACGAGTTTGCAGAAATCTTCCTCTCCTATAGCAACAAATGAAAACAATTTTTCCTCAGGGAGACTACAATACACTCCCTGATGCGATACTGTAGTAGACGGTTGCATAGTTATAATTTTGTCCCTGATATTATCAATCTTATAAGTGAAGAAGTTCATAAAGTCATTACTGCTGTGTTGCTTGGAAAATTCTGTGCTTAAAGCTTTCTTTTTCGTTAGTTTAGCCACTGTTTCAAATAAATACCTAGGATTATGTTTATTTTCTTCTAATAGGGTTGAAAAATAAGCAGATCTAGCAGCTTTTAAAGCCTCTCTGTAAGCAATCGAGCTCTCTTTCCATGAAATCCGAAATACCTCTAGTTTTGCTTTCTTCCAGTTGCGCTCCATTTTTCTGGCTGCTCTCTTAAGGGCCTGAGTGTGCTCGTTGTACCACGGCGTTGGACTATTTTCTTTAATCTTCTTTAAGCGCAACGGAGCAACTGCGTCTAAAGTGATGGAAAAGAGAGAGTTAAAAGTTTCTGTTGCAATATCGAGTTCTTCTAAGCTATCCGGGATGCTGAGATGATGAAACTTATTAGGAAGATTATTGATAAAGCAATCTTTAGTGGCAGAAGTTATAGGTCTAACATATTTATAACACGGAGTCGGCTTTGCAGCCTTGGCTAAATGTAATTTACATGAGACTAGATAATGGTCTGAGATGTCATCGCTCTGCTGCAGAATTTCAACGGCATCAACATCTATTCCATGTGATAATATTAGATCTAGAGTATGATTACGACAATGAGTGGGTCCTGACACGTGTTGTCTAACTCCAATTGAGTTTACAATGTCTTTAAGTGCCAATCCCAATGCATCTTTTTCATTATCTACATGTATATTAAAATCACCAACAATTAGTACTTTATCGTTAGCCAATACTAATTCTGATAGAAAGTCCGCAAATTCTTTGATAAAATCTTTATGGTGCCCTGGTGGCCTGTATACAGTAGCCAGCAGAAATCTCAAACGTGATTTATCGTTTACACTATATATTTTTACATTAAGCACCAACACTTCAAAAGAAGTATATTTAAAAATAGATTTCTTAGTGGTTTTGAAAATATTACTATAAATTACAGCAACACCTCCCCCTTTGCGTTTTAGACGAGGTTCATGTTTATAACAGTAATCTTGTGGGGTTGACTCATTTAAAGTAATGTAATCGTTTGGTTTTAGCCAGGTTTCTGTCAAACACAGCACATCTAGATTATAACTTGAAATCATATCATTAACTATGAGCGATTTTGAAGTAAGGGATCGAATATTCAGCAACCCAAGCTTTATCATTTGTTCATCTGTATTATATCTGTTTTTTATTTGTTGAACATCAATTAAATTTTTTTCCTGACGTTTTTTGGATTTCCAAATTCGGGGAACAGACACAGTCTCTATATGATGATATCTAGGTGAAAGAGGCTCTATGTGATGGGATTTATCTGACCTTGGTGACGCGAGGCCGCTAGCAGACGGTCGGTTTAGCCAGTCTGTCTGCTTCCTGACCTGAGCCCCAGATTGTCATGTTTTAGCTCTAAGACTATGTGCCATATTACTAGAGAGAAGAGCAGCACCATCCCAGGAGGGATGAACACCATCTCTTTTCAACAGGTCAGGCTTGCCCCAAAAACTTTTCCAATTGTCTATGAATTCTATATTATTCAACGGACACCACTTAGACAACCAACCATTGAGTGAGGCCAATCTGCTAACTATCTCATCACTCCTGCGAACAGGAAGGGGGCCAGAGAAAATTACAGTGCCTGACATCGTACTTGCGAGTTTACACACCTCTTTAATATTAATTTTGGTGATCTCCGACTGGCGGAGTCGAACATCATTAGTGCCGACATGAATAATGATCTTAGAGAATTTACGATTAGCATTAGCCAGCACTTTTAAATTTGCTTTGATGTCAGGCGCTCTGGCTCCCGGCAAACATGTGACTATGGTGGCTGGTGTCTCTATTTTCACGTTCCGTGTGATCGAATCACCAATTACCAGGGCACAATGAACAGAATTCTCAGTGGGTGTTTCACTGAGTGGGGCAAATCGATTTGTTATGGTAATCGGAACGGAAGGGTGGTTTTTTAATCCGCGACTAGAGCGATCTCTCACGGTCACCCATCTGCCCTGCTGCCTGGGCTCTACTTCAGCCGGAACCGAATCATGTACAGAGTTCACTATGCTAGGCGCATCCAAAATAGTATCTAAAGCTCTAGTACTATCCTTACTATCCTCAATTAAAGTTTGGATGCGTGTCTCTAGCTCTGAAATCTTCTCCGTCAGCCTGACTGTCTCCTTGCATTTATCACAAATAAATCCTATATTGCCATCGGAGAAGGCTACACTAAACATATGACATGTGACACAGGTGACAATAACAGGACAAGACATTACTCACCGTTTGTGTTGACTGATTCTTACTTACCTGGGCTTTTATTAACTCAAAGGCGCGGGCGCGCGAGAGAAAATAAATAATAAATAAATGAGCGCGGGTGGCGCGTAAACACGCGTTCTGTGCTAACAATAACGGAAGCTAGCGATGTAAGGTTAATCTGAGATGGTGGGTAAACTATATTTAGTAATATAAACAACTAGGAATGATAGTAAATGATGGTTCAAAACAGAAAGAAATACAAAGCTAATACGAGGCGTAGAGCTTACAGCCTCGACGCAAACAAACTCACCAGTGAAGGGAACTTATTGCAAGAGCTGCATGACAAACTGAATCATCCTTCCACGGCGTATGTTGTGAAATATTGTAAGCAGATGGGTCTGCATGTGCAAAATTTAAAAACAACATATCAAAAAATTAAGCTTAAGTGTCCTGATTGCAGAAAGGTAATGTCAAGTGTAAACCATGACTTTGGGCATATCAAAACTGACAGGGAACACAAGGAAATAAGCTTAGACTTCGCCGGACCAATTTATCCTCAAACCAGAAAAAAGAATGTTTATTTCTTGGTGATAGTGGACAACTGTACCAATTTCGTACAAATATATCCGTGTTCACAGGCGACGAGCGCGGTAGTGGTTAATAGTCTTAAGGAATGGATTAAATACCGGGGAAAACCGGAGCGGGTTCGTGGGGACAACGCCCATAATTTAACTGGGACTGAAGTAGAAACATTTTGCAAAGAAAATGGTATAACTTTAGTTAAAGCAGTTAAATACCAGCCCGCATCAAATGGAATTGCGGAACGTGCAGTACGTTTGGTAAAAGAGTTTTTTGTGAAAAATCAAAGCTTAGGTGACTGGGATTCGATCGTTATCTTTGTGCGCATTATCTTAATTAAAGAGTCGACAAACCTAACCAAAAGCCTGAACCAGATGATAAAAGCAAAAATCCGTTTAAGGTAGGACAGACAGTTTACATCCTCCTAAAACACAAAGATAAAAGGTTCAGGGCCAAAACAGGAACTGAAGATAAGGTAGTTGAGTTAACATCTAACACGACAGTTAGACTTGAAGCGAACAGGATTTGGTCAATCAGAAATCTTGTGGGGAGCAAAAGAGTGATAACTAGATTATGAATAAAATTAACACAGGCAAAGAGTCGTTCCGAGGGGGCGGCATATGCCCAGCAGAGGGCATTGTTGTGGTGTGTAAGGATTTTAGTGATTCATTTCTAGTAAAAACGTGGCATAAGGACTGTCGGGAGGGAACTCCTTCAGCCCGGAAAAAGCCTACCGACTGTGTGTTCTGTAGCAAACAGGAAGTTTGCAGCCTGCTCTGGGAGGGGCCAAGAGTTATTAGAGAGAGTCAGGCGTGGCTGAGAGCACAACTGACAATTATACCTAAATGGTTCAGCACAGATAAGTCCATCGGGGCTTGTGCATTGGGAGACGTCACTGTTTGCGGAGAATGCCGAACAAAAAGGCAACTTTGGACTGTGTGGCAATACGAACTAACCACAGGAACTTGTGGATGTAGAAATTGCACAGAGTGCAGATTGAAATACAATCTGCGTGGCCAAGAATGTAAATGTACATTCAATGACCAATGTCAGCTTGCCAAGTGTGACAGATGCAAGCTGCTATTGAAAAAACGCTGGATGGTAGTGACCAGCCAGAAAGGGGTGTGGCAAACCAGAAAAAGTGAGACAAGCTTAGGGTGCCTAGCCGATGACAAAATCATGAGCGAATGGGTAGTGAATCCTATGGCCTTGGCCTCGAACACAGACAAGGCCTTCCTATGGGATAGGTTGTTGTGTTCAGGGGGCCCGGTTCCGATAGACTCAGACCCATTAGTTCAGGGTGGAGTGTTAGATAAGACACTGACCAGAGACAGTGACTTGGACCTGTGGAAACAGGTCATAAGGGATTTATTGTATGAAGGGGAATACCCGATGAGCTATAAAATCAATGGGGTATATAAAGAGGCAGTTTTACATGATGTGATTACTGACTTGATGAAAGAAATGATTTTTCAGGAAGAATATCCGATTTATATGCCAAGGGAATATAGCCATTACGTCAGAGAAACCTCTCTGACTGTAAGAGCAAGATCACAGCAAACTTTTGTAGGGACAGACAGAGTGAAAGTTAAAATTGGCCCTGACACCAGAAGTGAACTATGGCAGTTTCAAATTCATTTGACAACTACAACTGATTTCCTAGGAGTTGGAAAAGCCATAGAGGGGGTCAAAGTCGTAAGATCAACCATTGCTAAACCAAGCTCATTGGGCAAGGTGGCTAACTGGCTTAGAAGACATTTAGGGAAAGTTTAGGTTGATGTATGTCTCTGTGTTGTTGTCTGTGTTTTACAGAAGCAGGATGGCGAAAGACAGGAAACGGCTGAAAAGGAAGTACCTAAAGCTGCGAAGGGATCGGAGCAACTTGGGGCTGTTTCTGTTGTCATTACTAGCCGTTCTAGTGATAATAGTATTAATAATAGGTTTTAGTTTATCAGTTGACAAAGAAACTGAGGTAGTCGGAGTAGCCTCCTGTTCTGTTATGGAAAAATTAGTTCTGAAAATTTGTTATAGACAAACGGTGAATATTGGTGGTGCACGTTATGGACCCAAAATGATAAGGGATATGTTCAAAGGAATGATAGAACATATAGATAAATCATTTTGGAACTGTACTGGTTCTAGTAGAATTAGGGCTACCAAGGGACCGGCTCTCTATGGAGGAAGAGTTGTAAAGAACAAAACCAGGTTAAGATGGAATATTCTTGACGGATATAACCAGACACATGTTAAGTTAAGGGGCTTAGCCTATAATCTTACTGATATCACAAATTTGACTTGTAGCACAATTGTGTATAGAATAGCCCTATTCTAGAAATAACAGAGGTGAAGGACTGGGACTGTTTGACCAAACAAGTGGTGCCGGCATTCAATAGGAAATGGTTTGGGCTAAGTAGTGTGGTAAAATCAGTGCAGATTAAAATAGATGACGTCTCATCCGTCAAGAGCCGTAATGGTAGATCTGCCCCAGAGGGCAGAAGATATCATATTACGGAACAAACGTGGAATAATGAAGATAATTTAAACCCATCACAGCGGAGTTATTGGCCTAGAGGACTAAACCCGTATGTGTTAATAATTGGGATTTTTTAAAATAAACCTAAACCGGCCTATGCGGAGTTGGACTGGGTAACCTGTGAAAATATGGTTATGCCAATTGAAATGTGTGAACAACACAACAAATGTCCATTTTTGACAACAAACAAGTTTCTGAGTAGTAAACCAGAAGACCAGTTGTGGTACAATATTGACAGACATTGTAGGACCGACTATGGGAAAACAACCGCGTGGGTATGTTATTTGAATAGCACCTCAAAATGGGACGATAACGAATTTGAACGTCATGGCATTAATATTATAAAATTGTGGCATGATTGGATGATTTCTCAGGATCCTAAAAACGACATGGTGAAAGCCGAGGGTAGGCGCTCAACATGGTCTCTCAACGCCACCTTGTGGAAAAATGGTGTGGGAGGTAAGAGGCTTCACCCTTTGACACTAGACTATGCGCCTAGGCCTGGTTTGTCCTTAGAATTAGCTAATTACTCAGGTATTATGGATTATATTTTGAATAACGTGACGGATCAACAATACAGGTCCGCGATTACCTTGTACACTATGGGATGGGACGGAATTCATAGAATTAACCATACGAATCAGGGGATTTGGGGTAACCATAGCGATGCGTCAAATAAAGGGAATTTGAGATGGATTGGACTTTCTAACTTTTTGTATAGAGTCTGGGATGTTTTTCCAGTAGTGATGGGACTGGATAAAACAACGAAAAAATCTATTAGTTGGAGGTCGTTCCATAATCACCCAAAAAATGTTGATGTATTTCCGATTATCTGGCACAGAAGGAATAAAACCATTGGTCTAGAGACGAGAACTTTAGCCCATGGCTATTGGAGTAATAAATATTATCTGCCGATGTTGAAACCATCTGAACGGAGGAGTGGAGGAAAAACAGATTATAAAGTTCTCATGGCTTCTCCCAAATTTGATATTAAATACTCTAACACATTTTCTAGACACAGTTTGCGGTCGGAGGATTGTGTACTAGACAGCGATCAAGTAAGGTCTAGTGTCTGGAATATGGGTCTCGGTAAATATGTGTACAGACACAATGAGGAAGTTCAGTATTTGTGGATTCCGGCAAAGGAACAATTTTGTGGCTCGGAAATGTTTGATTCGTGGAAAATCAAAACACCAGGCAATGTATTTAGTCCAAATATTACATGGTTGCATGACGAAGAACATGTGTATTGTAATTTCAAGAATTTGAATTTGATTGGGGCAGGATGAATTGGTAGCGTTACCTCATGGGGGGATATAAGCTCGATTACCAGCGCAGCTCCTTTGATGATGATTGCGCGGAATCAAATTATGAAGAAATGCGCGTTTTCATCTTTGATAAATGACGCGTCTGAGTTAGGGTTTTTTTTCTATCCAGTTGACGATTTTGTTGAAGGCCTTTCCATGGGACCTTCTTGGCTATATTTCTGGGACTTCGAATCTCAGTTAATTAAGCCAAATAGGGGCGATCTTTTTACCGTGTACTGGAAGGTGCAAAAGAAAGCTATCTTATGGGTGGTCGATAACGTTAAAGAACTCGTGGTCTCCGTATGGGACTTGATCGTACAATCCTGGTTTCACGTAAAAATAGCTATAATCTGTTTGGCTATTGTCATTGGGATTATAGTCGTTATAATCATGTTTATTAAGTTTTCGAAATTGGGGCTGGTCTGCAAAAAACTTTCAAAGTTGCCTGGCACAGCAGGTGACAGGAAGTCTTTGCTTCCTCATGACTCGGATAAGGAGGCGTGACCGAGAGGTCAAAAGGAGCGAGACAAGGTTACGGATCTACTGTTGGTGACGGACTCAGATACTCTATCCTATCTCTCTTACTTCCTTCTGTTCGCAACAGCAGCGTAGACTAAAATGGCCGGCAATCACAGCAATACTACATGGCATTGCGGGGCAAGACCAAAGGATATAGTGAGTATTGTCTCAATAAATTTATGGTTAGTTATTTACTGGATAATGGGTGCTCTAAGTCAACGAATGCCAGAACAAATAGTATTGATGTGTTTAAGCCTTGGCCTTTATAATTTTTTGAATGATTTTTCATTAGTGTTAATTTTAGTGTCCCAGCTGCTGAGAAGTGCGAGATATGTCAAATTGTTCGGAAACAAAGGAATTGCTGCAGTCATGGTATTCTCTTTTGCCATTGCTGGGTACAATTTTTCAAAGTGCTATATTATGATTAATTGGCTCAAAAATGTAGGCTTGGGACTTGCATTCCTCACCTACATGTTTTTAATTATTTTAAGCTATAGGAGAAATAGTGTTTTGCGGCCTTTAGTGAAAAAATTGGCTGTCCTTTATTTTTTGGTTTTGCTTATGGCCGGCAGTTCAAGACATGTGAATGAACCGAAGCTATTCATGATTGCTATTCTTTTTGGTATTAACGATTATTCTTTTATGTGGAGAAGAATTGACAATTTTCGGAATGAATTGCAATCTCGTTGATATACAATGGTCAGATGCAGTGTACTGAAAAAAAGAAAAGAAAATGGGACATGAATTAAGACTGATCTTTTCATGTCAAGTATACTTTTATTTTCTATAGCTTTAGGCATCTTTGAGGTGTGGTGACTGGTCAAGTCATTGGGTTGCTGTAGGTCAGGAGGGCCCCCTGATGTGCAACAACTGTCTAAGTGGCAGATTGAATGATCATGTCCTCATGTCTTGATGCTGGATTTTGTTTTGGTTTGTTTTGTTTCGACATTAGAATGTGATAACAATTTTTGTTTTCTGATTGTATTTACTTTGCACTACCTCATGAGTGAAGATTGTTTATTTTTTCTTTATCATTATGGTTTTGTATTATTGTAATAGGTTCCAGATGACTGGAGGATTGCACCTCGACATGGGCAGTTCATGATCTGTGATGATTGTTTTATGTTCGAGGGTTATACTATGAGAATCGAAACTTACAAAAGACGTCTAAATGAATTTAGATTTGTGTGTCCAGAATGTATAATACAGAACGGATATAAAATAACTGACATGAGACGTATTTGTTTTGGTAGACAGGGGGCCCACATAGACGGTCCAGACCGCACTCAGTCTTTTACCTATGGGGAAATGAGATTTTTTCTTGACATGAATTGGATAGTCATCGAGTTAGATGACGTATTTGGATTTCTGGTTAACAAAAGAGAGCTAATGTCTCAGGGTGCGTGCTGTGCTAACATTCAGACCTATTTTAGAGCTAATCAGATAGTCCTGGGCTTCTGCACAAAACAGGCGCGTATTAACGGCCGAGTTGTCTGTGTACTTGTCATTGATCCAAATACAGATCTGTCTGGAGCGTCTGACACAGGTCCGATGGGAACCGAGAGTGTTGGACGAGAGCCTGACGGGCAGTGGTACCGAACTGGCCTTGTTTCCACAGGATCTGTTGAGACTGGATCAGGCCCCGAGAGAAAGGGACTCTTTTTGGTGGAGGCCGGTAAGCCGGATATGGTATCGGCAAACGATGGGCAGTCTGTTGGCGCAGCACGGAAGACTGACGATTGGCTTCTTTCGGAGAGAATCTGAATTGAGATATAGGTTCTATGAGTGCTGTTTGGATTTTATTGTGCCCAGTGTTTATGTTTTTACTGTTAAACTTGATGTACTTGATGTCATTTATCCTCGAAAGATTAAGGAAAGTGTTGTTGTAACTTCAAGAGGGGGTGTAGGGAATTGTATGGATTGTGATGAACTTACAAAAACACATGCAGATACGTACACGCACACACACACACACCCAGGAAGAAACCTGAAACAACGCAATAACCATAAAAGAGGAAGAAAGGAATGCACACGCAAGGGGGATGTTGCCTAAACAGGAAGCCTTGCAATCGGAAGATACAGAGACCCACGTATACAATGTATGTGACAAGAAGATATATTTCCTCTGGAAAAAACCCAAATTGCTTAAGGAACAATGTAACCCAGTTCCGTATAGATATGACTGCTTCTCAATGTTAAGTTGTTGCATCTTAGATTTTGATGTTGAGTGCATCCCTGAAGAGAACTCCTCTTCAGACCAATTTCTTAACTGAAATTCTTTTTGATTGATTTGCTCTGCTGTATTATTTTAACTTGGATTGCTCATAACGAGATCAAGTTATTTTTACATCTATTGCTGGAACTGTACATAGGGTAAACTGCCTATGTAATCTTTCCACTCATACAGGACTGCCCTGTTGAGATTGGATAAACTGAAGTATTATAATCTGTAACTGTTTATTATTTTGCTAATACTAATCATTGTTTAACCAGTACTTTTATCTTTTGTTCAAATAAATTTTTATTTTCATAAAGACAAGTATTGTTCAGTTCATTACTTCAGTTCATAAAGACAGTTCTATAAGTAATAGAAAGAGCATTATAATATTTCTTGCATGGACCAAGAAACACCAGGACTCCACGAAAGCTTCGACTTCTAGGAGGGTAAGCATGAATTTGATTAATGGTTGTTGATGATAATATATTGTTTCACATGAGTGTAGGGATACACCTAGATTTACTGGTATATGTTAAATGAGCTAGTAAGGAGTAGTATCCAAGATTTCTGACCTGACAGCAAAAGGCTACCTGGCTACTTCGATACCAGGGGCTCTTCAGGAGCTGAGGTGATACCAGATCTCACCACACTTTGCATACCAAAGCAGAGAGGCAGATTATACACAAAACAGGTGGCAAAGAGTCATCAACTATAAATTAGTCTAGTCATACAAAAACATCATTGATACGTTTGTTTTGTGCATATAACCAAAATGGCGGGCTCTAGATGTAAACAGCCTCATAGAGGCTATGTCGTAGGCTTGACTTTGAACCATAGGACATCAGCCTGCCACCTAGGGCTTGCTTGTTGAGCTAACTCTAAGCCGATGCTGCAAAAAGTCAGTGATAATTTGTTCAAAGAATCTCCACAGAACAACAAGTATACCTGTGCTTCGCGTTTCTGCAAAAGAGACACGGTAATTCAATTAAGAGTGATATAAAATGGTTTGAATCGCACTACAGGCCTGCAAAAAGTTCAATTTTTAGGAGGACAGAGCCAAACAGCTGCTCCTGCTGAAACTGCTGGGCTCGTCTTGGATTTGAACCCGGGACCTCTCACACCCGAAGCAAAAATCATACCCCTAGACCAACGAGCCTCGGTGAAAACTACAATTTCGGCAGGGCGCCACAAATTCAGTGAAGTTCAACTCAAAGACAGAACCGACCTGGTGTCGAGATACTAAAGTGTCGCATACCAGTTTTGAGTTTGGCACAGCGCTCCAAATGATGGAGCCAAACAACTGTTTCTGCTGAAACTGCTGGGTTCGTCCAGGATTTGAACCCGGGACCTCTCGCACCCAAAGCGAGAATCATACCCCTAGACCAACGAGCCTCATTGAAAACAATATTTTCAGCAGGGCGCCACAAATTCAGTAAAGTTCAACTCAAGGACAGAACCCGACCTGGCGTTCAGATACTAAAGTGTAGTTTAATGAGCATCAGAAACCACTTGAAGTCATATTACAGATCAAAGGCAAAACTTGCCATATGAGGCCCAGTCGCCTGATGGATAAGGCATCAGCCTCCAGAGCTGGAGATTGTGGGTTCAAGTCCCACCTGGGTCGTCTTTGATGGGCTACGTTATGTTTAAGTTGGCTGTTTGACAAGAACCAAGGATGGTTTGTTCAAAGCAACACTGTAGCCACAATGACAGCAAGATCTGAATAAGCATAGAACCGACAAACTTCTGATAGCTGTGGCTGGTTTGTGTGTGCATCATTCTGTCCTGCCTGTGCATGTGCCCTTTCAGGCTGAAAATACACAAAGAGGCCCAGTGGATTAAGGGGGAAAGGCCACTCCTTGCTTTTGCGCCGGACCTACGACGAAGGCTTTGCGTACCAAAGCAGAGAGGCAGATTATACACAAAACAGGTGGCAAAGAGTCATCAACTATAAATTAGTCTAGTCATACAAAAACATCATTGATACGTTTGTTTTGTCCATATAACCAAAATGGCGGGCTCTAGATGTAAACAGCCTCATAGAGGCTATGTCGTAGGCTTGCCTTTGAACCATAGGACATCAGCCTGCCACCTAGGGCTTGCTTGTTGAGCTAACTCTAAGCCGATGCTGCAAAAAGTCAGTGATAATTTGTTCAAAGAAACTCCACAGAACAAGAAGCATACCTGTGCTTAGCGTTTCTGCAAAAGAGACACAGTAATTCAATTAAGAGTGATATAAAATGGTTTGAATCGCACTACAGGCCTGCAAAAAGTTCAATTTTTAGGAGGACAGAGCCACACAGCTGCTCCTGCTGAAACTGCTGTGCTCGTCCGGGATTTGAACCCGGGACCTCTCCTCCCGAAGCGAGAATCATACCCCTACACCAACGAGCCTCGGTGAAAACTGCAATTTCAGCAGGGCGCCACAAATTCAGTGAAGTTCAACTCAAAGACAGAACCGGACCTGGTGTTGAGATACTAAAGTGTCGCATACTAGTTTTGAGTTTGGCACAGCGCGCCAAATGATGGAGCCAAACGGCTGTTTCGGCTGAAACTGCTGGGCTCGTCAGGGATTTGAACCCGGGACCTCTCGCACCCAAAGTGAGAATTATACCCCTAGACCAACGAGCCTCATTGAAAACAATATTTTCAGCAGGGCGCCACAAATTCAGTAAAGTTCAACTCAAGGACAGAACCCGACCTGGCGTTCAGATACTAAAGTGTAGTTTAATGAGCATCAGAAACCACTTGAAGTCATATTACAGATCAAAGGCAAAACTTGCCATATGAGGCCCAGTCGCCTAATGGATAAGGCATCAGCCTCCAGAACTGGAGATTGTGGGATCAAGTCCCACCTGGGTCGTCTTTGATGGGCTACGTTATGTTTAAGTTGGCTGTTTGACAAGAACCAAGGATGGTTTGTTCAAAGCAACACTGTAGCCACAATGACAGCAAGATCTGAATAAGCATAGAACCGACAAACTTCTGATAGCTGTGGCTGGTTTGTGTGTGCATCATTCTGTCCTGCCTGTGCATGTGCCCTTTCAGGCTGAAAATACACAAAGAGGCCCAGTGGATTAAGGGGGAAAGGCCACTCCTTGCTTTTGCGCCGGACCTACGACGAAGGCTTTGCGTACCAAAGCAGAGAGGCAGATTATACACAAAACAGGTGGCAAAGAGTCATCAACTATAAATTAGTCTAGTCATACAAAAACATCATTGATACGTTTGTTTTGTCCATATAACCAAAATGGCGGGCTCTAGATGTAAACAGCCTCATAGAGGCTATGTCGTAGGCTTGCCTTTGAACCATAGGACATCAGCCTGCCACCTAGGGCTTGCTTGTTGAGCTAACTCTAAGCCGATGCTGCAAAAAGTCAGTGATAATTTGTTCAAAGAAACTCCACAGAACAAGAAGCATACCTGTGCTTAGCGTTTCTGCAAAAGAGACACAGTAATTCAATTAAGAGTGATATAAAATGGTTTGAATCGCACTACAGGCCTGCAAAAAGTTCAATTTTTAGGAGGACAGAGCCACACAGCTGCTCCTGCTGAAACTGCTGTGCTCATCCGGGATTTGAACCCGGGACCTCTCCTCCCGAAGCGAGAATCATACCCCTACACCAACGAGCCTCGGTGAAAACTGCAATTTCAGCAGGGCGCCACAAATTCAGTGAAGTTCAACTCAAAGACAGAACCGGACCTGGTGTTGAGATACTAAAGTGTCGCATACTAGTTTTGAGTTTGGCACAGCGCGCCAAATGATGGAGCCAAACGGCTGTTTCGGCTGAAACTGCTGGGCTCGTCAGGGATTTGAACCGGGGACCTCTCGCACCCAAAGTGAGAATCATACCCCTAGACCAACGAGCCTCATTGAAAATAATGTTTTCAGCAGGGCGTCACAAATTCAGGAAAGTTCAACTCAAAGACAGAACCCGACCTGGCGTTGAGATACTAAAGTGTAGTTTTATGAGCATCAGAAACCACTTGAAGTCATATTACAGATCAAAGGCAAAACTTGCCAGATGAGGGCCAGTCGCCTAATGGATAAGGCATCAGCCTCCAGAGCTGGAGATTGTGGGTTCAAGTCCCACCTGGGTCGTCTTTGATGGGCTATGTTACGTTTAAGTTGGCTCTTTGACAAGAACCAAGGATGGTTTGTTCAAAGCAACACTGTAGCCACGATGACAGCAAGATCTGAATAAGCATAGAACCGACAAACTTCTGATAGCTGTGGCTGGTTTGTGTGTGCATCATTCTGTCCTGCCTGTGCATGTGCCCTTTCAAATTGAACATACACAAAGAGGCCCAGTGGATTAAGGGGGAAAGGCCACTCCTTGCTTTTGCGCCGGACCTACGACGAAGGCTTTGCGTACCAAAGCAGAGAGGCAGATTATACACAAAACAGGTGGCAAAGAGTCATCAACTATAAATTAGTCTAGTCATACAAAAACATCATTGATACCTTTGTTTTGTCCATATAACCAAAATGGCGGGCTCTAGATGTAAACAGCGTCATAGAGGCTATGTCGTAGGCTTGACTTTGAACCATAGGACATCAGCCTGCCACCTAGGGCTTGCTTGTTGAGCTAACTCTAAGCCGATGCTGCAAAAAGTCAGTGATAATTTGTTCAAAGAAACTCCACAGAACAACAAGTATACTGTTGTGGCAAAACTTCTGTTAAACATCATCACTGCGTAAGAGACACTCAGAGTCAAATTAATAAAAAAGAAAAGTATTTATTCTTGCAAGAATAGGCCTAGTCGCCAACACAGCAGTTACCCTGTGAAGTGAGTGACGCACACCAGGAAGACATGAGACAGCCTTTATACTCTTTTCAAGGTTCCTCCTCACAGCAGTTACCCTTTCACCCACTCAGATAAGGTCCCCACTGCTGTTCAGTTTCTACTAAAGACACAACCTGGCACTGAAATAAACTAGCCAAATCTTGACCATTCCTAAGGTCAAGATGTCCTGTCCCATATATTCCTGAAACGTCACGCACAAGCACGTACACACATATACTTTTACACATTGAATAGGTTCAATCCCTTATGATATCTGTTAGGAATAAATGACTATTAAAATTTCTACAACAATTCCCCACTTTTTATCATTCTGATTACCCATAATCACAATAATAAACAAAAAAAACAAATTTTAAGTCATATCATCACACTACTCTTCATCTCTGGTTTTCGCATAACTGATCACTCTTCATAAACATTTGTGAAATATTATTTAGAAAAGAAAAAGCTTAGGCTGTTTTGCAAGGATAGTCCCTTAAATATTAGCAAGCAAGTAATGAATTTAATTAAAGCCGGGCTAAATGAATAGGCACTGCTATTGCACTCTCGACCTAGATCGAACCCTCAGTCACCTCAATTAAATAAGAAATAGTGTACAGATTACTTAGGAAAACAACACCATCAATTCACGCTGGTTATTTTAGCAGGTCATCAAAAATACAAAGAATAAAAGTAGAATAGAATCCTTCATTTCAAACCCTCTCCTTGTACGCCACCTCGTAACACGGATGAACGCTGTTTGTAACCTTCTTTAAATCTTTGCCCTTAATCTTTCTCAGAAAATAAAAAAAGAATATAAGAAAAACAACCAGAACATACATTTAACACATCTCACTGTAGCTTCCGCTACCTGTCTCGTCGCATAATTTTGTTAATCCTTGGGATAGACTGTCTTTTTTTTTTACCAATTGAACAGACAGCAGGTTTTCACCTGTCTCTGTTATCGTATTCACCCATGAATAACAAAATTATCATAACACATACAATCCTAACTCCTACCATTAAGCCTTTTCCATTAAATTTATGTCCATCTCCACATTTTATTCACTTCTAATTCAATTTATTAAGCTCTATTGAATGCACTGTTTAACAAATCTAACCAGAGAAGTCTTATAATTTTATCCATTCCTCTAACCAAATTAGTTGTTCAAAATTAACTCTAATATCTCTAGTACGGACACATCAATCAATAGATTTTCTACATTTACAATCAAATCAGTACCTAGTTCGATTCAATCAAACAAATCATCAAAATCATCACAAAAACAGATTCTTCTGTTAAACTTAAACCGTCAGTTGACAGTTGGTTCCTCCAGGTGTGTTGATCATCTTGTTTGCCCCACGGACGTTCCGTGTTCGCCAGGGTGACACTTTGCGTGCCGTTGCAATGGTCTTTCCCTCGTAGGCGAGGCAGACAGTTACTAGCACAGTCTTCTTTAAACCTCACTTTCTGCTCTATTGGATGGTTGAGCCCTGTTGGTGTTGTCTAAGGTGAGAGGCTTGGACCCAGGTGTCACACTCTCCAACCATTTTCTGATCCTTACAAGGTCTTCCCTTAAATCACGACCGCACCCCCACTGGAATGAACCATACCTTGCCTGCTGTCACCTGTGAATGGAGACCTTAACTATTTTGTTAGTGATGCTTGTCTAGCCGCTCGTCCCTTTTGGTGTGACCTGTGGAATCAACAGCCTGAAACATATTATCACTGGATAATTTCTTGCTCATTTAATAGCACTCAGGGTCCTTTTCCCCTGAAAAACACTCAACCCACTTTGCTCATGTCCACAACACAATATTTATATATTTGGAACAGAATCAGTTCTGTTTGCTGCAATCCATCCTGACATTCTGCAAAAGGAAAATCTTAAGTTATGCGCTGCGCAGGTGTGGAACCTTTCTCCTACAATAATAACCCAGGCCAGGATAGTTAGCCAAATTCATCCATAGCCATCATTTTATTGGGCACATTCTGCCCTGTATCAAAAGTCTGCATGATCTGTAGAGAAAAACAAATGTCGAGGTTATTTTCAGATAGTAAAATACACAGTTTCTTTTGTCTGCTGTGCTGCCGCAGCCTTCGCTGCTGCATCTGCCCTGGCGTCTCCTGTTGAAACAGTCCTGCAATTTTGTTATCAGCGTGTGCGGCACACTTACAGACAGCAACTTTTGTTTGGAACGGCCTTTTACCCGATTAAACCCAGTGTCCTCCCAACATATACTGTCCTTTAGTAACCCATATTTTGTCAATCCTTACCATCTCCCTTTTGATGCACGACTCAACTCGTGCATCATTTTAAACTAATTTGATTTGCCATCAACACCAACCCAAACGGCATCCTTCAGCCAAATTTCCTCCAGACATCTTTCTCTGTCTCTTAAACAAAGTATTACGTTCTTCACTTAAAGCCACAATCTCATCTTTTTATCGAAGTATTTGAAGGGCAACGGCCCTGAGTCTCACACCGAATCCTGCTTTTCAGGCCTGTTGTTTGGTCTCTCAAGTCAGTCATCTTCAAACATTTCCAAAGTCATCAATTGTGTCTATCAGGTCAGGTCGTGCTGTACAGACTTGGTCAATGTCAGTCAATCATTTTTCCCCCTTTTCATCACAATACTCTCTGTGATGGGGCTAATGTGAGGGGCTCTCTTGCTAATTTCATGTTGACTTAGCCAATATGTCACTGTGTTGTTGCCATCAAATCTATAACATTTTCATTTATCTCAGCCCATGCCAGATGGTAATCTACAACTCCGCAATTCCAATTTACATCAAATACTTAAACTGATCCAGAACGTAATTCAAATCAACATCATAAAGACAAAAGTAATTAATACCAGACAGAGCTGGATGACCAATCAGTTTAAAGCTCGTCCTATGTTCTGTATCATCTTTTCACCTAACAGAATTTAGCAGCTTCCTGTAAATTTTGTCATTTGCCAAAAGCCATCCTAGTGGGTAATGACACAATATACACCCCATTCAGACTTAGTATTAGTACCCCAAACTAACACAGTCACAAACAAGACAAAATGCTGTCACCATCACACACACTCATATTGATACGCATGTTAACTGCTCCTTTTCAATATATCGTCTCTAAAAATATTTAAATTTTAAGTACGATTTTAAACTTCACATTTTCCTCTAGGTTTAGCTAATTTTACATGGTATCTTGACCAGTTTGAAATCATGTCTGTTCATTATTCATTTGATTTTTAGAAAAGGCAGCTGGGTTGTTTTGGTTCCTTATCATTATTTTTCTTCAGCTTGCTCTAGCAGGCCGATAACAGAAAGAAAGAAAGAAAGAAAGAAAGAAAGAAAGAAAGACACAGTTACCATCCCTTCCTCTACCATCTTTTAACTCTATCCCAGCTTAAGGCATATTTCCCAGAAATTACATGTGTTTCCAAATAAACATTTTGTAGTTGTCTTTTGCCCATATCTCATGGAATTTAGACATTAGAAATTTCCACTCAGATTGAGTCTCTGTCGTACTGGCGGTTTTCAGCCACAGCAGACATCAGATTCAGATAAGCGAGCTGTTTCATTACAGCCAATAACAAACTTATCTTTTGAAAGCAAAACATCAGCTTCTAGTTCTTTCATGGTCAAAACACTAACAGAACACATTTTACATTTAACAACTGTTAATCCAGTAGCCTATTACTTCTACTTATTTGATCTTAAATACAAATAATTATGCTAGTTCTCAATTACCATAGCTTAATATCTGACTTCAACGTTTTTTCTAGGAGTTTATCACTCTCCAATCGGGATTCACACTAACTTTGACAAGGCTACTCTGCATCTTTTGCAGTTATTATAAATCACCCGTGAGATTTGTCTCTCTATATAACCTGAACCCTTCTTAAAATGTTGAATTAAAACACAATCATCCTTTTAGTTACTTTTATATATTTTGCAACTTTCATCAAACTGTTTCAAAAAAATTACTATTATAGATCTTTTCTTCAAAAGGATTCACTTTAAGACTTCAATCTTTTGACCTTGTTTTTATCTCTTATTCTTTCTCAGACGAAAATGTTAATGTCGTCATTTAAACACTGATCTACTTTCAAACCCACATTATTACCAGAAATGTGTCACTATCACATTTTCAAACACCTTCTCGGTGGGCATTTACAGTTACGTGTTAAATGGTCCTGCTGACCACAATTAAAGCACTCTCTGTCGGCTCCAACTTACTGCACATCACTGAAGCAGTGTGTCCCATTCAGGAATGCAAACAGAGCTGATAAGCAGTTCTCTGTATTCTTTTACAGTCCACCAGTGGCGGATTCAATCCCAATAGCCGAATCATAATCTTTATCATTATTATTGGCCGCACATCAATTTTCTTAAGCTGCATAAGTTGTTTGCACAAAGTTTTCATTTAACTTTAGTCATACTTGTCCAGGGAAATTATCCCTGACCCAGAATTTCCATTATAAAACAGACATCTTTTGCATCAATTACTTAATATCAAGAAAATATCCGACATTATACATTATTGATTTTCAGAATCTTTGGTCAAAGTTGTCTTTACATTTTACTAATTTGGTATTATCAGCAACAACACTGATTACAAGACAAGTATATATTTAACGTCCGGAAGCAGGGCTGAATAAGCAAACACTGTTGCTGTACTCCCAGCATAGCTGGACCCTCAGTCACTCCTCAGATATTAAATACAGACATCGTCTACAATCATAAATACCAGGCTATATGCATTAGTTTTTTATAAAACTATAATTTCCATAAATACTGTCAGACATTTTATTTTCATCACATATAGGTTTCCACTATATATCTTCTCAATCTTTCCCTACATGCCAGTTCCTTCTGTATCCTCTCCTTTCTTTTCTCTACATGCCAGTTCCTTCATTATCTAACCAGTACATGATTGCTTGCTTACAATCCCCACACACATATCTCACACACCAACCTTCTTGTTTTCTCTTCACTTCCCTCTTCCATCAAGTTTCTCACTTACAGTTCCACTCTATTTCTATCACTCTATCACTCTATTTCACACAGACAGCCTTATTGCTGCTTGCTACTTCAATCCTTATCATATAAATTTAAGTTCTATAGACATCTAATGTCATGCATCCATTTACTGGATGCATAAGTAAAAACCTTATTTCTCTCTGCAGTTCGACTTTTTTTTTCTTTTTTTTATCTTCCCCTTTAAGACAACAATCCATTGTTTGTCCACATTGCTTACACACGTTTGAACACAGCCATAACTCTTTGTTTCTCACTGCCCTGTTCAACTGATTCCCTCCCTGAGGAAATCATGGTATTTTCTCAGTTTTTCAATGTCTAACATACATTTTCCCTCATAATATTTCCTCATTTGATAGAAAACCGGTGTGTCAAATTTGGCAAGCTTGCTCTGAGATTTTCCCATACTGGCTGTTTCTGTTACTCTGTGGATTTCTCAGATTCGACGCTGCGTCTATTAATCTGATGGACGTCTCCACCAGATCTGATCCCTTAACGCCAGACCAGAGAGGGCGCACCCAGTGCTTTTCCTGACGGATCGATTAACTCCCAGTAAACTGCTACGTGAGTATCCCTCGATTTGCAAAATCGCTCCCCCGTGACGTGTTTTGCAAATACGCACCTCACGCAGTTAGCCCTACTGTATTAACCCTTGACCCGCCCGTAAGTCTCAACCGACCCCCAATTGACTGCTGTACGAAGCTCCCTCAATTTGCAAAATCGCTACCCCGTGACGTGTTTTGCAAATACGCACTTTCGCACAGTTAGCAGTGTTGTACCGGTGCTCTTGACTTACACCACAGAAACGAACAGACCCAGCCACTATGGTTTTACCCACAATTGAATAATATTTTAACCCCAAATAAAATATTTTAGCTATCTATTACCAGAGATGTCTTGGATTGCCACGGGTTCGTTCTCATTTGATTCCAGTGGAGCATCTCCTGGCCCTGATAGCGGTCGGCCCCTCTCTCTGAAACTTACGAGGTAGAGCTGGAACTGCTCAGTCCAGGTGGCCAAACACCATCCGCTCTCAGGTCCAGAAGGCACTTCCAAGGAATCCCACTCTTCTGACACCAAATTGTTGTGGCAAAACTTCTGTTAAACATCATCACTGCGTAAGAGACACTCAGAGACAAATTAATAAAAAAGAAAAGTATTTATTCTTGCAAGAATAGGCCCAGTCGCCAACACAGCAGTTACCCTGTGAAGTGAGTGACGCACACCAGGAAGACATGAGACAGCCTTTATACTCTTTTCAAGGTTCCTCCTCACAGCAGTTACCCTTTCACCCACTCAGATAAGGTCCCCACTGCTGTTCAGTTTCTACTAAAGACACAACCTGGCACTGAAATAAACTAGCCAAATCTTGACCATTCCTAAGGTCAAGATGTCCTGTCCCATATATTCCTGAAACGTCACGCACAAGCACGTACACACATATACTTTTACACATTGAATAGGTTCAATCCCTTATGATATCTGTTAGGAATAAATGACTATTAAAATTTCTATAAC
>CM060630.1:3335000-3387500 GCA_030578275.1 Meda fulgida | reverse complement strand
AACTTCAAC
This sequence comes from Meda fulgida, assembly GCA_030578275.1. Lineage (NCBI taxonomy): Eukaryota > Metazoa > Chordata > Actinopteri > Cypriniformes > Leuciscidae > Meda > Meda fulgida. Next base: position 3,387,491 of record CM060630.1, on the reverse strand, counting down.
CACAATTTTATCACCAGCCACTGCAGCGCTGACCACACCTTCTGCAGCCACTGCAGCGCTGACCACACCTTCTGCAGCCCTGACCACACCTTCTGCAGCCACTGCAGCGCTGACCACACCTTCTGCAGCCACTGCAGCGCTAACCACACCTTCTGCAGCCACTGCAGCGCTGACCACACCTTCTGCAGCCACTGCAGCGCTGACCACACCTTCTGCAGCCCTGACCACACCTTCTGCAGCCACTGCAGCGCTGACCACACCTTCTGCAGCCACTGCAGCGCTGACCACACCTTCTGCAGCCACTGCAGCGCTGACCACACCTTCTGCAGCCCTGACCACACCTTCTGCAGCCACTGCAGCGCTGACCACACCTTCTGCAGCCACTGCAGCGCTAACCACACCTTCTGCAGCCACTGCAGCGCTGACCACACCTTCTGCAGCCACTGCAGCGCTGACCACACCTTCTGCAGCCACTGCAGCGCTGACCACACCTTCTGCAGCCCTGACAACACCTTCTGCAGCCACTGCAGCGCTGACCACACCTTCTGCAGCCACTGCAGCGCTGACCACACCTTCTGCAGCCACTGCAGCGCTGACCACACCTTCTGCAGCGCTGACCACACCTTCTGCAGCCACTGCAGCGCTGACCACACCTTCTGCAGCGCTGACCACACCTACTGCAGCGCTGACCACACCTTCTGCAGCCACTGCAGCGCTGACCACACCTTCTGCAGCCACTCTGACCACACCTTCTGCAGCCACTCTGACCACACCACACAGGGTTCGTGTGCAGCCTGTGATTAAAAAAAAATGCCCAGTTTGCAATATCCTCATTAATAGAAAAAACTTAAAAAAACACATTGACCGCAAACACACAGAACAGCCAATACAGGACATTAATGCCACATTCCATCTTGTAAGCCAGTGCATTGACAGGACAAATGGCATATTTACAGTCCTTACAGTTACCAAGGGTCACAGTGTTCCTCTTCATATTCAGCTCAAGACATGGGGAGAACACCATAAGGTCATCTGTGAATCACATGAATGTCAGGTCAACATGGAAGTTGCACAGAGGAGTGGCCTGTCATCATATCAGTGCAAACACATACGCTCTGTAACTTACTGCACATCTTCTGCCGAACCAGTCTCCCTGAAAGAGGAGATTTTAACTGAGATGGTAAAAGCAAAGTGGTTTAGTACTGAAAAGAAGAAGATATGCCTTACTCACCAGCAACTTGCCAACAGCAGTTGCATACCACTCTCTGTTCAAACTTCGATTGGCACCCCTGAAACAAAGAAATTAATTTCCGTATTTGAACCCAATGTCTCCTATTACAGTCGGTTGGGACGTGTAATGGTTGTGTATGACTCAAAATTAAACACATGGCATTGTCCCTGTGCAAAATTGAGGCGTTCATGTTTGCACAAATATATTGCAAAATGGCACCTTTTTCAGACCCAACGTGAGTTGTTTCGAACAGTCTTCAGCAGAGAAGAATCACCACTCAAAGGGCCACATGCACAGTCTGAGGAGAATGATTTCAGAGAAGACAGTCCTGTTTATCCTCCAAAAGATCTGGGGCTAAAAAATATGGTATCTTACATTCTTCAGCACAAGAAGATACCCGTTGATCTACCAGATGATGTGCATGCACCATCACCAGACAAGGACTACCCAAGAAACCTTTGTCCAGATGAAAGTATCTGTCAGAGTTGTCCAGGTGTTGTCCCCCTCAGTGATCCCATCCTAATTACAAAGAAGGCTAAAATACTCACAAACTGGTCCATTATTGAAGGTATGATTTGGTGTTATGTAATTGCGTGTGTAATATTCAGCTAAATTGTCCTCTGATGTATTACTTGTTGAAATTTTAGACGTTGCCACCTACTGTAAGCAGTGCCCACTTTGTGGAATGTTCTACCGTTACCAGGAGTGGAAAGACCACCTACATAACTTCAATGACCACATCATCCTTGCCATACCCTTATGCCTTACCTTGAGAAGCCTTCTCCAGGTAACTTTTAATTTAACACTATGGTGTTAATTTAACACTATTATGTATGTTACTTAAAACAGATTTTGTTTATTCCAGGTGCATACTTCTGTGAGCAGAGCCGTTGATTTTTTGCAAGATTTGACCGGTTTAAAGTTTCCGTCAGCAGACACGGTGCTGCATGCCTATTTACACTTTGAGGCCCTTACAGACCATGAGTACAGGTATTCATGCGTTACCTGTGGTGATTATCCCCCTGTTGTGATAATGGATCTACACAAAAAGGGTGTTTTCCAGCTTTCTGGTATGTTTATTGTAATCATGTTCACTTCTAAGTTTGTTTTATTTATTTATTTTCTATTTATTTTTTCTTCATGTTATTGCCATATAGTGAACATTTTTTGTACACATTTTGTTTTCTTCCAGTAAATGACATAGAGGAACCTCCAGAAAACTATCAAGGGGAAGTCAATCTGGAAACATTCTGGGAGTCATTGTCCAAAGAGATGATATGTCGTGGATTTGTTGCAAGTATGTGGAAACATTTTTTTTATTTTTTTTTATGCACCATATTGCAAAGAAATTAAAAGAATCACACAGCTTATGTTTTTAATTCTGCTTTTGTAGGTGGTGCACAAAATCCATTTGTTGTTAAACCCATGTATCACTTCTGGGCTCCTTGGATTGGCAAGAACACACGTCGTTCAGATATTGTGCTAAACACAGAGTATGAAAAACTTCATTCTTCAAAGTCTGCCTCAGAGACCGCAGAAATTACAGTGACAGAGGAGAGGCTGAAGGAAGAACTTCAAAAGCAAAAGGTTTGTTTGTAAAAGTACGACTACTTTTTTCCAATATACTACACTATATTCAATAATATTTTTTTGTAGGTTAATGTTATTCGGAAACTATGCAAAGAATGTGGACTGGACTCCACTGGATCTCGGAGTGACCTCCTCCTCAGATTGTCTAATGAGATGAAATCGAGGCAAACATATGATAAAATCTTTGAAAAAATCTGGGGTGCCTCTGGTGAGCTTAATTTCTAATACTGTTTTGTCTGGTGTTGCAAATATAACCTTTGATATTACAGTCAATATATTGCCAATACATTAATGTTTTAAACTTTGTAAGAATTGTTTTTGAAGAATGTCTCTTTTTTTGTGCTATATTAGGAGGCTGGGGAGTCATCATGTGCCCATGTGGCATAGTTTACAGTTTAAAAAGCAATCTTCGAGCAGAAAGCCCTCGAGATTTTGCTGATCTTCTGTTCTCATGGAAGCATCTGCCGAACATCATTATTTATGACTTTGCACGCGGTTTAGCAACACATGCCAATCTAAGGGCACCAGAAAGCATACCTATTCGTCCATATGAAGGACGCTTAGCAGAACCCAATGAAGAAAACCTTAAACTTGCCAAATCTGGAAATCTGAAAGTGTCCTTGCCTTGGCTGGAGGAAAAAATGAGTGTGAGCGATCCTCAAGGACACCCACTGACAGGGTCTTCGGATCATTACGTATTGTCTGACCGTTTTCACGAGAGCAATTCCAAAGACAGTAGAGATGTTCTGAGGAAGATCACTATAGTGCCTCAACTAGCTGGCAAAATAAATAGCCAGGTTGCAGAGCAACTGTTCTCAAAGATGAGAAAAAATAACTACTTTTTGAACATGTCTCAGCCATCAACACATCTGTTTCAAATGAGGACCATAATTCACCACTATAACGAAAACAAGAACAACAAAGTGAGGACTAGATTAATGAAGACGTTTGGATCAAAGTTGGTGAAGAATATGCTTGGACAGGCTGTGCTGGGTAAATTAAAATTTCTTTATATATATATATATATATATTTTTTTTTTTTTTTTTTTTAAGTAGTGTAAATGCATAGGCCACCATCCAGTGTGTTTGTTTAAAGGAAATATGAGGTTTGGGTCTAGCTCTTGTTGGCTGTTTGTATTGTTATAGAAAATTCTGACATCTCCACTGAGGAGCCAGTCCCCATAGACATTGAGATGGAGGACATAGACATTGAAATGGAGGACATAGACATTGAGATGGAAGACACAACCCTGACCTCAACGATGGCCCCAACCAGTAGTAAGTGTTAATATATTTTGTATTAAGTCTTGATATATCCTGATGCAAGTTATTGTATGTAATTATCCATTTTAACTATTACAGCAGGAAATGAAATTGTGTGTAGCATCGAACAGCTGTTTGCCAGTAGAGTGTGTTGGGATTGTCTGCCAAGCCATAGACAATCAGCAATGGTATGTGAATGACAGTTTTCAGTTTTATTTGATGTTGTAATGGCACTCACAAACCAGAATTTATGAATTTGAAATGCAGAATTTTATATATATATATATATATATATATATATGTAATTTCTTTTCTCATTTGTCTTTAAGCTTGACTGGGCTTTGGGGACAGATGACCCAGATGAAACAATTGGAAAAGTGGGGAACTTGGTTCTGAGGAGGAAAGATTTCCGTACTCTAGGTCTCAATGAGCTGTTGGAGGCAACAGTGAGTTGACAATGACATACAATAACATACAATAAGAAATGTTTGTGACTCACTATTTACAGTTGTCTTTTTAAAAACGGCAGATTGCAAACAGCTGTCTTGAGGGGATTGCATTGGTGGCTAGGGAACGAGTAAGTTTTTGTAAAGCTGCAAATCTCAAATAGTCAGAGACCTAGTTGTCTAGTGTACAGTCTTATATTGGTATGTTATGTTGTAGGGAATGGATGTGTGGACAGCCAACGCATATGTTGTGGTGACCTGGTTGCCTCCAAATAATTTGGACCCATTATTGTCATTTCCAGTGAGGCCACAAAGTTACATAACATTCACAGCAGTGTCCAATTTTATTTTAAACTAAATGGATTTTTTTTTAATCATCTATAGGATTGCATTGCGCTGAAAGATTTCATTGTCTTCCCTGCTTGGAAGCCAGCACACTGGATGTTGTGTGTAAGTTATTTAATGTAACTTTGCAGTGTTGTCTGAAAATTGCCTGCTTTTGTCTCATCACAATTCAGAAATGCCATTTCATGATTCTTAAGTACTAACACTATTTTTTGCAGGTCATGAAGCCAAAAGATAGGCACATGTACTTCCTAGATTCAACCAATCCGTATGGGTTGGGTGATGAGAGATATGTGAAAGTTTTCAGGTTGCAAAAATAAATGTAGAAGTTAAAATGTTCAAGGTTCTGAGTTCAGGTTTGCTGTTCAAGGTTCTCAGTTCAGGTTTGCTGTTCAAGGTTCGCTGTTCAATGTGTTTGTTCAAGTTTTGCTGTTCAAGAGTTTAATAAACTTCCTTAATGGTTACTTGCATGATGTTCTGATTTTACATGCTGTGACAGTTTTTACAAGAAAGACCCAAATACTGTTGACTGCGTGTCTTTGCATGGATTCAGAGCTTCAAACAGTGTGCTGCACAATGTAACTTCATATTAACAAATCTGTTTTATTATTTGTGTATTTTTGTTACAGTAAGATGACAGCCAAAATCGCACCTGGCACATGGGTGCTACTGAAAAACAAGGTTGGTTATAAAGAAGTCTGCTAAATTTGGGACTGCTGAAGTGTCAAATCCTTAATAAACTCCTGCTTTTTTTTTTTTTTTTTGGATATCCCCCAACAGATTGGTGGTGTAGACTGTGGAGTCTTCATGTTGATGGTCAGACATTGTTTTGATATAATTAAACCAATGATTGGTGTGGTGGTGTTTTATTTTCATTTTTTTAAGTTGTTAAATACGGAACAAGGAACACTTTTTTTTGATTGAGATTAACAGAGATAATGTTCCTTAATTGTTGCTGTTTTCCAGTATGCTCTACATCTTGTCTTGGGAGCACCCTTTGATTTTACATCTGTAAGTAATTACCAGTTGAAGTAATTGACCTTTATGATGTTGTAGCAGTTGAAATATCAAGATTTCTCTATTTTTGTGTTGCAGTGCGACTTTCCAAACATACGGAGATGGTGGGCTCTTATTCTTCTGGAGAACTTTGGGATTTTCTCTGAAAGGTAGATACTGGACATTTACTCCAGCCCACCGTTACATTTGCACTCTCTTCTGATCAATTTTAAATGAACCAAGATATAAATATATTCCAGTGCAGAAACCCTAAAAGAGTCCCTTCCATGTGAAGAACAAGCTACACTTAGCAGCAGTGAGGTGGTGTGTATAATATGTGTGTATATATATATATATATATATATATATATATATATATATATATATATATATATATATATATATATATATATATATATATCTTTTATATGTCACATTTACACATTTATAAAGTCACATTTTCCTTTAATATGTAATGAAGGAGCTCCCAATAATCTGGCACATGAAAGAAGCTGTGAAATGGCGAGAGGCGGTATTAACATTAAGTGACATGGGCATCTGACGCACAGGAGCCAATGCTGCCCTACAAAGCAAAAAGGCAGTAACTACGCAGAGTGCAGAACTGAGAAAAATGACTTTAAAGTTATCCTGTCATCCTGTTATCCTGTTGTTACTGATTGATATGTACAGAGAATAAGCTAATATAAAGTAACAAAACAGCCACATGTCCAAAAACCTATGACAGGATAACTTTAAAGTCATTTTTCTCAGTTCTGCACTCTGCGCAGTTACTGCCTTTTTGCTTTGTAGGGCAGAATGGCACATGTCACTATACGTATTTGCACATCAGGTCTCCATTGGCATGTGCCTATTGGATAGTGACATGTCACTGACATTATCGTGGAACACTGACACTGTCGCGGAGCAGGTTTCCGTCTTGTGACACCTTAGTGACTTACAGATGAGCTGAGCAGCTATACTGACATAATGATGAAACAAACGCCTATATAAATAGCCTATATTAGTGATGTTTTTTAAATAGATGTCAATTAAACGTTTTAATTATTATTTTTCATTATAGGACTCAATGAAAAAAACAGGAAAACAGATGGAGTGTATGGGAGGTGACTTGCGTGTGTGCTGTTTTCAGAAAGTGGGCAAAGGGTAGGCCTTGTTTGTTTTTACTGTATATTTTTAGGTGAATACACTTATTAAACCATGTGTGTCGTATTCACAGGCCATTGTATCCCAGTGTTGTGAAGCCCTTGTGGGTACAGTGTGACATGTGTTTGGGCTGGCTACACACAGATTGTGCTGGAGTGAAAGAAGCTGAAGTCAAAAAAGGGACTTTCAAATGTGGATGTGATTTGACACAACCACACACTTTTGATGAGTAAATTTAAATAGAAAGCTTTTACTGCCATTAAGAAACATTTTCACTGAAAAGTATATGATCTTGCTAGAAATAAATAGGAACAAAATATACTCAGCATTAATATTATGGTACTTCAATTCATGTTACATAATCAGTATAAAGCCACATAAACTTTGATTTAGCTAACCACTTGTTAACAGCCTTTTGTGGTACCACTGGCTAATTGTCATCTTCTGATTAATCAGCAACTATTCTATAGCCTGTTTTTTGTTCTATGCTATGTCATAACCTGATGTTGATAACATATACATTATTGTTTCTTTGTAGCACTCGGAAGGCTCTGAGACTTGGAATTGAAAACTTAATCTCAGATCAAGACATAAAAGTGAGTACTATTAACATTTCTTGCCATGTGTTGTATATACAGTATATATATATATATATATATATATATATATATATATATATATATATATATATATATATATATATACACACACCATTTTAACATAATTCTGTTCCAACAGGGTTTACATGAAGCTTTTCACAATGGAGACATCAGATCCTGTCGGTTTTACCTGTGGAAACATCCAGAGACATCACTGAAATTCAAGCAGCACTTAAAGCCAAAACAGTGCTATTTCAGCGAAAATGATGTGAGAAAATAAGCTTAATGTTTTAAGCGTTTCACATTTTACTTGCAGTATATGTTATTGTTATATTACAACAAGTTCCTTATTATCCTAAATTATTCAATATTCTCATATTTAATAGCTCATCAAACTTGCTGATAAAATAAAGAGAGCAGTGGATGCAGATGAGGATCTTGAAAACCTGAACTACATATTTGATGTTATGATTCCAGAGGTATGTGGTAATTATATGATTGAAGTTGATTTGTGTTATTTGTTGTTTGATGAAAAACAACAGTTTTCTTCTTTTTAAGGTGACAATACTCCTTGTACAAAGACTGGAGAAGATTTGCCGCTATGCAGTTGAAGTTGTAATGGCCTCTGGCATAGTCAAGTTTCACTAATTTGAAGTATGCTAATGCATCAACTGTATTTATTAAAAGGGGGTTGGGGGGAAGCCATTGCTTTAACTTACATATTTGTTGAGTCTCTTTTCTGTCTCTGCTTACTGAAAAAGGTGTATACATTTTATAAGCTACCATTGACTAAACATTGGGGATTAGTCTACAATAACTACAAATTAATTTAATATATATTCCTGCTGGAGATGCCTGAATGTTTTGTTCAAATATTTGACTTGCTGTATCTACATTATAATAGATATAGGATCTACAGATGTACACTTAACAATGGTATGTGTCACTTTACAATTGTTTGTGGCATTTTCTCTCTTGCTTGTTTACAATTATTTTAAATACCTGATTGGTAAGTGTCAATTTGTGGTGCACAAACAACATACTCCTGCTTGTACCACTTTAATAAGAACATTTTACTAAAATAGCTAAATAGTTCCTATATTCTTGTATAGTTACAAATTACAGCTTAACTGTCAGTCCTATATACAAATATAAATAAATGTGTTATTGTAAATACAGTTGTGATATGTAGGTAAATACATTGTCAGAATTATAATAAAATAAAATAAAAAACCTTAATGTAATGTCTGAAAGCATTATTATTAATAATTTTCTGCCGTTCATCTGTGTGTCAGATGCCCATGCCCATGCTAAAACTGCTACTGGAAATGGCTCCATTCCAACAGCCGTCTGCTCAGGGGTCCAGTGGAAGACATGGAGTTATTTTTTCAAGAATGTAGGTAGGGACAAAATGTCCTGAGGCTGAGAGTGAGTTCCTCATTTGATAAATTGCAAGTTAAATTTATACAGGATTGTCATGATAAAATGGGCCTAGGGGTGAATTGGTCATTTGTTGTACACATTTGTCTTGTTTCTTTTAAAACAATGCGGAATTTTCTCTCTCTTTTTTAGATTTGTGACATTATTTTACATAAAGAAAAATAATACAATATATAATAATTTTTCATAATACAATGAAACGGATAACTATATACAATTATATTACAAAAAAAGTATCACGTTTCGTGTGTAATAAAAGCATACTGTTTCGCGTCTAAGCAAATTACGCTACAAAACGTTAGGTGGCGTTACTCGTTTTAGAACGTAAGCTCCGCGCCTCACTTCCGGTCCTGGCGCTGGTGTTAGAACGTGAGCTCCGCCCTTCCGGTTCTGGCGCTGGGGTTCTGAAACTGGTGTTGGTGCTGCGGGTCTGCAGCTGGATACTATTGGAGGCCAGTGCAAGTCAGCAAGAACTCAACGCTCCACGAAAAAAGAGGGTCGATCGCCCAAACAGGGACTTGAACCCTGGACCCTCAGATTAAAAGTCTGATGCTCTACCGACTGAGCTACCCGGGCTCTTTCCCAAAATGCGTGCGTGTTGCGTGGAAACGCAAGGCAAAATAAATCGTCTTGGCTCAAAAAAAACACGATTCTCCCAAGCATCGCTTTCCCTTCTTCGACGATTCAGAACGGTCGTCCAAACGTCTGCCGTGTCAAAATATATTTGCGAATTAGTGGGAATGCAGCCTATTAGAATGATAATAATAATCAAAGGACAATAATGCTAGGAAAAAGAACAAAAACTCACCGATTCGTGTTTGGAAAGCATCTTTACATGCTTTAATGCTGTGGACTTGCGGCGCTCTTATCGTTATTGTAGACTTGCTTCAAAGGCGCAGTTGTTTGGAGCAAATAGCAAGTCCACTGCACTCTAGGTAGCAGCCAGCGAGTGTACTGACACTTGATGACTAGAAAATATACCAGCACCATATTCTCTCTGAAGCAAGTTTCTTCCAAACTAAATGGGAGTGTTTCGTTTTCAGTCTTTTCTCTAAGGGTTCAAACCTGAGAGCTCGTGCTCTCAAAGAAGGTCCCAGTGGCAATTCACTCAAACATCCAGAGCACGTCAAGGACGCACCGTGCAACAAACAAATAAAAAAGTGTCCTGAAGGACGGGGTGAGGAGAGGTGGTAACGTGGAGCTCAATTTCAAAGGAACCCAGCAAAACTTGCCGTGACCCGGTATCGAACCGCGATTGCTGCGGCCACAAGGCAGAGTAGTAACCACTATACGATCACGGCGAGCTACTGGTATCCCCAATGTGTCACAGAGTACAAAAGGGCCCTTGTAATCTTTAGCTTGCAGGCAAAACTGCTTCTTACCAACATAACTCTTTTCAAGGGTAATATTGTCACAAAGACTGTTTTCTTTTTATAAAGTTTGGTAAGGCCTCCAGAAGGTTGCAACCTAAAGCAGGATGATGCGGTCAAACGTAGTCGGCAGGATTCGGACCTGCGCGGGGAGACCCCAATGGATTTCTAGTCCATCGCCTTAACCACTCGGCCACGACTACGCTGGCGAATGGCGACATGTCATTTTACTTGGTGCCTTGCAGCGTCACTGCCCGAGGCCAGTGCAGGTCAGCAAGAACTCAATGCTCCACGAAAAAAGAGGGTCGATCGCCCGAATAGGGACTTGAACCCTGGACCCTCAGATTAAAAGTCTGGTGCTCTACCTACTGAGCTACCCGAGCTTTTTCCCAAAAAGGCGTGCGTGTTGTGTTCAAACGCAAGGCAAAATGAATCGTCTTGGCTGGAAAAAAACACGATTCTCCCAAGCATCGCTTTCCCTTCTTCGACGATTAAGAACGGTCGTCCAAACGTCTGCCGTGTCAAAATATATTTGCGAATTAGTGGGAATGCAGCCTATTAGAATGATAATAATAATCAAAGGACAATAATGCTAGAAAAAAGAACAAAAACTCACCGCTTCGTGTTTGGAAAGCATCTTTACATGCTTTAATGCTGTGGACTTGCGGCGCTCTTATCGTTATTGTAAACTTGCTTCAAAGGCGCAGTTGTTTGGAGCAAATAGCAAGTCCACTGCACTCTAGGTAGCAGCCAGCGAGTGTACTGACACCTAGCGACTAGAAAATATACCAGCACCATATTCTCTCTGAAGCAAGTTTCTTCCAAACTAAATGGGAGCGTTTTGTTTTCAGTCTTTTCTCTAAGGGTTCAAACCTGCGAGCGCGTGCTCTCAAAGAAGGTCCCAGTGGCAATTCACTCAAACATCCAGAGCACGTCAAGGACGCACCGTGCAACAAACAAATGAAAAAGTGTCCTGAAGGACGGGGTGAAGAGAGGTGGTAACGTGGAGCTCAATTTCAAAGGAACCCAGCAAATCTTGCAGTGACCCGGTTCCGAACCGGGGTTGCTGCGGCCACAACGCTGAGCACTAACCACTATACGATCACGGCGAGCTACTGGTGTCCCCAATGTGTCACAGAGTACAAAAGGGCCCTTGTCATCTTTAGCTTGCAGGCAAAACTGCTTCTTACCAACATAACTCTTTTCAAGGGTAATATTGTCACAAAGACTTTTCTTTTTTTAAAGTTTGGCAAGGCCTCCAGAAGGTTGCAACCTAAAGCAGGAGGATGCGGTCAAACGTAGTCAGCAGGATTCAGACCTGCGTGGGGAGACCCCAATGGATTTCTAGTCCATCGCCTTAACCACTCGGCCACGACTACGCTGTCGAAAGGGGGCATGTCATTTTACTTGGTGCCTTGCAGCGTCACTGCCCGAGGCCAGTGAAGGTCAGCAAGAACTCAACGCTCCACGGAAAAAGAGGGTCGATCGCCAGAACAGGGACTTGAACCCTGGACCCTCAGATTAAAAGTCTGATGCTCTACCGGCTGAGCTACCCGGGCTCTTTCCCGAAACGCGTGCGTGTTGCGACGAAACGCAAGGCAAAATGAATCGTCTTGGCTGGAAAAAAAATAAGATTCTCTCAAGCATCGCTTTCCCTTATTTGACGATTAAGAACGGTCGTCCAAACGTCTGCCGTGTCAAAATATATTTGCGAATTAGTGGGAATGCAGCCTATTAGAATGATAATAATAATCAAAGGACAATAATGCTATGAAAAAGAACAAAAACTCACCGCTTCGTGTTTGGAAAGCATCTTTACATGCTTTAATGCTGTGGACTTGCCGCGCTCTTATCGTTATTGTAAACTTGCTTCAAAGGCGCAGTTGTTTGGAGCAAATAGCAAGTCCACTGCACTCTAGGTAGCAGCCAGCGAGTGTACTGACACCTAGCGACTAGAAAATATACCAGCACCATATTCTCTCTGAAGCAAGTTTCTTCCAAACTAAATGGGAGCGTTTCGTTTTCAGTCTTTTCTCTAAGGTTCAAACCTGAGAGCTCGTGCTCTCAAAGAAGGTCCCAGAAGCAATTCACTCAAACATCCAGAGCACGTCAAGGACGCACCGTGCAACAAACAAATAAAAATGTGTCCTGAAGGACGGGGTGAGGAGAGGTGGTAACGTGGAGCTCAATTTCAAAGGAACCCAGCAAAACTTGCAGTGACCCGGTTCCGAACCGGGGTTGCTGCGGCCACAACGCAGAGCACTAACCACTATACGATCACGGCGAGCTACTGGTGTCCCCAATGCGTCACAGAGTACAAAAGGGCCCTTGTCATCTTTAGCTTGCAGGCAAAACTGCTTCTTACCAACATAACTCTTTTCAAGGGTAATATTGTCACAAAGACTTTTCTTTTTTTAAAGTTTGGCAAGGCCTCCAGAAGGTTTCAACCTAAAGCAGGAGGATACAGTCAAACGTAGTCAGCAGGATTCAGACCTGCGTGGGGAGACCCCAATGGATTTCTAGTCCATCGCCTTAACCACTCGGCCACGACTACGCTGTCGAAAGGGGGCATGTCATTTTACTTGGTGCCTTGCAGCGTCACTGCCCGAGGCCAGTGCAGGTCAGCAAGAACTCAACGCTCCACGAAAAAAGAAGCTCGATCGCCCGAACAGGCACTTGAACCCTGTACCCTCAGATTAAAAGTCTGATGCTCTACCGACTGAGCTATCCGGACTCTTCCACGAATTGCGTGCGTGTTGTGTCGAAACGCAAGGCAAAATGAATCGTCTTGGCTGGAAAAAAACACGATTCTCCCAAGCATCGCTTTCCCTTCTTCGACGATTAAGAACGGTCGTCCAGACGTCTGCCGTGTCAAAATATATTTGCGAATTAGTGGGAATGCAGCCTATTAGAATGATAATAATAATCAAAGGACAATAATGCTATGAAAAAGAACAAAAACTCACCGCTTCGTGTTTGGAAAGCATCTTTACATGCTTTAATGCTGTGGACTTGCCGCGCTCTTATCGTTATTGTAAACTTGCTTCAAGGGCGCAGTTGTTTGGAGCAAATAGCAAGTCCACTGCACTCTAGGTAGCAGCCAGCGAGTGTACTGACACCTTATGACTAGAAAATATACCAGCACCATATTCTCTCTGAAGCAAGTTTCTTCCAAACTAAATGGGAGTGTTTCATTTTCAGTCTTTTCTCTAAGGTTCAAACCTGAGAGCTCGTGCTCTCAAAGAAGGTCCCAGAGGCAATTCACTCAAACATCCAGAGCACGTGAAGGACGCACCGTGCGACAAACAAATAAAAATGTGTCCTGAAGGACGGGGTGAGGAGAGGTGGTAACGTGGAGCTCAATTTCAAAGGAACCCAGAAAAACTTGCAGTGACCCGGATTCAAACTGGGGTTGCTGCAGCCACAACGTAGAGTACTAACCGCTATACGATCACGGCGAGCTACCGGTCACCCCAATGTGTCACTGAGTACAAAAGGGCCCTTGTCATCTTTAGCTTGCAGGCAAAACTGCTTCTTACCAACATAACTCTTTTCAAGGGTAATATTGTCACAAAGACTGTTTTCTTTTTATAAAGTTTGGCAAGGCCTCCAGAAGGTTACAACCTAAAGCAGGAGACCCCAGTGGATTTCTAGTCCATCGCCTTGACCACTCGGCCACGACTACAAGCTGTCGAAAGGGGGCATGTCATTTCACTTGGTGCCTTGCAGCGTCACTGCCCGAGGCCAGTGCAGGTCAGCAAGAACTCAACGCTCCACGAAAAAAGAGGGTCGATCGCCCGAACAGGGACTTGAACCCTTGACCCTCAGATTAAAAGTCAGATGCTCTACCGACTGAGATATCCGGGCTCTTTTCCGTAAATAGCAAGTCCACTGCACTCTAGGTAGCAGCCAGCGAGTGTACTGACACCTAGCGACTAGAAAATATACCAGCACCATATTCTCTCTGAAGCAAGTTTCTTACAAACTAAATGGGAGCGTTTCGTTTTCAGTCTTTTCTCTAAGGTTCAAACCTGAGAGCTCGTGCTCTCAAAGAAGGTTCCACTGGCAATTCACTCAAACATCCAGAGCACGTCAAGGACGCACCGTGCAACAAACAAATAAAAAAGTGTCCTGAAGGACGGGGTGAGGAGAGGTGTTAACATGGAGCTCAATTTCAAAGGAACCCAGAAAAACTTGCAGTGACCCGGATTCAAACTGGGGTTGCTGCAGCCACAACGTAGAGTACTAACCGCTATACGATCACGGCGAGCTACCGGTCACCCCAATGTGTCACTGAGTACAAAAGGCCCCTTTTCATCTTTAGCTTGCAAGCAAAACTGCTTCTTTCCAACATAACTCTTTTCAAGGGTAATATTGTCACAAAGACTTTTTTGTAAAAGAAAAGAGGGAGGAAAGAGGGGGGAAAGAGAGAAAAAGAAAAGGAGAAAAAAGGAGAAAAATGTACACAATATCAATTTTTATCTACTCTCTTATCTTCTCAACATTGTTTACACACAGTTCTGCACTTATTGCAAGGTTTATCATCACTTTAATTTCATGTCTCTTGCGGGATCCGAACCTCTGCCGTGGCAATATCGCTTGTTCTCTAGTCTCGTAGTGCATTCCGGAAGTACTACATGCAATGCATTTTGGGTAACGTAGTCATTTTTAACACAGGAACTCTTTTACATATAAATCACCACAGTAATAACCCTGTGATTATGCAATTATGCACATTAATGCATTTAAAGCAAATTCTCTTGTAAGTAAACATATTTTGTGATGTAAACAAATCAATATTCAAATAATTAACTCAAAATGTTACATGTTACATTTAAAGCTATAACAGTATCTATTAACAGTGTATAACTGTAAATGTAAATAACTCTCCCATCATGTTTTTTTTTTTTTTTTAGAAAACTCATTTATTTGAAAGACTACATATGTGCAGCACAAGTGAATAAAACATATTCCAAATTAAGCATAGTGTGTTGGATTTTGTGAATAAATGTAAAATGATTCTGCAAGTAATTCTGGCTTTAGTTTTAACAATTACATTCAATGGATGACACTCACTGTCCAGGTATTCAAGAGGAAATTAAATAAAAACGTGAAGACTGTTCTTTGCTCCAATAAAATTATTAAACTTTATTGTAACAGACAGACAAACGACATGGAGAGAGAGACAAGTAATAGTGACAGCAACTATACACTCTTCCTCCAGACATCCAGGGTCAGTCCTAAGGCTGGACAGTACCGCCGCTCCTTCAGCTGGGTGTATCCAGTCCTTTTATTTTTGTCCTGGCCACACACCTTGCAGGTGTAGTTGTACTTTTCCTTTGTCAGCCTCTTCCGTGGCAGTTCGCCCTTTGACACTAGCTCCTCATCCTCCTGGGCAGCTTTTTTCAGCTATTGGAACATGTCTCAATAACTGTAAACTGTCAATAAATATTAGAAATTGCTATGAATCTATCAAATATGTCTTAAAAATAGATACAAATAGGATTGGTATGAATAATAGTTTTGTTAATAACAAATTGTTATGATAATTATGACCGCCGGTACATCTAGTAATAATAATGAGAAAAGAAGGTGAAAATGCAGATTAAATTATGTCATAAATTATTTTTAAATTAAATACTGATTGGGCCAACAAGTTGCACGCTCTTGCCAGGATTTGCACCTGGAGTCTCCCACCCAAAGGATGGACGTGTTACTATTACACCACAAGAGTTGTGTTTTTTTTTTTTTGTGGAAATAGTTGCATCAGCAACTATCCTCTGTTTTTTGTTTTTGAAAATAGTTGCAACAGCAACTAATTATTTTTTTTCTATTTGCAACAGCAAATATACTTTTTTTCTAATTCATTTTCTTTGTTTTTTCTTTGCAAATGGTTTGAACAGTGAATGTGAACATTTTCTTAAAAGAAATAAAAAATATTATTATTAAAAAAATGAATAAAAAAGAATGTTTTTTGTGTATTTACAAAGAGCTTCTCCACTCCTCAAGGGTCTGTCCAGATGCAGGGCAGTACCATTTGCCACGTACCTGTGAGTGTCCAGTTTGCTTGGATTTGGGTTGACCACACAGCTTACACTCATAGTGGTAGCTCTCTTTTGCCTTTCGCATTTTTGGGGGCTCACCTTTCCTCACTCGCTCCTCGTTCTCAAGGGCTGCCTTGCGTAATCGCCATTCACGCTGACGATTAAAGGGATCTAGTGCTTGGTGAGGGAACCTAGGTTGGTCAGGACAGTAGGATGTGGATGACCAGCCCTGGGTGGATGCTGAGGGTGGTGGTTGGGTGGCAGGCCAGCCCTGGGTGGATGCTGAGGATGGTGGGTGGGTTGCAGACCATTCCTGGTCGGAGGACCAGCCCTGGGAGGATGCTGAGGGCAGTGGGTGGGTGGCAGGCCAGCCCTGGGAGGATGCTGAGGTTGGTGGGTGGGTTGCTGACCAGCCCTGGTTGGAGGACCAGCCCTGGGAGGATGCTGAGGGCGGTGGGTGGGTGGCAGGCCAGCCCTGGGAGGATGCTGAGGTTGGTGGGTGGGTTGCTGACCAGCCCTGGTTGGAGGACCAGCCCTGGGAGGATGCTGAGGGCGGTGGGTGGGTTGCTGCCCATTCCTGGTTGGAGGACCAGCCCTGGGAGGATAGTGAGGGCGGTGGGTGGGTGGCAGGCCAGCCCTGGGAGGATGCTGAGGTTGGTGGGTGGGTTGCTGACCAGCCCTGGTTGGAGGACCAGCCCTGGGAGGATGCTGAGGGCGGTGGGTGGGTGGCAGGCCAGCCCTGGGAGGATGCTGAGGGCGGTAGGTGGGTGGCAGGCCAGCCCTGGGAGGATGCTGAGGGTGGTGGTGGGTGGGTGGCAGGGCAGCCCTGGGAGGATGCTGAGGGTGGTAGGTGGGTGGGTGGCAGGCCAGCCCTGGTAGTATGTTGGGGATGGCTGGTAGGCAGAGGTCCAGCCCTCCATACAGCTGTTTTGAGAGGAAGCAGCATCGTGTTTGGCAATAGCTGCGTCTCCCCCACCTGTGTGTGGAATAGCAGGTGTTCTGGAACTGTGTCGCTGGCGGATTTTTGCCTCACCTTCACGGTTCTCAGGCTCCTGGAACTCCAAAAGAGTGTGTCCATGCTGAACTGGCTGTGATGGTAAGTCAAGAACCTCCAGGAGGGATTTTTTAGCCACGGCAATCTGCTTTGGAAGCTGCACTCCCTGAAGTAAAGAATCCCGTTCAGTTCTCTTTTGGCGATCATGCAGCCTGCAGAGGCAGAAAACAAAACACACAAGAGTACATTTTACAGTGTGTTAATTGTTAAAAAGTTTGTTCAAATATGCAATTCAATCAGTTTATGAAGATATTAAAGATGAACTCACCAGGAGGACACAGTGGTGTTGTTGATGTTTACCAGTACCAGGTCACTCCTGTCCATGATCTCTCTGCAGTCCTCAACTAGCTGCTTGATGTGAGAGTATGCCATGACAATGGACTGGGGTATGGCAAATGTCCTCCCTTTATTGTCCTTTGGCCTATTTCTGGCTTCCTTGTACTCTTTGTACAGCTTGAGAGCAACACACTCTGAAATTCTGTTTTGGTCTGGTCTGTGAGCAGCCTGACCATGGACCATGAACAATCTGCAAATAGATGACCAAATCACATACTGCTCATTATATATGCATGTTCACATATTGACATAAATATATTGATACAAATACTAAAGAATACAGCTATATGAGATGTAGATACCTCTCAGCTGCTTGCTGGCCTGGAGCAGAGCCACTGCGCTTTCTTGAAGCCCTCCAAGGTCCTGGCAAAGTTGTTTTTTTGCTCTTGAGGGTGTATCTGGTGGGGGTCTGGTCAAAGACACTTAGATGGGAGTATAACCTCAAAATCTCTGCCACTTCAGCATTGGAGAGTGCTGTTATTGTTCGGTTAAGCCCAACCAGGTAACCTGCCAAGGCATCAACTGCTTCCCATCCAGGAATCCCTCTGGCATCACACCTAGTGTCCTGTTACAAGAATTGAACCAATAAACCCGATTTTAAACATCTGGTACAAGAGCAAATATAAAGAAGCCCACATTTCTAATGGTGAAACATTATTCACTTTACCCTAGCTGGAGTGACAAGCCTGGTAGAGGTATCACTCTCAATTGGGGAGTGGACCGGACTTGCAGATGCATCTCTCTCGTCAATTGGGGAGTGGACGGGACTTGCAGAGGCATCTCTCTCGTCAAATGGGGAGTAGACGGGCCCAGCAGAGGCATCACTCTCCTCCAATGGGGAGTAGACGGGCCCAGCAGATGCATCACTCTCCTCCAATGGGGACCTGGGATCTGGCCCGGGCCTAGGGCCACTGCTTCTAAATTGCTGAGGTGATGAATGAAAGTATACACAGAATAAAGAATAAATAAAGAATAAATAATCTTTAAAAAAAGAAATAAAAATGTTGTGTCTGTTCTACATTAAAAATGAACTGTTTATTAGTTTTCCAATATTTTTTTGATGTCTGATATACTGTTGACATAATATTACCTGCAATGTGAGGTCATGAGCCTGTGGTACGGTCACATCAGGACATTCGTCCTCGAGGTCTTCATCCAAGATCTCAGGCAAGATGTCACCAATACCAATCTGCTGGCTCAGAAGATCTCCTCTGTTGGAGTGCCAGAAGATACTCTACAGCAATACGCTCCCCTGCAATAAATATTCACCAAGGGAAAAATTATTGTTTACTTGCCTACCATGTCACAGTATAGGTCTGATCATCATCAACAGCAGACTTTTCTTACCGGTAGGTTTCCCAGGGGGGATAAACTCTGGAAGAAGAGGTTTTCCCAACACTTTGTTGCTGAGCGCATTCACATTGGACATCAAACGAATGTTATACAGCTTTGTCCTGGATGTCTCAGTCATAGAAAGTGCTTGTGCTGACCGGTTTAAATTCCACCTTGACACACCCTCAAGCATGTACATCTGAGTGTGCAATGCATTGCATCTCCATCCTGATGAGACAAAATGAGGATCACTGATTACAACAAATTACTACAATATCATGTCAACATTCAAAAGCAAAATATACCATATGTGTGTGAGGTTTTAACATGCCTGGAATGAAAGCACACTGGTGCTTATGAAAGCTTTCCAGAGAGGAGGACCCTCTGCTGCATCTTAGCACATCCAGTGTCTTCTCTCCTTTCTCCAGCCCTGACCCAATGTTTGTGTAAAGCTGCACTCCTGGTGGGTCCTGGATGCAAGCAAGGTGCTTTTGCTGTACCTCCCACACTTGAGACATACGTTCGTGGTTAATAAGGTGCAGCCCAGTGCCGTCCACAAGGTGCCACATGGAGTCAAGAAGACTTTTGATGAGGGCACGGGTCTCCTCCACTCCCCGGGTTTTCCTGCGGCAGTGTTTGGCTAGCTCTTTAGAGCTGATGCTCGCCAACACCTGGTCATCTGTTGGCTCATGGCCCTGATGCTTTTGCCTCAGCTCTGACCGCTTCGCCTCTTTCAGATGACTGATGTCCTGGTAATCCCACTCAAAAATGCAACTCGACAATTTGGAGCAGAATGTACCGTACAGTGGATGGTGTTCCATGGTGAGACCGTTGGTGAATCGCCTCATAAAGTGGAACACATCCAACCGCACAGTGGACGTCCATGGCCGAAACCAATGGAGAACTGGGCTCACTCCTGTGTAAATACACAAACACATGAATAAATTTTTTTGGGGTTTGTATTGTCACTAACTGCCTTAATTTGGCAAAAAAAAAACCAAAACATCAACACAAATTACAGGTAACCCACCTCTGTCACTGCAACAGTCTCTATCCACATAGATGGCGGCTGGCTGTGGCTCACCAGCATCCCTGTACCGTTGGACGATGCCTTGGCACAGGTCATCCAGCCCAGCCCCCTCGCCGGTTGTGAGGACAGAGTTGAGGACCTGACCATACTCGTTCCCCACATTGGACATCCATGTTGCCGTGTTCTCAATCCCCCCAGCCAGTTTTTTGGTCACCTATTATAATAAACGTATATAGATCATTAGCACATGTATTTTTATCAAACCCTAAAAGAACAAATGAGCTCAAGCTTGTATAGGTTTACATTTACCTTCTTAGTGGAATCGAGCTTCAGAATTCTGCCAAACGTTGAAGTGATGACACCTTTGAGTTCATCAAGGTGACCGACAACATCGTTGGCATGCACTGTCTCGAACCACTGGGCCAGGGGCAAGGGAGAGAAGGGTGGTGGCGGGGGATAAACAGCCTGGGACTGTTTCAGGCAGGATCTCTTGTGAATTTCACAATCTGTGAAATATTCACAGGATCTCCTAGCCCACTCCTCACTGTGTGCCTCTTGAAAGGCCTGCTGCAAGTAACTGGAGCTATTCCCTGCTGTTCTAGGACGCAAAAGTGTCACACATTTTCTGTCCAGTTTCAGATGTGTAGTCAACACAGCAGGAAATTTGTTGCGGCTAGAGGGGTCAAGTTGCTTTAAAATGTCACTACTCCAAGGACAGACAGGTTGTTTGCACTGGCTGCACCTTGGGTAATCTCCCCCTATTAAATAGTACTTGCTATCCACATCAATGACCTCTCTGACCTTGGTGTAAATGCCAGAGTGGTGCATCTTTCTGTTGCACAGAGTGCATTTCAGAGGGATGCCCCACATGCGCATTGGTGCCCACAAGAACATCCTCTGTCGAAAGTAATCATGTGGGTTTGGAGGTGCCACAGCTCTGATTGGGCTTGGGGGGTGATGCCAATTCTCCCTGATATTCTGTCTCAGCTGCCCACTTGCGTCATAGAGGATGTGGGCAATCCACTCCCGATCACCTGGCTTGATGACCCGGAGGAACGGCTTTGGCAAAAATCTGGCCTGGCTTACCTCTGGAAAGCGCAGAGGGACTGGGAGCCCTGGTGCTGCGTGAGGAGGAGCAGAAGCAGCAGAAGGAAGAAGTGCTGTGCCACTCTGAGTCGCTGGTGCCATCTCAGATAGTGTGGAAGGGGTAGGAGCAGGAGCAGCTTGGAGACGGATGGTTGGTGTCATCTCCTGGGCTGTGAGGCAGACTGGAGCTGGAGCATCCCGGGGAGAGACGATTGGTGTCTGTGTCATCTCTTGGGCTGGGGTAGTGGAGGGACGGGCTGAAGAGGTTAGAGGAGAAATGTTTGGGAGGTCTGTGGGAGATTTCAAGACATGACACTTCTCAAGGTGCTCTGATAACCTGACAGCACCCATGGCCTTTGTGCCGCAGTGCTCACACTGCTCCTGGACATGGAAGTCTGACAGGTGCTGAGTAAACTGGTCAGAGAGCACTTCCTGAGCACAAAGGGAGCATGTCAAAGTATTATCACTGCTCCCTGTGTGCTGTGGACCTGCTGCGGCCCCTGTGTGCTGTGGACCTGCTGCGGCCCCTGTGTGCTGTGGACCTGCTGCGTCCCCTGTCTGCTGTGGACCTGCTGCGGCCCCTGTGTGCTGTGGACCTGCTGCGGCCCCTGTGTGCCGTGGACCTGCTGCGTCCCCTGTCTGCTGTGGACCTGCTGCGGCCCCTGTGTGCTGTGGACCTGCTGCGGCCCCTGTGTGCCGTGGACCTGCTGCGACCCCTGTGTGCTGTGGACCTGCTGCGGCCCCTGTGTGCTGTGGACCTGCTGCGGCCCCTGTGTGCTGTGGACCTGCTGCGGCCCCTGTGTGCTGTGGACCTGCTGCGACCCCTGTGTGCTGTGGACCTGCTGCGGCCCCTGTGTGCTGTGGACCTGCTGCGGCCCCTGTGTGCTGTGGACCTGCTGCGGTCCCTGTCTGCTGTCCTGACTGGGGGAAACAACATTTTGTATTTACTCTCTACCCTCATTTTGTATTTATCCTTGTTGAAGATTTTATTATTTAGGAAATAAGTAATTTAGCTATATATTAGGATAGTATTATTTTTCTCTGTGTGGATGTGTGACTTTGTGATTGACTTGGAAGCCTGCCAGAACGCTGAGACAACAAAGAGTGCTATTTCAGTATGTCACATGGTACAAAAGTATTTCTCAAAATATCTATAGAAAGTATTACCATTTTTGGAAAGGATTAAGGTATATATTGTGAAGCCAGCCACTGGACTGGAGCGACTTTCTGCAGGAGACGCTCGGCTTTGTTTGTGAATAAAGTCTAATATTTCTGGCATCAAAGATCTCTGAGAAATCATTTCAAAAAGACTGAAACCACTTCATCCTCTAAATCACACAAAACTCTGCATCAAAACAGTGATTTGGAGAATCAAGCACATACAACGAAGAACCAGCCATGGGGAACAGCTGTAGAGTAAGAATTTGTCAGCATCTTTGTCTCACATCATAAAAGAAGCTCTTTGGAAATGCACCAAATAAATTCTTTATTAATATTGTTTAATAATATTATTAATAATATTAATATTTGTCAGACTCACATCACGTTTAAGATTCAATGACATTACTTACATTATGGTAGCCACATTTGCAGGGGATCTTTTTCCCAAAAATGTCTTTTTTTCTGACCGTTAGGCCAAATGCAGGGGTCAGGGGACAATTCTTTATCCTCTCTAACACTGCCTTCCAACGTCTGCTCCCAGGTCTCTGGCCAGTGGAAAATTTATATTTCCCCTGGGCAAACAGCATCATGACGCCGGTCCAGAAAGAATCTGGCTTTCCTTCCTTTGGCATCTCTATAGGACAAGAGGCAGTCATTAGGCTGTTGTAGGGAACATGTAGGCCTACATGCACAGACAGACAGACAGATAGACAGATAGACAGATAGACGTTATGGCACAGAGAAAAGCGGAGACAATAGCAAGTAAACTCAGTTTATTGACCAATAAACAGTAAGGCAAATGAATGAACTCAGGAACAGTCTCAGAGAGAGTCGAGGTGACAGTCCTAGAACTCTGGCGAAGCAAACAGAAGTATTCCTTGGTGACGCAGGCATGCAGGTAGGCAACCCAATCCTCGTGTCGGTGATGAAGAGAAGTAATCCAGGGAAGTCAGGCGCGTACCGACAGAGACTCACGAGGGCAGACAGATGACATCAGCGAACTCCACAAACACACGAAAACACTGGCAGGAACACGGAGACACGAGAGGGAACAGACACCAGGACCGGGAACATCCAACAACGATCTGACAAACACAAGACGAAAGACTAAGTGCTTAAATAGGAACCGCTGATCAGTCACAGCTGGCGCTGATGATAATCAGGGACTGATCAGCGGCTCCGCCCACGTGCATACAAAAACACAGCATCAGAACGAGTCAGTGAATGTGTGAACCGTGACAATAGATAGATAGATAGATAGATAGATAGATAGATAGATAGATAGATAGATAGATAGATAGACAGACAGATAGATAGACAGGAAATTAAGCAGCTACAATATAAGATTGTATGTTTTTTTTCCACAGTCTCAACTTATCTGGTCAGGAATATTTCAAGTCTTAAGTTTCTGAGATCCTGTTTAATTTATATTGTTATGTTAATGTGAAACAGTGTGTTCAGATCTCATCAGATGGCATGAACTCACACTGATGGTTGTCGGTTATTAAAAATGTAATCAAAACAGTTTAGTCATGAAAGAAATGGAAAACAAATTATACTCTCACTATAATAATAATTTAATACTCTACTACACTGTAATAATGGGTGTTTAAACCATTTGTAGTCAAATGGTCAAAGAATAGACATCAAACAAGATGTTTTACAGCAGGTCTTGCTCAGTACAATGAAAAACCCATATAATTTAAATATAGAAATAAATATAATAAAACATTCTCATGGGATATTACTAAATAAACTATTAATTTCATACAATTGCATGAAGTCTAGGAGGAGTGAAATATTAGATATTGGTCATTTTTTTGTGGTTACACACCATTTAACAGTTCTATCTTTTTTTTAAATCTTTTTTTGTGAAAAAAGCGATCAGCGTTATCCTCTAAGGTTATCTGACCGTCTTATTAAACTTGAGCAGCGACATAAACACTTGACACAAACACAAAATCGAGCATCTTTGTGCTTGTTTAATTTGATGGACACAAGACAGACACGCAAAAGACACTTAAAAACGTACAGTAAAGAAAATAATTACCATAGCAATCAGCGTTAGCTATCTCTTAAGGTTTGTGACCGTATTATCAAACTTCACGAAAAACATCTAACGTTTGTCACAGCAAAAGTATTTACAACACACCACATAATTTTACGATTTCACTTCAGTGATTTACATAATTTTAATAAGTTCTACTTACTTTTAGTGTCAAGAGATATTCTTTTAGTGTCAAGAGATATTCGCCGCCGGTAAAATTTACCTCAGGATGAACTAACTGTATCGTCTCCGTCAGTCAACCAATGAGAACATTGTGCACACGGGGCCATGTTTCGACGCATATGATTGGCTCTTTTGCCCCCTCTTGGAGCGGCAACTGTTTCGAAGCATATGATTGGCTCTTTTGCCCCGCTGTTGTTAGGACATTGTTTGGATTCTGTTAGGAGTTGGTAGGAACTGTTAGGACTCTGTTAGGACTTTGTTTGGTCTTGTTAGGACATTGTTTGGACTTGTTAGGACTTGTTAGGACATTGTTTGGACTTGTTAGGACTTCTTAGAGCACTCCATTTAGTGGAGGTTACGGCCACGACTACAAGCTGTCGAAACGGAGCATGTCTTTTCACTTGGTGCCTTGCAGCGTCACTGCCCGAGGCCAGTGCAGGTCAGCAAGAACTCAACGCTCCACGAAAAAAGAGGGTCGATCGCCCGAACAGGGACTTGAACCCTGGACCCTCAGATTAAAAGTCTGATGTTCTACCGACTGAGCTATCCGGGCTATTTCCCGAGACGCGTGCGTGTTGCGTGGAAACGCAAGGCAAAATGAATCGTCTTGGCTGGAAAAAAACACGATTCTCCCAAGCATCGCTTTCCCTTCTTCGACGATTAAGAACGGTCGTCCAAACGTCTGCCGTGTCAAAATATATTTGCGAATTAGTGGGAATGCAGCCTATTAGAATGATAATAATAATCAAAGGACAATAATGCTAGGAAAAAGAACAAAAACTCACCGCTTCGTGTTTGGAAAGCATCTTTACATGCTTTAATGCTCTGGACTTGCCGCGCTCTTATCGTTATTGTAAACTTGCTTCAAACGCGCAGTTGTTTGGAACAAATAGCAAGTCCACAGCACTCTAGGTAGCAGCCATCGAGTGTACTGACACCTGATGACTAGAAAATATACCAGCACCATATTCTCTGTGAAGCAAGTTTCTTCCAAACTAAATGGGAGCGTTTTGTTTTCAGCCTTTTCTCTAAGGGTTCAAACCTGAGAGCTCGTGCTCTCAAAGAAGGTCCCAGTGGCAATTCACTCAAACATCCAGAGCACGTCAAGGACGCACCGTGCAACAAACAAATAAAAAAGTGTCCTGAAGGATGGGGTGAGGAGAGGTGGTAACCTGGAACTCAATTTCAAAGGAACCCAGAAAAACTTGCCGTGACCCGGATTCAAACCTGGGTTGCTGCGGCCACAACGCAGAGTACTAACCACTATACGATCACGGCGAGCTACCGGTCTCCCCAATGTGTCACTGAGTACAAAAGGGCCCTTGTCATCTTTAGCTTGCAGGCAAAACTGCTTCTTACCAACATAACTCTTTTCAAGGGTAATATTGTCACAAAGACTGTTTTCTTTTTATAAAGTTTGGCAAGGCCTCCAGAAGGTTACAACCTAAAGCAGGAGGATGCTGTCAAACGTAGTCGGCACGATTCGAACCAGCGCGGGGAGACCCCAATAAGTTTCTAGTCCATCGCCTTAACCACTCGGCCACGACTACAAGCTGTCGAAATAGGGCATGTCATTTCACTTGGTGCCTTGCAGCGTCACTGCCCAAGGCCAGTGCAGGTCAGCAAGAACTCAACGCTCCATGAAAAAAGAGGGTCGATCGCCCGAACAGGGACTTGAACCCTGGACCCTCAGATTAAAAGTCAGATGCTCTACAGAATGAGTTATCCGGGCTCTTTTTCGAGGCTTGTGTGTGCTGCATGCAAATGCAAGGCAAAATGAATCGTCTTGGCTGGAAAAAAACACGATTCTCCCAAGCATCGCTTTCCCTTCTTCGACGATTAAGAACGGTTGACTAAACGTCTGCCGTGTCAAAATATATTTGCGAATTAGTTGGAATGCAGCCTATTAGAATGATAATAATAATCAAAGGACAATAATGCTAGGAAAAAGAACAAAAACTCACCGCTTCGTGTTTGGAAAGCATCTTTACATGCTTTAATGCTGTGGACTTGCTGCGCTCTTATCGTTATTGTAAACTTGCTTCAAAGGCGCAGTTGTTTGGAGCAAATAGAAAGTCCATTGCACTCTAGGTAGCAGCCAGCGAGTGTACTGACACCTAGCGACTAGAAAATATACCAGCACCATATTCTCTCTGAAGCAAGTTTCTTCCAAACTAAATGGGAACGTTTCGTTTTCAGTCTTTTCTCTAAGGGTTCAAACCTGAGAGCTCGTGCTCTCAAAGAAGGTCCCAGTGGCAATTCACTCAAACATCCAGAGCACGTCAAGGACGCACCGTGCAACAAACAAATAAAAAAGTGTCCTGAAGGACGGGGTGAGGAGAGGTGGTAACGTGGAGCTCAATTTCAAAGGAACCCAGAAAAACTTGCCGTGACCCGGATTCGCTGCGGCCACAACGCAGAGTACTAACCACTATACGATCACGGCGAGCTACCGGTCTCCCCAATGTATCACTGAGTACAAACGGGCCCTTGTCATCTTTAGCTTGCAGGCAAAACTGCTTCTTACCAACATAACTCTTTTCAAGGGTAATATTGTCACAAAGACTGTTTTCAATTTATAAAGTTTGGCAAGGCCTCCAGAAGGTTACAACCTAAAGCAGGAGGATGCTGTCAAACGTAGTCGGCAGGATTCGAACCAGCGCAGGGAGACCCCAATGGATTTCTAGTCCATCGCCTTAATCACTCAGCCACGACTACAAACTGTCGAATGGGGGCATGTCATTTCACTTGGTGCCTTTCAGCGTCACTGCCCGAGGCCAGTGCAGGTCAGCAAGAACTCAGCGCTCCACGAAAAAAGAGGGTCGATCGCCCGAACAGGGACTTGAACCCTGGACCCTCAGATTAAAAGTCGGATGCTCTACCGATTGAGCTATCCGGGCTCTTTCCGGAAAAGCGTGCGTTTTGCGTGGAAACGCAAGGCAAAATGAATCGTCTTGGCTGGAAAAAAACACGATACTCCCAAGCATCGCTTTCCCTTCTTCGACGATTAAGAACGGTCGTCCAAACGTCTGCCGTGTCAAAATATATTTGCGAATTAGTGGGAATGCAGCCTATTAGAATGATAATAATAATCAAAGGACAATAATGCTAGGAAAAAGAACAAAAACTCACCGCTTCGTGTTTGGAAAGCATCTTTACATGCTTTAATGCTGTGGACTTGCCGCGCTCTTATCGTTATTGTAAACTTGCTTCAAAGGCGCAGTTGTTTGGAGCAAATAGCAAGTCCACTGCACTCTAGGTAGCAGCCAGCGAGTGTAATGACACCTAGCGACTAGAAAATATACCAGCACCATATTCTCTCTGAAGCAAGTTTCTTCCAAACTAAATGGGAGCGTTTTGTTTTCAGTCTTTTCTCTAAGGGTTCAAACCTGAGATCTCGTGCTCTCAAAGAAGGTCCCAGTGGCAATTCACTCAAACATCCAGAGCACGTCAAGGACGCACCGTGCAACAAACAAATAAAAAAGTGTCCTGAAGGACGGGGTGAGGAGAGGTGGTAACGTGGAGCTCAATTTCAAAGGAACCCAGAAAAACTTGCCGTGACCCGGATTCGCTGCGGCCACAACGCAGAGTACTAACCACTATACGATCACGGCGAGCTACCGGTCTCCCCAATGTGTCACAGAGTACAAAAGGGCCCTTGTCATCTTTAGCTTGCAGGCAAAACTGCTTTTTACCAACATAACTCTTTTCAAGGGTTATATTGTCACAAAGACTGTTTTCTTTTTATAAAGTTTGGCAAGGCCTCCAGAAGGTTGCAACCTAAAGCAGGAGGATGCTGTCAAACGTAGTCGGCAGGATTCTGACCTGCGCGGGGAGACCCCAATGGATTTCTAGTCCATCGCCTTAACCACTCGGCCACGACTACAAGCTGTCGAAAGGGGGCATGTCTTTTCACTAGTTGCCTTGCAGCGTCACTGCCCGAGGCCAGTGCAGGTCAGCAAGAACTCAACGCTCCACGAAAAAAGAGGGTCGATCGCCCGAACAGGGACTTGAACCCTGTACCCTCAGATTAAAAGTCAGATGCTCTACCGACTGAGCTATCCGGCGTCTTTTCCAAAATGCGTGCGTGTTGCGTGCAAACGCAAGGCAAAATGAATTGTCTTGGCTGTAAAAAAACACGATTCTGCCAAGCATCGCTTTCCCTTCTTTGACGATTAAGAACGGTCGTCCAAACGTCTGCCGTGTCAAAATATATTTGCGAATTAGTGGGAATGCAGCCTATTAGAATGATAATAATAATCAAAGGACAATAATGCTATGAAAAAGAACAAAAACTCACCGCTTCGTGTTTGGAAAGCATCTTTACATGCTTAAATGCTGTGGACTTGCGGCGCTCTTATCGTTATTGTAAACTTGCTTTAAAGGCGCAGTTGTTTGGAGCAAATAGCAAGTCCACTGCACTCTAGGTAGCAGCCAGCGAGTGTACTGACACCTGATGAATAGAAAATATACCAGCACCATATTCTCTCTGAAGCAAGTTTCTTCCAAACTAAATGGGAGTGTTTCGTTTTCAGTCTTTTCTCTAAGGGTTCAAACCTGAGAGCTTGTGCTCTAAAAGAAAGTCCCAGTGGCAATTCACTCAAACATCCAGAGCACGTCAAGGATGCACCGTGCAACAAACAAATAAAAAAGTGTCCTGAAGGACGGGGTGAGGAGAGGTGGTAACGTGGAGCTCAATTTCAAAGGAACCCAGAAAAACTCTCCGTGACCCGGATTCGAACCGGGGTTGCTGCGGCCACAACGCAGAGTACTAACCACTATACGATCACGGCGAGCTACCGGTCTCCCCAATGTCTCAGAGAGTACAAAAGGGCCCTTGTCATCTTTAGCTTGCAGGCAAAACTGCTTCTTACCAAGATAACTCTTTTCAAGGGTAATATTGTCACAAAGACTGTTTTCTTTTTATAAAGTTTGGCAAGGCCTCCAGAAGGTTATAACCTAAAGCAGGAGGATGCTGTCAAACGTAGTCAGCAGGATTCGAACCTGCGTGGGGAGACCCCAATGGATTTCTAGTCCATCGCCTTAACCACTCGGCCAAAGATGGGGCAAAAGGGACTGCTAAGGGGGGGGGGGGGGGATGCCTAAAGAAATGCCTAAAGAAGGGGTAGAAAACGGAAGAATCGTGGGTTCGATTCCCAGGGAAAGCAAGAACTGACAAAAAAGTAAAATGTGCTCCTTGAAATACAATGTACGTCGATTTGGATAAAAGCATCTGCCAAATGAATATATGTAAATATAAAAATAATTAAATGACTGAAAAGGCAATATTTAAACCCATTTTAGACCTATTTTACAAAAAAAATGTGTCAAATTGTATTTTATCACAAAACAATTTGACAGAATAAAATGTACAACACATATTTTCCACAAATAGTGTATTCCAAAATATCAAATGTAACGTATGTTATATGTAATAATAAAAATGAAACATAAAAAGTACAAATATATGTAAATACAATTATTTATTATACACTTACTACCACAAATATTCTTAAAGTTCAACATTTACAATAGAAATAAGGAATATATATACACATACACACTTAAATATAATATTATATATATAAATTAAATATAAAAATAAAGTTTAATATATAATGAAATACAATTACTACCACAAATTTGCTTTCATAATCATAATAATATATATAATAATAATAATAATAACAACAACTAGAATGTGCATTTCCTGAAAATAATCATAAAACAGCTAAAAGCACAAATAAAAGCTAAAATCTATATAATGAATACAAACTTAAATAGCTACATGTAATACAAGTAATAATAAACACCTACTACTATTACAAATAGTTTGATAAATTATGAATAGTAATAAAAAAATTAAATAGTATTATTTAAAAGTATTATAAAACAATTACAGAATAGTAAGTTATAATAATAATAATAACAAAACTCAGTAGCCTTTCATATATATATATATATATATATATATATATATATATATGTATATACACACACATATACACACACACACACACAATTAAATGGCTAGATATAATAATACTAATAATATACCTCTACAAATACAGCTTAATAAAATGTAGAAAAAATTGTTATATATAATACATTCACACACGCACTTATTTTTTAGAGGTTTCCTTCAAATTTACTCAATGTACTTAATGCACTAACATAAAAATTAAAGAGCTGATTTAACCGTGTACTCAATCACAACAAAAAGCCTAAAGAGAGTCTTTCCACTCTGCAATGGTCTGTCCAGATGCTGGACAGTACCACTTTCCTCTAACCTGGGAATGGCCAGTGAGTTTACTTTTTGATTGGCCACATGTTTTACACACATAATGGTAATGTTCCTTCGTCTGACGCTTCTTTGGTGGCTCCCCTCTTGCCAAACGCTCCTCGTCTTCAAGTGCTGCCTTTTGCTGTCTCCACTGTCGGTGTCGATTGAAAATGACTAAAGACTGATCTGATGGTGTACTGCTGAGAGGTGATTGTGAGGAAAAGGCAGGGGAAGTGGCAGGTGGCGGATGAGCCTGCTGATACCAGCCAGGAGGTTGGGCTGGTGGCAGATGACCCTGCTGGTAAGTGGGCCAAAAAGGAGGTTGGGCTGGTGGCGGATGACCCTGCTGGTAAGTGAGCCAAACAGGAGGTTGG
The DNA here is from genome assembly GCA_030578275.1 of Meda fulgida. Classification (NCBI taxonomy): domain Eukaryota; kingdom Metazoa; phylum Chordata; class Actinopteri; order Cypriniformes; family Leuciscidae; genus Meda; species Meda fulgida. Next base: position 3,356,117 of record CM060630.1, on the reverse strand, counting down.
GCTGGTGGCGGATGACCCTGCTGGTAAGTGGGCCAAACAGGAGGTTGGGCTGGTGGCGGATGACCCTGCTGGTAAGTGGGCCAAACAGGAGGTTGGGGTGGTGAGGTATGGCCCTGCTGGTAAGAGGAACAGGCAGGCAATGGGGCTGGGGAAGTGTGTTCCTGCTGGTAAGAGGAACAGGCAGGCAATGGGGCTGGGGAAGTGTGTTCCTGCTGGTGGGAGGACCAGGCAGGAGGTTGGACTGTCGGCAAATGACCCTGCTGGTAAGAAGGCCCGGTAGGCGATGGGGCTGGGGAAGTGTGTTCCTGCTGATGTGAGGACAACAAGGCAGAAGAGGCAGGCCATACATACGGCCCAAGAGGATAGTGCTGTGCCAGTGCCGATCCACTTCTGAAGCTGTGGCGCGGGCGTATCACTGCCTCACCTTCACGATTTTCTGGCTCCTGAAACCGTATTTTTGCATGTCCATGTTCCACGGGTGCAGAAGGAAGTGCTCTTGCTTGTGGCAGAGGATCCTTAGCCACATAGACCTTCTGGGGTAGCTGTACGCCTTGCAGCAATGAGTCCCGGTCAGTTCTTTTCTGCCTGTCATGCAACCTGGAAAAAGTACAAAACAAAATGTTTACCATTTCATAGAAGCACAATTGCAAAGGTTGTAGCTTAATCAAATCCTCCCTGGTTAAATTAAAAATAATGCAATATATTTACACTTCTCAAATGCAGATGTTAAAGTGAATGTAGGAAGCCAAAAAAGATATCTCAACAAGAAGACACTGTGGTGTTGTTGATAGTAACTAGCACCAAGTTGGTCTGCTCTTGTATCACCCGGCTGTCTTCAAGAAGTTGCTTAATGTGATCGTAAGCTTGTACAATAGACTGTGGAATGGGCAGGGTTTTACCCTTGCAGTCTCTTGGCCTATTTCTAGCTTGGGCAAACTCCTTCAAAAGCCTGAGGGAAACACATTCTGAAGTCCTGTTGAAATCAGGTCTCTGGGCAGCCTGGCCATGGGTCATGAATAGTCTGAATGAAAAAGACAATATTTGTATATAATAAATATCTATATCTATCTTGATATATATAATCAATATAATACAACAGGCGGTTCGCTGCTATGATTGGAGAGGCGTTTTATGAGGCATAGTATAATTCCACTTCACGATTTGACTATTTATAGCAGTCCACCTGTCTGAATTATTGCTTGTGTAATACAGCTTCAGTGTTATAATTTGATAATTATGATAAATATGAATTACATAATATGTGCATCAACTATTGGTCAGTTCACATTTCAGCTGCTTGTTGACCAGGTGCAGAGCCACTGCGTTTCCTGGAAGCTCTCCATGGCCCTGGCAAGGTCTTTGTAGCAATGTTCAGGGAAGAAGGAGGCGGGAACCGGCGAACAATTAAAATATAGTTTATTTAAATAAAATAAACAAACGAAAATACCGCCAGCAGCCCCTCGCGGACGACTGCTGGCTACCGAAAATAAATATAACTAAAGTAAAATACAAAAACAAAACACCACTAAAATACAGGCCTGTTCCTCTCTCGATCATCAACGTCGTCGCTCCTCCTTTATGCTTCCGCTCCTCCGTGAGAGATGCGAGACCGGTGTGCCTAACAGGTGTTGCTCATTAGCAATCGCACCACCGGCCTCGCGCCGTTCTCTCACGTCCCTCGGCCGTCCTGTTCGCCACATACCCCCATCGCCCCTCACAGGCCGGGGGGTACCCACGAGGCTGTGCCTACTCCCCCCCCGGCGGCGGCGATCCCTGGGGAGTATGGACAGACAAACCGAGGGAAACGGAGACGGAAGCATGAGGAGCGACAGATCGAGAGAGGGGAGAGAGGGAAAAAAAAAAAAAAAAAAAAAAAAACTTGGTCCGGTTCCCACAACGCGCTGCCATCTGGTCCCCCACCAGCTAGGCGATCTCCTCCGCGGTGCCTGGCGGTGACGCTGGGTAGCCCTCGGTGGACGGCTCGACGCTCCTCCGCCGCCCGGTGGACGGCGACGGCTTCTCGGGTGCCTTGGGCAGACGGTAGGAGTCCCCCGCTCCCTGCTCCTCCCCTTCACTGGTGGACGGCAGCAGGCTCCGGCCCACGGCGAGCGGCGGCGACTCCTCCTCTCCCTCCCGGATGGCAGCCGCCCCTCCAATACCCAGGCGGCCGGCAGCGAGCTCGACCGTCCCACCGGCAACTCACTCCAGCGCACCGCCTCGAGCGTCCGTGGCCGCGAGTCCCCCGCTCCCTGCTCCTCCCCTCGCTCGGCGGATGGCAGCAGGCTCCGGCCCACGGCGAGCGGCGGCGACTCGCGCACCATGCTCGATGGCACCGCGGATTCCCCACACCGGCGAGGACTCTCTGACAGCGCGTTCCTCCCTCTTCCCGGGTTTCGGCACCAGTGTAGCAATGTTCAGGGAAGAAGGAGGCGGGAACCGGCGAACAATTAAAATATAGTTTATTTAAATAAAACAAACAAACGAAAATACCGCCAGCAGCCCCTCGCGGACGACTGCTGGCTACCGAAAATAAATATAACTAAAGTAAAATACAAAAACAAAACACCACTAAAATACAGGCCTGTTCCTCTCTCGATCATCAACGTCGTCGCTCCTCCTTTATGCTTCCGCTCCTCCGTGAGAGATGCGAGACCGGTGTGCCTAACAGGTGTTGCTCATTAGCAATCGCACCACCGGCCTCGCGCCGTTCTCTCACGTCCCTCGGCCGTCCTGTTCGCCACAGTCTTCTTCTTGCTTTTCAGAGAATATTTGGAGGGAGACTTGTCCATTTCATGCAATCTAGAATACAGCCGCACAATCTCAGCTGTTTCTGTGGTTGACAAAGCAGTTATTGTGCGGTTGAGGTTCACGAGGTACTCCGCCAGGTTATCAACCGCCTCCCAGCCAGGAAAACCTCTTGAATCACATTGGCTTTCCTGAAAAATGAAAAACAGCTGTTGAAGAAATAACTTACTTTGTACTTAATAGTCCTCTTAGGGGGATTTATTTTGGGTGCAGTGTTGCTGCATTTAACAAATGTCATCCTACTTTAAACAGAGTATGTAGACAGGTGACACAGTCACATAAGTCATTATTGCACGAAAGATAAACTGTGTTTGGGCTTAGAGGAATATATCCAAATTAAGAACACTGGTGTCAAAGGGTGAGTTGGAGATGATCATTCATCCTTTTATTTCCTCTCGTTTAGATTACTGTAACAGTCTTATTACTTGTTTGAGCAAGAAGGAGCTTCACCGTCTCCAGTCTGATCAGAACTCTGCTGCAAGGCTTTTAACCCACATTAACAAACATCACACCTGTTTTAGCAGCACTTCACTTGTTACCAGCCCAGTATAGAATTCAATTTAAAATCCTGGTCCTTTCTTTTAAAGCCCTGCACGGTCAAGTTCCTCCCTACATCTCTGAGTTAATACAGCTTCATACTCCGACCCGTAGTTTGAGGTCATCAGGTCAGAGGCTGTTAGTGGTTTCCTACACTCATTTTAAATCCAGTGGGGATCGTTCAATCCAAGCAGTGGCAACTAGGCTGTGGAATGCTTTGCCTCCCTGTGTGAATTCTGTTAATTTATTTACTTCACGCAATGTGATCTAACAAACCTAACCGTAATTTAGTGAGAGTGCAACAGCATCTGTGTTTAATACGTTTGAAAGGAAGGTGCAAACCGCCAAGTGTTGCGCAGAGATGGCTGCCGCTATCGTTGACAGAAGGAGACAGAGCCGTAATGAAAGAAGACGTAGAGAAATTAACAATATTTTATAATATTATTCTATATCCAATACATAGAAATATAATTAGTTTATTTTATTTATTCGATGAACTTTATGAATGGAATTGTTTTTTTTTTTGTTTTTTTCTTTAGCTTTGGTAATACTGTTGTATTAACATTCATGCCAATAAAGCAAATTTCGTTTCGACCTGACTCCTTTTCTCTGTCAGATGGAAGTCTGCTGCAGTGCATGGATCACGCGTGCGTTATCTCTACAATTGTAGGTATCGGAGAGGGAATAGGACATTGGAGTGTACAGGGCCAGGAGAACGCGGAGCAACCGCACACGGATCATCTGGCTGGATGACGCACGATCAGCTGGCATTTTCTTGAGTCTGGGACATTGCAGAACACTGTATCTGTTTCTGCTGGGGTTCCCCAAAGCGGTGTTGTAGAAATTTTAATAGTCATTTATTCCAAACAGATATCATAAGGGATTGATCCTATTCAATGTGTAAAAGTATATGTGTGTACGTGCTTGTGCGTGACGTTTCAGGAATATATGGGACAGGACATCTTGACCTTAGGAATGGTCAAGATTTGGCTAGTTTATTTCAGGGCCAGGATGTATCTTTAGTAGAAACTGAACAGCAGTGGGGACCTTATCTGAGTGGGTGAAAGGGTAGCTGCTGTGAGGAGGAACCTTGAAAAGAGTATAAAGGCTGTCTCATGTCTTCCTGGTGCGCGTCACTCACTTCACAGGGTAACTGCTGTGTTGGCGACTGGGCCTATTCTTGCAAGAATAAATACTTTTCTTTTTTATTAATTTGACTCTGAGTGTCTCTTACGCAGTGATGATGTTTAACAGAAGTTTTGCCACAACAATTTGGTGTCAGAAGTGGGATTCCTTGGAAGTGCCTTCTGGACCTGAGAGCGGACGGTGTTTGGCCACCTGGACTGAGCAGTTCCAGCTCTACCTCGTAAGTTTCAGAGAGAGGGGCCGACCGCTATCAGGGCCAGGAGGGGCTCCACTGGAATCAAATGAGAACGAACCCGTGGCAATCCAAGACATCTCTGGTAAGAGACGGCTAAAATATTTTATTTTAGGTTAAAATATTATTCAATTGTGGGTAAAACCATAGTGGCTGGGTCTGTTCGTTTCTGTGGTGTAAGTCAAGAGCACCGGTACAACACTGCTAGGAATGTGCGAAAGTGCGTATTTGCGAAACAAGGCACTGGGTGCGGTTTTGCAAATCGAGTGAGCTTCGTACGGCAGTCAATTGGGGGTCGGTTGAGACTTACGGGCGGGTCAAGGGTTAATGCAGTGGGGCTAACTGCGTGAGGAGCGTATTTGCAAAATAAGGCACGGGGTGCGATTTTGCAAATCGAGGGATACTCACGTAGCAGTTTACTGGGAGTTAATCGATCCGTCAGGAAAGCACTGGGTGCGCCCTGCCTGGTCTGAGGGTAAGTGGATCACATCTGGTGGAGACGTCCATCAGATTAATAGACGCAGCGTCGAACTGAAAAATCCACAGAGTAACAGAAACAGCCAGTATGGGAAAATCTCAGAGCAAGATTGCCAAATTTGACACACCGTTTTTTTTTTTTCAAATGAGGAAATATTATGAGGGAAAATGTATGTTAGACATTGAGAAAAAAAAAAAAAAAAAAGAAAAAAAAAAAAAAAAAAAAAAAGTCGAACTGCAGAGAGAAATAGGGTTTTACTTATGCATCCAGTAAATGGATGCATGACATTAGATGTCTATAGAACTTAAATTTATATGATAAGGATTGAAGTAGCAAGCAGCAATAAGGCTGTCTGTGTGAAATAGAGTGATAGAGTGATAGAAATAGAGTGGAACTGTAAGTGAGAAACTTGATGGAAGAGGGAAGTGAAGGGAAAACAAGAAGGTTGGTGTGTGAGATATGTGTGTGTGGGGATTGTAGTTAAACAATCATGTACTGGTTAGATAATGAAGGAACTGGCATGTAGAGAAAAGAAAGGAGAGGATACAGAAGGAACTGGCATGTAGGGAAAGATTGAGAAGACATATAGTGGAAACCTATATGTGATGAAAATAAAATGTCTGACAGAATTTATGGAAATTATAGTTTTATAAAAAACGAATGCATATAGCCTGGTATTTATGATTGGAGACGATGTCTGTATTTAATATCTGAGGAGTGACTGAGGGTCCAGCTATGCTGGGAGTACAGCAACAGTGTTTGCTTATTCAGCCCGGCTTCCGGATGTTAAATATACACTTGTCTTGTAATTGTCTTGTGTTGTTGCTGATAATACCAAATTAGTAAAATGTAAAGACAACTTTGACCAAAGATTCTGGAAATCAATAATGTATAATGTCGGATATTTGTTGATATTAAGTAATTGATGCAAAAGATGTCTGTGTTATAATGGAAATTCTGGGTCAGGGATCATTTCCCTGGACAAGTATGACTAAAGTTAAATGAAAACTTTGTGCAAACAACTTATGCAGCTTAAGAAAATTGATGTGCGGCCAATAATAATGATAAAGATTATGATTCGGCTATTGGGATTGAATCCGCCACTGGTGGATTGTAAAAGAATACAGAGAACTGCTTATCAGCTCTGTTTGCATTCCTGAATGGGACACACTGCTTCAGTGATCTGCAGTAAGTTGGAGCCGACAGAGAGTGCTTTAATTGTGGTCAGCAGGACCATTTAACACGTAACTGTAAATGCCCACCGAGAAGGTGTTTGAAGATGTGATAGTGACACATTTCTGGTAATAATGTGGGTTTGAAAGTAGATCAGTGTTTAAATGACGACATTAACATTTTCGTCTGAGAAAGAATAAGAGATAAAAACAGCGTCAAAAGATTGAAGTCTTAAAGTGAATCCTTTTGAAGAAAAGATCTATAATAGTAATTTTTTTTGAAACAGTGAAACAGTTTGATGAAAGTTGCAAAATATATAAAAGTAACTAAAAGGATGATTGTGTTTTAATTCAACATTTTAAGAAGGGTTCAGGTTATATAGAGAGACAAATCTCACGGATGATTTATAATAACTGCAAAGGATGCAGAGTAGCCTTGTCAAAGTTAGTGTGAATCCCGATTGGAGAGTGATAAACTCCTAGAAAAAACGTTGAAGTCAGATATTAAGCTATGGTAATTGAGAACTAGAATAATTATTTGTATTTAAGATCAAATAAGTAGAAGTAATAGGCTACTGGATTAACAGTTGTTAAATGTAAAATGTGTTCTGTTAGTGTTTTGACCATGAAAGAACCAGAAGCTGATGTTTTGCTTTCAAAAGATAAGTTTGTTATTGGCTGTAATGAAACAGCTCGCTTATCTGAATCTGATGTCTGCTGTGGCTGAAAACCGCCAGTACGACAGAGACTCAATCTGAGTGGAAATTTCTAATGTCTAAATTCCATGAGATATGGGCAAAAGACAACTATAAAAATGTTTTTTTGGAAACACATGTAATTTCTGGCAAATATGCCTTAAGCTGGGATAGAGTTAAAAGATGCTAGATAGAGTTTGATGTTAGAAGTTTATGAGAGTACAGTGTGCCAGTCCTGAAAGTCTCAGAGTCTCTCTCAATCATGTCAGCTAAAAGATGTTATTTGAGCCTGTGTCATAAGTAATAAGCTCTTTATAGTAAAAGCACAGTGTTTCGGTTGAAAATCAGACAGAGATGTTAAAATAAATCATTGCCATTAAGTGGGCAAGTGGTATTTGAGAATGTTTTAAATGTAAAACTGAATGACTTTAAAGAAGTCTGTAAAATAATGATGCAGATCTTAAACGATAGAGGACCAGTAACTTCTTTAAGTTTCCACCATGAAACAGGGCTGAAGGCTATGGCTACAGATGTACAGTAACAGTACACTGAATGTATGGCTGTGATCTAAATTCACTGAGTATAATCTAAGTAGCTAGGTTGATGATTAAGATGGTTAATGGATTTAAGTGATTAAATACTGCTGTTATTAACCTGTCTCCCTGCGTGAACACTATTAGGCAATCGGAATGGCTCTGGTGACTCTTGAACGTGCCTTTCCTAAGCTCCAGAAAACAGCTGAGTTCTGTTGAAGAAAACTGATTGTGTGATGGGAAAGAGCGGTCACCAGTGTGTACGAGTGGCTACTCAATGACGGGATGATCTTCCTGGCCAGGGGACAGCCCAACGCAGGGGGTCATGAACACTGGGCACCTCCGGATGGAGGTGTTATACGTGAGAAAGGTATGAGAGTTGAGGGCTGATTACTGGAGGCCACTGGGATCAGCAGAGCATTGAGAGGTGAGATGCGCTGTGAGGAGTTACGGCAGTCTGACCCAGAAAATGTGAGTTTCCTCTATACCACTCGCAGGAAGAAACCGCATTGGTTGTATGGCTTGTTTTTCATTATGACAAGTGTCTGCAACTATGCCAGGGGGGACAACACCCTGATGGAGATTATAGTTTAAGAGCCAATGGCCTTTCAAGAGCCAGCTGACCCAGGAGGGGATTGCCATTATTTGATGTGGAGACAGTAGCAAACTTGCATGTATTGGTTGCCTTATAGGCAAGAAAATGTATAGAAGTGTTGATTTTGAACTAATATGTCTATAACATAGTCTTAACTCCTGAAGGTCAGTAGACATGGTGACTAAAGATGAAGACAGCTTTCGTAGATTTAAGAAAGGTCTGCATAACAAAGATGAATGGTCAAAGGTTATTGTAATGAATTTAAATTTTGTCTAAGTTACAGTCTTAGAAGGCTGTGGAAAATACTATTTGTTAATAGTGAGAGAGACTGCCTGAGTTGGAGGAAGGGATGGTAACTGTGTCTTTCTTTCTTTCTTTCTTTCTTTCTTTCTTTCTTTCTTTCTTTCTTTCTTTCTTTCTTTCTTTCTTGTATCGGCCTGCTAGAGCAAGCTGAAGAAAAATAATGATAAGGAACCAAAACAACCCAGCTGCCTTTTCTAAAAATCAAATGAATAATGAACAGACATGATTTGAAACTGGTCAAGATACCATGTAAAATTAGGTAAACCTAGAGGAAAATGTGAAGTTTAAAATCGTACTTAAAATTTAAATCTTTTTAGAGACGATATATTGAAAAGGAGCAGTTAACATGCGTGTCTAATATGAGTGTGTGTGATGGTGACAGCACTTTGTCTTGTATGTGACTATGTGTTAGTTTGGGGTACTAATACTAAGTCTGAATGGGGTGTATATTGTGTCATTACCCACTAGGATGGCTTTTGGCAAATGACAAATTTTACAGGAAGCTGCTAAATTCTGTTAGGTGAAAAGATGATACAGAACATAGGACGAGCTTTAAACTGATTGGTCATCAAGCTCTGTCTGGAACTAATTACTTTTGTCTTTATGATGTTGATTTGAATTACGTTCTGGATCAGTTTAAGTATTTGATGTAAATTGGAATTGCGGAGTTGTAGATTACCATCTGGCATGGGCTGAGATAAATGAAAATGTTATAGATTTGATGGCAACAACACAGTGACATATTGGCTAAGTCAACATGAAATTAGCAAGAGAGCCCCTCACATTTACGAGTATTGGGATGAAAAGGGGGGGAAATGATTGACTGACATTGACCAAGTCTGTACAGCACGACCTGACCTGATAGAAACAATTGATGACTTTGGAAATGCTTGTAGATGACTGACTTGAGAGACCAAACAACAGGCCTGAAAAGTAGGATTCGCTGTGAGACTCAGGGCCGTTGCCCTTCAAATACTTCGATAAGAAGATGAGATTGTGGCTTTAAGTGAAGAACGTAATACTTTGTTTCAGAGACAGAGAAAGATGTCTGGAGGAAATTTGGCTGAAAGACGCCGTTTGGGTTGGTGTTGATGGCAAATCAAATTAGTTTAAATTGATGCACGAGTTGAGTCGTGCATCAAAAGGGAGATGGTAAGGATTGACAAAATATGGGTTACTAAAGAACAATATATGTTGGGAGGACTCTGGGTTTAATTGGGTAAAAGGCCGTTCCAAACAAAAGTTGCTGTCTGTAAGTGTGCCGCACACGCTGATAACAAAATTGCAGGACTGTTTCAACAGGAGACGCCAGGGCAGATGCAGCAGCGAAGGCTGCGGCAGCACAGCAGACAAAAGAAACTACGTGTACTTTACTATCTGAAAATAACCTCGACATTTGTTTTTCTCTACAGATCATGCAGACCTTTGATACAGGGCAGAATGTGCCAAATAAAATGATGGCTATGGATGAATTTGGCTAACTATCCTGGCCTGGGTTATTATTGTAGGAGAAAGGTTCCACACCTGCGCACCGCATAACTTAAGATTTTCCTTTTGCAGAATGTCAGGATGGATTGCAGCAAACAGAACTGATTCTGTTCCAAATATATAAATATTGTGTTGTGGACATGAGCAAAGTGGGTTGAGTGTTTTTCAGGGGAAAAGGACCCCGAGTGCTATTAAATGAGCAAGAAATTATCCGGTGATAATATGTTTCAGGCTGTTGATTCCACAGGTCACACCAAAAGGGACGAGCGGCTAGACAAGCATCACTAACAAAATAGTTAAGGTCTCCATTCACAGGTGACAGCAGGCAAGGTATGGTTCATTCCAGTGGGGGTGCGGTCGTGATTAAAAGGGAAGACCTTGTAAGGATCAGAAAATGGTTGGAGAGTGTGACACCTGGGTCCAAGCCTCTCACCTTAGACAACACCAACAGGCCTCAAGCATCCAATAGAGCAGAAAGTGAGGTTTAAAGAAGACGGTGCAAGTAACTGTCTGCCTCGCCTACGAGGGAAAGACCATTGCAACGGCACGCAAAGTGTCACCCTGGCGAACACGGACGTCCGTGGGGCGAACAAGATGATCAACACACCTGGAGGAACCAACTGCCAACTGACGGTTTAAGTTTAACAGAAGAATCTGTTTTTGTGATGATTTTGATGATTTTGTTTGATTGAATCGAACTAGGTATTGATTTGATTGTAAATGTAGAAAATCTATTGATTGATGTGTCAGTACTAGAGATATTAGAGTTAATTTTGAACAACTAATTTGGTTAGAGGAATGGATAAAATTATAAGACTTCTCTGGTTAGATTTGTTAAACAGTGCATTCAATAGAGCTTAATAAATTGAATTAGAAGTGAATAAAATGTGGAGATGGACATAAATTTAATGGAAAAGGCTTAATGGTAGGAGTTAGGATTGTATGTGTTATGATAATTTTGTTATTCATGGGTGAATACGATAACAGAGAGAGGTGAAAACCTGCTGTCTGTTTAATTGGTAAAAAAAAAAAAAAAAAAAAAAAAAAAAAAATTACAGTCTATCCCAAGGATTAACAAAATTATGCGTCGAGACAGGTAGCGGAAGCTACAGTGAGATGTGTTAAATGTATGTTCTGGTTGTTTTTCTTCTATTCTTTTTTTATTTTCTGAGAAAGATTAAGGGCAAAGATTTAAAGAAGGTTACAAACAGCGGTCATCCGTGTTACGAGGTGGCGTACAAGGAGAGGGTTTGAAATGAAGGATTCTATTCTACTTTATTCTTTGTATTTTTGATGACCTGTTAAAATAACCAGTGTGAATTGATGGTGCTGTTTTCCTAAGTAATCTGTAAAATATTTCTTATTTAATAGAGGTGACTGAGGGTTCGATCTAGGTCGAGAGTGCAATAGCAGTGCCTACTCATTTAGCTCGGCTTTAATTAAATTCTTTACTTGCTTGCTAATATTTAAGGGACTATCCTTGCAAAACAGCCTGAGCTTTTTCTTTTCTAAATAATATTTCACAAATGTTTATGAAGAGTGATCAGTTATGCGAAGACCAGAGATGAAGAGTAGCGTGATGATATGACTTAAAATTTGTCTTTTTGTTTATTATTGTGATTATGGGTAATCAGAATGATAAAAAGTGGGGAATTGTTGTAGAAATTTTAATAGTCATTTATTCCAAACAGATATCATAAGGGATTGATCCTATTCAATGTGTAAAAGTATATGTGTGTACGTGCTTGTGCGTGACGTTTCAGGAATATATGGGACAGGACATCTTGACCTTAGGAATGGTCAAGATTTGGCTAGTTTATTTCAGGGCCAGGATGTATCTTTAGTAGAAACTGAACAGCAGTGGGGACCTTATCTGAGTGGGTGAAAGGGTAGCTGCTGTGAGGAGGAACCTTGAAAAGAGTATAAAGGCTGTCTCATGTCTTCCTGGTGCGCGTCACTCACTTCACAGGGTAACTGCTGTGTTGGCGACTGGGCCTATTCTTGCAAGAATAAATACTTTTCTTTTTTATTAATTTGACTCTGAGTGTCTCTTACGCAGTGATGATGTTTAACAGAAGTTTTGCCACAACAGCGGCTTTTAGGTGTGCCTTCCCAAGTACTTAGTGCAATCTTAGGCAGGACAATTACCGCATACTCGGGATGCACTGAGTGGAACAAACAAAGGTTTTTACGCAGTGGCTGCTTTCCCTCCCAACTCTCCATGGCACAAACCGTTAAAATACGCAAAACCCTCATTTAAATACTGCCACCTCCATTGTGTTAGCTTCTGTTGTCATCTACGCAATAATTGTAAGTAAATCACTCATAAGAGGTATGAAAACTGCACATGCAATATTTTAGAATGCACTCGGAAATTAGTATTGTTTATTCGGGATGTTAGTAAATTGGACCCATAGTGTATAGTTACATGGTAAATTTGAATAGCCTACATTTGAGCATAAAATATTTGAGAAGATTGACAGCCCTAGTACATACATTCAAGTGCTATTCAGTGAAAAGCAGGACATAACACCGGGTTCGCAAGCGTAACAGAGCCACAGAATAATACAGAAAGACATTAGTCTCATTACCTGGACTGATGTGCTGGGTCTACTAGAGGAATTGTCCTCAGCAGGTAAACTACTGGCTGGACTGACAGGACTGCAAGAGACACCGCTTACATCAAAACCGGTGTCCTGGGGATTTGTGTGACAGAGAGAGAGAGAAACAAATATCCTTTTGATTACTTAATTGCCTTTGTACAAAATGTATTGCTGTATATGCACACATCATTCATAGTATATACAAATGAATAACTTTTCCTGTAGAATTTCAATGACAGATGATCAGGAAATGGTCAGATTACCTGAGATGATGTGTTGGGTGAGTCGTCAGGTGGTAAAGGATTCTGAGGCGGTGCAATATTCAGCTGGTCATCACACTGGGTGGCTTTAGGTGGTCTCTGAATGAGGATGTCAGCTGCATCACTTATTGTGAGATCAAGACACTGCTCCTCCTGAACTTCTACCTGCAGGTCTGGCAGAATGATGCCAAGTTCACTGTGCTGTTGTGGATTCAGCAGATCTCCTTTGTCAGACTGAGCCAGCAAATACTCCACAGCAATACGCTCACCTATGTAAAGAATCATGAGGAAAAAGACATAGTTTAATTCAGAATTGACAGATTGCCACTGTAATGGGTGAGTGAAGACAGGTAAAGGTTTATTTGTTGACTTTATAAAAGTGTAGTCACAAGGAAAATGCTCTCTCCTGGAGGATCTTACCGGTGGGTTTCCCAGGTAGAATAAATTCTGGAATGAGTGCACGGCCAAGGACACTGTTGCTGAGGGCATTGACGTTGGACATCAAGCGGACATCATAGATTCTTGTGTGTGACGTTTCACTCACATCCACAGCTTCATGGGCTCGGTTCATGTTCCACCTAGATCCACCCTCAAGCATGTACATCTGCGTGTGCATGGCATTACTTCTCCATCCTTGGGGAAAAAAAACCCCCACAAATGATAATTGAAATATTAGTTTTATATCTCCTCTTAGACACTTGAGACATGCCAGAAAATTATAACTTAGATTGATAAGATATTTTCTGCTGCTTTGTGGGGATTGACCTGCCTGCTTTGTCCCTGTACTTTATTGCCTCTCACAGGACAACAGAAAGGCTGAAGATTTAAACAATATACACATTTAAAGCCATCTACAAACACACACCCACCCAAGATAGAACTAAAAGAATGTCTAAACATTGACATTGTTAAACAAATTATAGTACAGTGCCTTTTTTTGTTTGTTCAGAGTAATGATCGCAGAGGATCAAAATATTATTTTTCATAGACGTTGCTCCAAACCAGTGGGACTTTGCAACGTTGACCTGATGGCAGTGACTGAAGGGGACTGGTGAAGGGGGTGATGGGGGCTTAATCAAAGAGGCTATCCTGATTACCGCCCGGGTGTACAGTTCAGATAGGGGGGGCTTTGATATGCTGAGCGGATTAGTTATGCGGGAGAGTTTTGTTTTGTGCTTGATGTTGAGGGCGTTTAAAAAAATTATATTTCTATCACTATAGAATTTCTACTTACCCGGGATAAAGGTGCACTGGTGGCGATGAAAGCTTTCCACAGAGGACGACCCTCTGCCACATCTGAATACATCCAGGACCTTGTCTCCCTTTTGTAACCCAGAGCCAAGTTTGGTGTATAGTTCAACACCAGGTGGATCCTGGATGCATGGCAAGTGTTTCTGTTGCACCTCCCACACGTTTCATGCTCTCAGGGTTTATCAGGCACAATCCTGATGTGTCAGTCAGAGCCCACATGGAGTTCAGCAATCCTTCAATCAGGCTGTGTGTCTCCTCAACCCCACGAGTTATCCTTTTGCAGTGCTTGGCAAGTTCACTGGAGCTGATGTTGGCCAGAACTTGCGCTTCCGTGGGAGCATGACCACCATGCTTTCTCTTAAGCTGTGACCTCTTCGCATCCTTGAGACGAGAGATGTCATCCTGGTCCCACTCAAAGATACAGCTTGACAACTTGGAGCAGAAGGTGCCATACAGAGGATGGTGCTCTGTTGTGAGACCAGCAGTGAATCGCCTCATGAAGTGAAAAATATCCAGTCTCACAATGGTCTTCCATGGTTTAAACCAAACAAGAACTGGGGGTGCACCTGTACACATGAGCAATGATGTGACAATCATGAAAGGATGCAACATATCATATAGAATGACGTACCTCATTACAAAAACTTGAATCCTTGTTTAATTTAGGAATACATTTAAAACTAAATCAAGTTAAGCATGTTGGTAAAAGTTTACTTTTGTGCCTGTAATAAATATTACATTACAACGCAAACATTATGACGGTAGTTTTAATTATCACAGTCCAGCAGGGTTGTAAAATGAAACGTGTATTGTAACTCCCTTCTGCTACATAGTAGAGAATATACAGTATACAAAAAACAATCATAGAAAGGTAAAACAGAAGCAAACTATACACTATATATACTGTACCTGTCTCGCTGCAGCAATCCCGGTCAACATAAATGACTTCTGGCTCTGGCTCCCCGGCGTCCTGGTAGCGCTTGACAATGCCTTGGCACAAGTCCTCAAGACCAGCTCCCTCACCTGTGGTTAGCACACAGTTCAGAACCAGGCCACATTCGTTGCTGATGTTTGTCATCCACGTAGCTGTGTCCGCAATGTCACCAGCAAGTTTCTTTGTGATCTATAAAAATAAATCAGTATTACAACATAAACAAATAATAAATAAAACAGATTACTCAAAACACAATAAATATAGCCAACAAAACATCCACATTTCTGCGCCTGGGGATCAATTAAGTGTTCCCTTATCAATTTTAATCAATGACCACTGATGAAAAAAAAGACCTGCCTGTACCTTTTTTGTGGAGTCAAGCTTTAAGATCCTGCCGTATGTTGAGGTGATGACACCCTTCATCTCATCCAGGTGAGCAAGGATCTCATTGGCATACACTGTTTCAAACCACTGTGCCAGAGGTAGGGGGCAAAAAGCTGGTGGTGGCTCATAGACTGCTTCCTCACACTGGTACATGGAGCTTCTCCTTTTGTGAAGCTCACAGTCAGACAAGTAGTCGATTGTCCGCCTTGCCCATTCCTCACTGTGAACTTCCTCCAGTGCTTTCTGTAGGTAACTGGAGCTGTTCCCTGCAGTTCGGGGTTTCAACATTGTAACACACCTCCTGTCCAGAGCCAGCTGTGTTGTGAGAACAGCAGGGAATCGGTTTCTGTGAGCAGGATCTAGCTGTCCCAACATTTCAGTACTCCACAGACAGACGGGGATCATGCACTTACTGCATCGTGGATAGTCCCCTCCAATCAAGTAGTACCTGGTGTCAACGTCAATCACTTCCCTTGCCTTAGTGTAAATCCCAGAGTGGTGCATCTTGCGTTTACACTGATGACACTTAAGCGGAATACCCCACATCCTCATTGGTGCCCACAGGAACATCCTCTGCCTGAAGTAGGTCATTGGATCAGGTGGTGCAGTTGTCACCTTTGGTGGACTGGGAGGATAGAACCAGTTTTGTGAAAGCTGCTGCTTCAGCTGTCCTGTGGGTTCATAAAGGGACTGGGCAATCCACTCCCTGTCAGCTAGCTTAATGACCCGCATGAACTGCTTAGGCAAAAAACTTGGCCAATTCACCACCAATGGCCTCAGGGGGATAATATATGGTGATGTAGCAGGAGTAGGAGGTGGGGGTTGTGGTTGTGGAGGAGGTTGTCTCAGTTGTGGAGGAGGTTGTCTCGGTTGTGGAGGAGGTTGTCTCGGTTGTGGAGGAGGTTGTCTCAGTTGTGGAGGAGGTTGTCTCGGTTGTGGAGGAGGTTGTCTCGGTTGTGGAGGAGGTTGTTTTGGTTGTGGAGGAGGTTGTCTCAGTTGTGGAGGAGGTTGTCTCGGTTGTGGAGAAGGTTGTCTCAGTTGTGGAGGAGGTTGTCTCGGTTGTGGAGGAGGTTGTCTCGGTTGTGGAGGAGGTTGTTGTAGTGGTGGGGGTTGTTGTGGTGCATACTCGCTGGTGACTGGAAGATCATGACCTTCTGAAATATGTTCGAGAAGCCCAAGTGCACCACTGACCTTCTTCCCACACTGCTCACAACATTCCTCTGCATGGAAGTCAGATAAATGCTCTGAAAATTGTTCAGCATTAATGTTCTCGCTACAAAGACAGCACTTAATCTGACAGCTTGAACTGCTGTGTGCCACGGGGCCTGCCTGCTGAGTCCCTGTACTGGAGGTGCTGTGTGTCACGGGGCCTGCCTGCTTCATCCCTGCACTGGAGCTGCTGTGTGTCACGGGGCCTGCCTGCTTTATCCCTGCACTGGAGCTGCTGTGTGCCACGGGACCTAACTGCTGCATCCCTGCACTGGAGCTGCTGTGTGCCACGGGGCCTGCCTGCTGCATCCCTGCACTGGAGCTGCTGTGTGTCACGGGACCTAACTGCTGCATCCCTGCACTGGTGCCACTCTGTGCCTCACCTGTCTGGTCGCCTGACTGTAAAAAAGGAGTTCACTTTTCTTTCCTTAGTCTAAAAATAGGTTTAAAACATTATTGTTAATAATTTAAATTCAACCCAAACACAAGTAATGGGACATTTAATGCATTTTCTTGTGTAGATGTTTTTATTTGCCTATTGAAAAAGCTCAAAGCTAACACAATGGCTTATGGCAACTGCCACAGATTTCAACATTAAGTATACTCATTACTTACCTTATGATATCCACAACTGCAGGGGATTCTTCTCCCGAAGATGTCATAATACCGGACTTGCAGGTTAAACGGGGGAGTCAACGGACAGGCATCAATCCGCTGTATGACAGCCTTCCATTTCCTGGCCCCTGGCCGCTTACCTGTGGTAAACTTGTATTTCCCCAGCGCATACTGGTACATGATACCTGTCCAGTATCCGTCGGGTTTGCCTGTCTTTGTCATATCTACAAATATCAGTGTACATGTCAGGGAAAACACTGAGATATTGATGATTGGGAATAGGGAAGTGTTGGTTGCATGTTGTTTTTCTATTCATAAACAAGCATTTCTTGGCTCTTTAGAGACATTATCTAAATTTTTTTTGCGTACTATTCATTCAGTTTCAATGAGTATTATATCATCAAATCATAATATTTTTTAATTACGTTTTTATTTATGAATAATCTTCATAGGGTGAGGATTTGGTAATAAAAACATATTTTTATTTTTATATTTTATTTTATCCATGTCGTTTAAATGGTTGTCCACCATTTGTAACGTGAGATAACGTTACATCGAGTCACAGCAACAACAACAACTAACGTTATTGCTAAAAAATAACAGAGAGTTTGACACGTAGTTAACAGACACTTTTTTGTTGTGTAGTTAATTATAAGAGTCTCTTTCTGGGATGCTAGTAGTGATGCACAGATGGTTGACAGCATAACTTAACATTATCACTCTCCGATTGTTATGTTCAATATAAATAACAGCTTGTAAATTGATAGTTTAAGAATTCAAATTTGCTTGTAACGTTAAATACCGATTTTCTTCTGTTGTTACTAAGTTGACTGTCGACCGGACATTTTTTCTCTGCTCTTCTCCGCAGAGACTGCGCTTAAAGTCACGTGGAGCAAAAGGACCAATGGGGAAAAGGGATGTTTCCCTTTTCCCTATTGGTCCTTTTGCCCCACGCTAGGACTTGGTAGGAAAACTGTTAGGACTTTGTTAGGACCTGGTAGGACTTTGTTAGGAACAGAGTTAGCAGGCCGGTCACCGCAGTGTACGGCCACAACTACACTGTTGAAAGGGGGGACTTGAACTCTAGACAGGGACTTGAACCCTGGACCTTCAGATTAAAAGTCTGATGCTCTACCGACTGAGCTACCCGGGCTCTTTCCTGAAACGCGTGCGTGTTGCGTGGAAACGCAAGGCAAAATGAATCGTCTTGGCTGGAAAAAAAATACGATTCTCTCAAGCATTGCTTTCCCTTCTTTGACGATTAAGAACGGTCGTCCAAACGTCTGCCGTGTCAAAATATGTTTTCGAATTAGTGGGAATGCAGCCTATTAGAATGATAATAATAATCAAAGGACAATAATGCTATGAAAAAGAACAAAAACTCACCGCTTCGTGTTTGGAAAGCATCTTTACATGCTTTAATGCTGTGGACTTGCGGCGCTCTTATCGTTATTGTAAACTTGCTTTAAAGGCGCAGTTGTTTGGAGCAAATAGCAAGTCCACTGCACTCTAGGTAGCAGCCAGCGAGTGTACTGACACCTGATGACTAGAAAATATACCAGCACCATATTCTCTCTGAAGCAAGTTTCTTCCAAACTAAATGGGAGCGTTGTGTTTTCAGTCTTTTCTCTAGGGGTTCAAACCTGAGAGCTCGTGCTCTCAAAGAAGGTCCCAGTGGCAATTCACTCAAACATCCAGAACACGTCAAGGACGCACCGCGCAACAAAAAAATAAAAAAGTGTCCTGAAGGACGGGGTGAGGAGAGGTGGTAACGTGGAGCTCAATTTCAAAGGAACCCAGAAAAACTTGCCGTGACCCGGATTCGAACTGGGGTTGCTGCGGCCACAACGCAGAGTACTAACCACTATACGATCACGGCGAGCTACCTGTCTCCCCAATGTGTTACTGAGTACAAAAGGGCCCTTGTCATCTTTAGCTTGCAGGCAAAACTGCTTCTTACCAACATAACTCTTTTCAAGGGTAATATTGTCACAAAGACTGTTTTCTTTTTATAAAGTTTGGCAAGGCCTCCAGAAGGTTATAACCTAAAGCAGGAGGATGCTGTCAAACGTAGTCGGCAGGATTCGAACCTGCGCGGGGAGACCCCAATGGATTTCTAGTCCATCGCCTTAACCACTCGGCCACGAATATGCTGTCGAAAGGGGGGACTTGAACCCTGGACAGGGACTTGAACCCTGGAACTTCAGATTAAAAGTCTGATGCTCTACCGACTGAGCTACCCGGGCTCTTTCCCGAAACGCGTGCGTGTTGCGTGGAAACGCAAGGCAAAATGAATCGTCTTGGCTGGAAAAAAAATACGATTCTCTCAAGCATTGCTTTCCCTTCTTTGACGATTAAGAACGGTCGTCCAAACGTCTGCCGTGTCAAAATATGTTTTCGAATTAGTGGGAATGCAGCCTATTAGAATGATAATAATAATCAAAGGACAATAATGCTAGGAAAAAGAACAAAAACTCACCGCTTCGTGTTTGGAAAGCATCTTTACATGCTTTAATGCTGTGGACTTGCGGCGCTCTTATCGTTATTGTAAACTTGCTTCAAAGGCGCAGTTGTTTGGAGCAAATAGCAAGTCCACTGCACTCTAGGTAGCAGCCAGCGAGTGTACTGACACCTGATGACTAGAAAATATACCAGCACCATATTCTCTCTGAAGCAAGTTTCTTCCAAACTAAATGGGAGTGTTTCGTTTTCAGTCTTTTCTCTAAGGGTTCAAACCTGAGAGCTCGTGCTCTCAAAGAAGGTCCCAGTGGCAATTCACTCAAACATCCAGAGCAGGTCAAGGACGCACCGTTCAACAAACAAATAAAAAAGTGTCCTGAAGGACGGGGTGAGGAGAGGTGGTAACGTGGAGCTCAATTTCAAAGGAACCCAGCAAAACTTGCCGTGACCCGGATTCGAACCGGGGTTGCTGCGGCCACAACGCAGAGTACTAACCACTTTACGATCACGGCGAGCTACCTGTCTCCCCAATGTGTTGCTGAGTACAAAAAGGCCCTTGTCATCTTTAGCTTGCAGGCAAAACTGCTTCTTACCAACATAACTCTTTTCAAGGGTACTATTGTCACAAAGACTGTTTTCTTTTTATAAAGTTTGGCAAGGCCTCCAGAAGGTTGCAACCTAAAGCAGGAGGATGCGGTCAAACGTAGTCGGCAGGATTCGGACGTGCGCGGGGAGACCCCAATGGATTTCTAGTCCATCGCCTTAACCACTCGGCCACGACTACGCTGTCGAAAGGGGGCATGTCATTTTACTTGGTGCCTTGCAGCGTCACTGCCCGAGGCCAGTGAAGGTCAGCAAGAACTCAACGCTCCACGAAAAAAGAGGGTCGATCGCCCCAAACAGGGACTTGAACCCTGGACCCTCAGATTAAAAGTCGGATGCTCTACCGACTGAGCTACCCGGGCTCTTTTCCGAAACGCGTGCGTGTTGCGTGGAAACGCAAGGCAAAATGAATCGTCTTGGCTGGAAAAAAAACACGATTCTCTCAAGCATCGCTTTCCCTTCTTTGACGATTAAGAACGGTCGTCCAAACGTCTGCCGTGTCAAAATATATTTGCGAATTAGTGGGAATGCAGCCTATTAGAATGATAATAATAATCAAAGGACAATAATGCTAGGAAAAAGAACAAAAACTCACCGCTTCGTGTTTGGAAAGCATCTTTACATGCTTTAATGCTGTGGACTTGCGGCGCTCTTATCGTTATTGTAAACTTGCTTCAAAGGCGCAGTTGTTTGGAGCAAATAGCAAGTCCACTGCACTCTAGGTAGCAGCCAGCGAGTGTACTGACACCTAGCGACTAGAAAATATACCAGCACCATATTCTCTCTGAAGCAAGTTTCTTCCAAACTAAATGGG